>CM035152.1:136361628-136961628 GCA_020205615.1 Panax quinquefolius
GCATTAGGAAAGGTATTATACGCCTCAATCGGATGCCCAGATTGAAAGTTATGAAGGTTTGAGCGGACAACGCGTTGCATGAGTGCATGCACATTGAGACGATGGGGCCCACAGAGCCCGGGGCACCCTGGGTAGCCGCAGGTGGACCTGCGACTCCCTCTCTATAAATAGAGGGCTTGGAGTTGGCCTTTTTAAGAGAGAAAAGGCTAAGAAGCCCTGTCCATTTTGCTTTGTACACACTTTAAACTAAGTGCTTTCTCTTTCCAAACACTTGTGAGCTTGTGCTTTGCTACATTTTATCGGTGGAAATCGATTATCCATTCATTTAAAGCTATCTGAAGTCTTCTTGGCAGCCCATTGTAAGACGTCTCACATTTCTTAAAGCCTTTCTCCACTTTTATTCACACATAGTTATTCACATTGAGAGCCGTGTTGTGTGCGTATGCCTGGGCCGTCGGTCCATGGCTTTTATTGCTTATATATATATATTATCGAGTTATACCTCGATTGAGCCTGGATTTATATCTGAAGCATTTGTTTGCTATATATATATATATATATATATATATATATATATATATATATATATATATATATATATATTTTTGCCCTCGCAGAGTTAAATGGTATTGATCACACACACACACACACACACACACACACACACACACACACATATATATATATATATATTTAGTTTTCCCCTCCTGCATGCAGTTTATTTCGTGGTAGTTGATCGTCCATATATATATATATATAACTGTTTACAACTTTCATACATACTGCATCATCATGTTAGTCTAGGAATCATGTGATCACATATTCAGTCCCTGAATCTAGATTCGGTTCCCGTGATGGACATTTCTAGGCTAGAACCGACTTTAAATTATTAACGGTGTTTGAATTTCCTTAGATGGCTTTTATGCCCACATCAAATTCGGCACTACTATGAATCTTATTTTCTCAAAGATGCTTCGCATCTCGAAAATAAAAACAACCAAGCCTAACATATAATAAAATGGAAGTATCAAAGGCCTCAATTACTATTGAGCATAAGGGTTTGAAAAACCTGTTTTACAAAACATCACTGCCATATCTCATTAAAATTGAACTTTTATACAAAATTCAAACCCTTTGTATATATAGGTGCAAACGAGGTATAACACTACTTCCGGATAATTGCACATTGACCATATACACATTCGGATAAAAGTTTAAATTAAAAAGTGGCGCTAACAGGTGTCACCACTAAGTCGAGAAGTGCTATCACCTTCCTCTCGCTTAATCAAGCCCCCTGAACCCTAACTAATCTCAGTTTCACAGACTTGTTAAGCAGTGTTACATCACTAGGTTAATGTACAAACCTTTTCTCAGTTGAGTTGGTGCAACCATTTAAAAATACCAACTGGCGACTCTTATAGTCCAATCATCGACATATACATGTCGAACCTTTTCAAACTTGTTATTTCAAACAAATCTCACCTAACATGAGAACACCAAAAGACAAGAGCAAAAAAGGGACAAATAAAAATCTCAACGTCGACAGGTGGCGACTCCACTGGGGACATCCAGCAAGAGGGCTTAAGCCGCTATTAAAAGATTTTCAAAACTTTTATTTGCTTATGTGTGGATGTTGCATTTAAATTTGAATAAATGTTTACTAATGCATTTACTTACTGCACTTAGTGCTTCGCACTATATCTGCCTATGATATTAGTGCTTCGAACATGTCATCATTTTCATACAGTGAGACGCGTTGTATGTGAATGCATGTTGTGTGGTCTCTCCACCAGGAGGCTATCCTATCGGTGTTTGATTATTGGACTCGTAGGTAGACTAATTCCAATTATGCTTAGGAAAGGCATCACCCAGATTCGCTCCAGTTGAAAGACCGGATTAACTTCCCGTCGAGTAAATTGCGATGATCTGGGAACCTTTATGCCAAAAAGCCGCGAGAGCAGCCTAAGATAGGTCAGCCTCTGATAAACCAAACACGGAGGGAAGTCTCTTTATACTTTTCCATTTCAATTACTTGTAATTTTATTTTCATGTCAATCTCAATGTAATGGAAAGTATAAAGGAATATGTGTACATTCATTCCCTTTTATATCAAAACCTGTCATGCTATAAATAACTGACATCTATTTTGTAGAATAATACTCTTAAAACGGACACATCACATAGCATGTAACATTTCTACATTCCCTAAGACTAAACTACATAAGTCTTTTTGTAGGTAAATAATTGGTCTTGTTACTGCTTCAAGTCCAAAAGGCAATAAGCCTCTGAACCAAGCATTCACTACATCTAGCCAGATCTAATGTTACTCACATGGATCATGAGGAGTTTAAAGGATTAAGCAATCAAATCACGAGTTGGATGTTACGCTCGAAAGAACTACATAAGTCCACTAAAGGTCCACAAATACCCATACATACGAATCCTCTACACACGGAGGAACCCGGGGTCCAAACAAAATGCTCCAAGACTTAAGTCTCATTGGACAAAACCAACAAAACCCCAAATCATCCATCTCAAACAAGATCCGCATACACCGGTGATATCGGGAAGAAAGTGCTACTAAAATGGAAGAGATCATTCATCTATCAAAGGGATTGGAGCACACAGGAGTGTTTCATATCCGGACATTTGCATCTTCCTTAGGTTTCATTACCCGAAAAATTCAAGACTCTCGATTTTTAAAAGTATTATGGATTGGGAGATCCTTACACACATTTGAAAGTATTCATTGCGAGATCGGATCTTATGTCGAGGATTAAAAGTTCGTAATGCAAATTTATTTCAAAAAAGTCCTGACCGGAGAAGCCGGATCACGGTACACCAATTTAGACAACTCCAAGATTTATACCGGAAGGAGCTAGCTCATGCTTTCCCCAGTCAAGAGGTTTCCAATCTCGGATGGTTCCGGACTAGTACCAAATTACCAAGGTCAAGAAACAAGCCAATGAGTCTTTCGGAGAGTATGCCCAAACATGGAGGCGTCTGGTCGCCAAGTTATTCCCTCATGATTGAGTGCGAAATGGTGATGACCTTTATAGACATTCAAGAAGCTCCTTCTATGAGAGGGTCTTAGGCGGCATAGGCAAGCCATTCTCTAAAATGATCAAACATGGAGAAATGGACGAGATGGGATTGAAGTCGAGAAAGCTTCAAGACCTTCTTTGCTCTAAAAGATGTAGTTGAGCACATCCGTCCGGAAGTTATGGAAACAACCCGAGGGTCCATAAAAGAAAGAGAATGATGTTTTCTTGATCTACAAGGACAAAAGGCAAATTCGAGAACATGCCTATTCGGAGGAGAAACTATTCCCTTTCCAAGCACAGTCTTGAAACCCTCCATTGCCAAAAAGTGGAGAAATCAGACGTACACGAGTGTTCACACCCTTAGGGGACTCACTCGAGAACATTCTCAATCTTTTGACAGCTCAGAAAAAAATTACGCATCTTCTTCCACCAGCCAACCCAAGTGAAAAGGGTTTCAATGCTAACAGGAAGTGTGTTTATCATACTGGAGCTCCAGGCCATGTGCGGTCGAGTTGTTGGGCCTGAAGCATAAGATCCGAGGATTTAATTGACAATGGTGAGAACGCGTGGTGACTAAACTCGACCAACCCCACGCGCATGAAAGACAACCCTCTCCCTCAACACAAAGAAGAGAAGTTAATATGATTAAGCGGGAGTAGTGGACAAAGTTCCCATTATGGTAGTGGATCCTCCCAAACCAGCAAGGATGGTGCTGACAATTGGGATTATGCACAGTTCCAGTTTATGATTGAATAAAAAATGAAGGCTCTTTGCTAGCAAGTCAACCAACTAGCATAACTGGTGGTCCATCAGCACCAAGTCACACGTCAATTATTCAGCCAGGAGCATGATAGCCTCCTTCCTCTTCTTACAAGTACTCCACAACTTACTCTAAAAGGTGAAATACTGGAGGATAAAATTGCAAAAAGAGCAAAAGCTAAAGCCCATCGGGATTTAGCTAACAAAAGGGAATTCACCTATTTAGGCAAACCGATGGAAGAAATATTGCAGATGTTGATCAATGAGGGAAGAATCACAGCTCTGCTACCTCTAATCATCCCACGCTCAAGACGGTTTGATTTTAATAGAGTATATAAATACCACTCCCACTCTCGCAGTCACAAAACTGAAGAATGTTGGACACTTTGCCATCTTATTCAAAACCTGATTGAAAACAGTGTCTTGTAGATGGCAGACAATAACATTATATTACTGGAGAGTGGGGACCTATTTCCTATAAAATGGAAGGAAGTTGTAGCGGTTATATCTTCTGAGGATGATTTGGGTGCCATACCACTTATAATAAAACCAATTCAGCTTAAAGGTATTGAAAATCCTTTGAAATTGGCTGCGGCAAAGCCAATCATATTTCCATTCGGGCTATGATATCCTATTGTCAGCCTACAGAAAGTGCCATAGAATTATGGAGATGCTAAAGGATCCACATCTAATATAACTGTTGCAGCGTCGAAGGAAAATCCATTATATATTCCCTAACGGGTGATGAAGCCTACCATCAGATCAAAGGGGAAAGTTCCCATTGAGAATATTGAATAATTTCTCCGTACTATGGGGCATAATAAAGCCAAGGTGGTTTTAAGCTTGAAAGAAGCTCCATAACAGATTTCCATACTGGACTTGGTTTTCTCTTTAGAAGATCAGAAGAAGGTCTTACTAATGGTTTTAGAAGATGCCCACCTGCCAAAATCAGTGGATGTTGAAAAGTTCCATCATTTGGTTGATCACATCTTCAACAGCAATGTGATATCCTTCACTGATGATGACATACCTCCCGAAGGGATGGGTCATTGCAAACCATTGCACATAGCGGTTATGTCCTCCAGATATATGGTGGGAGGAGTTCTAATAGATGGAGGATCATCCTTAAACATCTGCCCTTACGCCACCTTGGAGAAAATGAATATCAATCTCAACAGGAACTGAAGCAGCCATATAATTATCAAAGCTTTTGATTGATCCCGACGAAATTCTTTCGGAGAGATTGAACTACCATGGAGATTGGTCCACATACATTCGCATATCCTTTCATGTGCTCAAAATAGCTACACAGGATACAATCTACTTTTGGGAAGAATGTGGATTCATATGGCTGGAGTCGTCCCTTCCACCCTCTATCAGCAACCATTTCAATAGATCTCCACAAGGGTCCTTGTTTACGGGAACTAGGTTTTCCTGGATCTCAGAATTGGAATTTCTCTCCTGATATTTCTCAAATTGAAGAATTTCCAGGATCTTGCACAAAGTCAACTCCTATATTTACCTGTAATAGTACCTGCATCCTTCCAAACAAGAAAATCGAAGGCAAATTAGTATTACTCATGAGGATGAAAAGATAAATATGGTACCAAACTAGATCTAGCATTTATAGTGAAGGATAAGCGATAAGTGCATAATTGGTACAGATAATATTATGCATTCTTTTTAGTTATAAAAATAATATATTTTGCAACCAACTCTGTATTCTACAGCTTATTATTACTGCCCATACATGTATTATATAATACTGACCAAAATAAGAACATGAACGATCTGATTTGCCAATAGGTTGAAAATTTAAAGGCAACTCCAGCCAAATGAAGTCATTAAAACCTTACTCTACAGTTGTAATATAAAATCTAGTCTTCAAGTATCAATAACTTAAGTAGGCGGTATAACAGAAAGCCAAAAATCTATATGAATGCATTAATCCACATTGATTAACCAAGGGGAGAATGCAATTGTTGCACTAAATAAAAATTTCTTGTACAAGTAGAGGAAAAAATAGTTCTATATAATGCAAATTTTCTGTACAACAAATTCAATTGTTAATGTGCATCAAACAAGCAAGAGGATTCCTTGTATGAGACAACAGTATAATGGCATACATACTCATCTTCAACTCTGCTATGTATGGACAATGCACAGTAGCTCTATGAAAAAAAGGCTGAAGGGATGTTAATGAAGGCATACAGATAAAATCAGATGTGAGGATGTTCAGTTAATAGCTATAAAATAAGTAAAAATAATACTCCCTCCTTTTAGAGATACTGGATCAAATTTGACTTTTTGAAATCAATTTGATACATCGTTAAATGTAAACTTGATGTAATTTATATAATTTTGAAAATAATAAATCTTGTAATTAAGTGGTACTTATAGTTAACAATATTCATAATTTTATTAACAAAATTGAATAAAACCATATCAATTTTGAATTTGAAAAGTCTACTTCAAAAATCAAACTTGATCTTATATTTCGGAATGGAGGATAATAATTTATTTTCCTTGGAGAATATCATCTGTCCAGGACACACAATCACGCCCAAAATCTCACACCTGGCCTATATTTGATGTTATTTCCTAATTTTCATTGGACTAGTCATGCAAGGATCTAAGTATTTCCATCTATATGTCAAGTTGCCAATTGCTCTAAAAGCTGAATTTAATTTTGAAAATAATAAATCTTGTAATTCGTGGTACTTATAGTTAACAATATTCATAATTTTATCGACAAAATTGAATAAAACCATATCAATTTTGAATTTGAAAATGTCTACTTCAAAAAGTCAAACTTGAATGAAGGGATAATAATTTATTTTCCTTGGAGAATCTCATCTGTCCAGGACACACAATCACGCCCAAAATCTCACACCTGACCTATATTTGATGTTATTTCCTAATTTTCATTGGACTAGTCATGCAAGGATCTAAGTATTTCCATCTATATGTCAAGTTGCCAATTGCTCTAAAAGCTGAACTAGTCAGAGAATGAACATAACAATTCATATCAAGCTCTCATCACTCACATGGTAACATGTAATAAAAAGCAAGGATCATAACAAATAAACCAAATGTAGTGTAGCAATACCTTTACATATGTGTGTGTGTGTGTGTAAGTAACAGTACTAGAAATGTAACATGGAAACAAGCATAAATGAGCCGCAAGAGCAGTTGTAAACCATATGCACACCAAGGAGTTACTACTGGAGCTCTCAAAAAATCATATAAATCAGGCACCATGTAGCCAACTAAACACCTTGTGTGTTTCAAGTAAGCGATTCGTAATCTCATTAAATAAGTGGTTGTGTTTTAATTAATCTTTTTTAAAAAGTTATTCCTAGCGTACCACGGATAAATTTATTTCGCACCAACTAATCAATTTTTAGGAACCTAAACCTACCGCGTACTCCATTCCACAAAAAGTAACATTTTCCGTTCCCCATTTTGTACCACGTACCGCATCAAACCATAATCTAGGTAACATCGGTCCTAACACAGTCGTTACAAAGATCCATTCATAAGGAAACAAAACAGGAAAATAAATCTTGACATCATCCTAAAAGTTCTTTTGGAAACATACCACTATGTCTCCATTGGAAAAAGAGCAACACTCAACAGCATTTCTCGCCATTCCCCCAGAAGCCCTGGCATCAAAACCTCCTCTGTCTACAGCTGCATTGAGAGGAGTCTTCTTTTCTGCAGTCCTTGTCTCTGCACCATCCAAAGTTTCTCCAACCATTGAAGAAGGTTCTGCAGATGCTCCTGATTCTCTTCTTTTTGACCAAAGTAGTTCATGTGACTCCGCAATTCGAACAAAAAAAATGGGAATTTCGAAATCTTTGCAACAATGTTTCAGTCTGAAACACTTAAAATTGTTTTAAGTCTAACCCGATCGTGTGGCTTCGTCCCCTCCGTGTTTTGTTAATATTTTTTTGAAGTGTTAGATTTATCCAATTTTTGACGGTCCGGATCGTTTAATAGGTTGAGAGTGGAAAATTAATTTTTTCAAAAACACTTGTGTTTTGTATAGATAGATTTTTGAAGGGTTAGATTTATCCCAACTTTGGACGATCTGGATCGTTTAATAGGCTAAGAGCAAAAAATTAATTTTTTCAAAAATACTTGTGTTTTGTATAGATAGATTGTAAGTTACAATTATTATAAATAAATTTAATACTCTAAAAAATTTAATGTATTTATATTATAATTTATATTTACCACAATTAATTTTAAAAAATTATTTAAAACAAAACAGCGACCGATTTTATCTCTCGCAAAAAAACTCTGAAGAATAATATATAGTGAGTAATAATTCCTTCACTAATAGATTTTTTCCTCGTAAAATTTCATCATAAATTGGCGCCAAAAAGCCTTCTATCACCTCAACTTTGCGAGGAAAAAAATATAAATTGTGAAGGATGTTTCTTTCGCTAATAACTATATTGTCACTATACTTTTTTCCTTCACTGTTCCTTCGCTAAACAACTCCTCATGTGAAGGAATAAATTCCTTCACAAAATTTCCTTCGCTAGAGGCCATTTTTAGTGTAGTGTAAAGGTTACGTACTTGGGATTAGACTCTGATAAATGCATATTAAGTTTGATATTTATATTATTGTTGTTATTATTAGTATTATTTTCGCTCATAGAAATGGTATCGTAAAGCACTGTATTCGGGTTTCAAGTACCTGAATTTGGGGGAGTTACATCATGGTATCAGAGCTTTAGGGTTAGAAACCTTAGGTGGGTTAGACCTTAGGCTATAACCTTGGGATAGAGGGAAACGTTGAAAATACAAATAACTCATATAGAGTTTAAAAAGTAGATGAATTGAATATGTTCATCGTCAAATCAAATAAAAGATAACCTATATAAAATTATTATTTGATGTATGTATATATTATGTGCTAATCAAGATAGTTTGTGTATAGATGTCAGATAGAAAGGATTAGGATACCCTCAGGTCGTAAAGAATAAGTCAATCTCCATGACCGAGCCAATATTAAAGCCAATAGCTGAAATGGAGGCTCACATTGAAAGCTACCTCAATGAGGTGGATATTGTGGAAAAGTGTAGTATTGGACCTAGAAACGATTGTATAACTGATAAATAGAGTATAGTTAAAGAATATGTGGTCAATGTCGAGTTCTTAAACTCATATGTTTGTGGTGAGTTCTTAAACTCATAATGTGTGGTAAGTTTGACGAACATGATATAGTTATGTGTGAATGGATATTGAGAATAATGGGAATATATAGAATACTAAGAAATTGATTATTAGTGAAGGCATGAGAAATATGTAGTATTAGTATTAGTTAAATATGTATAATTCTATGTTGTGTATATGATAAGTATGTATGTGTAAGGTAATATTTTCAACTTTTGTATAAGTTATGGCAGCGATTCCTGACTTTTGAGTCACGAAGGGATATCGGATGTTTAAGTAGTGAGTAGGTTTTATACCTATGAATCGATATTATTAAACTTAATTATTAAACTTATTATTTATCTTTAATTATTTTTTAGTATCTTTTATGTGTTTTGTGTTTATTTCTTGTAGGTTGGAGTGGAGGGACAAATTGGTCATTTCGAAGAAGAAAAAGGTCAAAAATCATGAAAATTAGAGATGAGTGGCATTTTTGTAATTCTGTTTATCTGAGCAAGCGCCTAGGCGCTTGGAAATGGCTTGTGATGGCGCTAGGCGCTCGTATGCGAAAAAAAAGAAGAGATTTTCTCTTGCCAGTGGGTTTTTGAAGCGAAAAAGGAATCGAATGAGGTGGGAGACTAATACAAATAGGAAAGACTTTAGAAAAGGCGTATCACTTAATTTTTCAAGAGATTTGCGAGAGAGAACAACGAAGAAAAACACGAAGGAGAATTGCAAGGTTGAAGATCAAAGAGAGTATTGGAGCAAATTCGAGTTTCTTCTTCTCTTCTCTAGTTTTATCTTTTGTAATTATCTGGGATGTTTGGATTATTAATTTGGATGATGTTTTTCTTTATTATTATTATGAACTAAATTTTCATTAAGATTGCAATGGAACTTGGTATGTAGTTTAAATTGATCATTCCCATTGAATGAAAGTTGGTTTTATTGAATTGTTTATCATATCTTATGTTTATTGATTAATTGTTTGGCCAACAATTATTCTTGTGATAATCTATATAAAATTGGAAGATGGAGTATAGATTGAGATCTGGATATGATAACATATGTTCATATAATCGAATAGGGTTAATATGATTAGCATGTAGGATAGGAATATACCTATGTGTCTTTTGTATCCATTGAAAGAATTTGTCGTAAAACTTCTAATTAATTTGATTCACATAGGAATATAGTGAGTTGATTAACTAGGGTGTTCCTTGTAATTTTGTGTCTTAAAGATTGGATTTAGGAGGATTTGTTCATGTGTCTTTGGAAGAAGTGCGTGAATTTTATAAAGCATTCTTGGATAATGATTCATATTAATTAATTGATTTAAATGGGAAGTAATTGGTTTAAATGAAATACCAAGGGAAGTTGTAATCTTAACTTTTATAAATCTGCGATTATTCTTGTGAAATTACGATTTTAATTATTAGTTTTGTTAAGTTTATTTTTTAAATCACAAACAATATTTCGTAGTTTAAAATAGGATTAATTGCATTGGAATTAGTAATTGATAAATATTAGTCTATTTCCTCGTGGGAACGATATCCTTGCTTGCTGAATATTACAATTGAACGCGTATACTTGCGTGTTAAAGTGCTATTAAGAAATTAGGCAACAAGTTTTTGGCGTCGTTGCCGGGGAAATTAGTTTAATATTTTGTCATTATTAATTTTGATAGAGTTAATCTTAATTTAAACTTTTTCTTTTCTGTTATATTCAGGTGTTCTTGACTAGTGTATGCAAACGCGATCGAAGAAGCCAGATTTATTGCCTCACGAGGACGACATCGAGAAAAAATTTCAGCGGTTGCGTAAGTGGGTTAAAGAAACCAAAGAGGCACTTGATAAGAAAGATACTATGGCTGAAGAAGAGCAAAAAGCACTGCGGGATTATGCTACGCCGCGGGTTACTGAAATTCAGTCGAGTATTACGAGGCCTGCCATTACTGCTACAAGTTTTGAGATAAAATCGGGACAATAATCTGAGATGATTCAAAATTCATGTCGGTTTGGAGGGTTCTGGAATGATGATCCGAACGATCACATAGTCGACTTTATAGAAATCTGCGATACTTTCAAGTACAATAATGTGTCGAGGATGATGCAATAAGGCTAAAAATTTTCCATTTACTCTCGGAGATAAGGCTAAGAGTTGGCTCCATTCACTACCACCAGGCTCGATAACTACATGGAATGACCTAGCCCAAAAATTTCTTGCAAAGTTTTTCCCGCCTGCAAAAAATAGCAAAGTTGCGGAACGATATCTTCTCTTTCGTTCAGCACGATTCAGAATCACTATATGAAGCTTGGGAGAGATTCAAAGACTCATTGCGAAAATGTCCACACCATGGGATTCCTAAATGGCTTCAGGTGCAAACTTTTTATAATGGTTTATTCAGCACAGTGAGATCGAGTATAGATCTTGGCGCGGGAGGAGCTATTATGGCCAAAATTGTGATGAGGGGTATCGATTGCTTGAAACCATGGCGACTAATAATTATCGATGTGCAATGACAAAACGGCTCGACCGAGGACGGTCGGGGTGTATGAAGTGGATCACGATGACGGCATTGTCGGCTCAGTGGCATTCGATTTACTGCTCTTACAAAGAAGATAGATGCACTTGGGGTACAACCAGTTCAGAAAATGGAAACGATTTATGAAATATGTGCGGGTAGCCACTCAAGTGATCAATGTGCAATAAATCTGAGTCGATCCGGTTTGTTTCCGGTTATAACGAGCGTGAGGCGGCGATTATCCAAACAACTACAATCCGGTGAAAACCACCCAATTTTTCTTGGAGTAATAATCGGTCACATGCTCGATCCTGACAAGCTCCAAGGCAATCATATCCACAGGATTTCAGCCACATCAACAATCTCAACAACACCCACAACCTCAACAACACGATAAGCTATCACAAATGGAAGAATTGTTGGCAAGATTGGCAACTTCGGTTTGAAACCACAACGAAAAACCAATCGGTACGATAAAAGAACCTTGAGAACCAAATTGGGCGGATAGCTAGTGCTTTGAATACTAGAACTCCGGGTTCTTTACCTAGTGATCTGGAGAAAAATCCAAGGAATGATGGAAATGAAGCGATGTAAAGCGATTACACTCGAAGTGGGAAGGAGTTGACTCTGAGATCTGAGCGGACAAAAAAAATAATTTCTGCGAGGATGGTGAACAAGAGAGTGGAAATTGAAAAGTAAATCTGGGGAAAAAGTTGTGAAAAAAAAACAACAAGAAGATAAGCAAATAGCGATGATCGTTACCACATATAGTTTCCTCAAAGATTGCAAAAGCGAAAATTAGATGAGCAGTTTTTGAAATTTTTAGAAGTATTCAAAAAGCTGCAAATCAACATTCCATTCGCAGATGCTTTAGAACAAATGCCTAGCTATGCAAAATTCATGAAAGATATTTTAGCGAAAAAGAGGAAGCTAGGGGAGTTCAAAGCGTAGCGTTGATGAGAAGAATGTAGCGCAATTACGCAAAGAAAGTTACCACCAGAAGTTGAAGGATCGGGTAGCTTCACCATACCGTACGATTGGACCCCGGTTCTTTAACAGATGTTTGTGTGATTTGGGTGCGAGTATTAACTTGATGCCATTTTTGATCTACACTCAGTTGGGACTACCAGCACCAAAGCCAACAAATATATCTTTATAACTCGCAGATAGATCAGTGACATACCCTAGGGGCATTGTGGAAGACATATTAGTGAAGGTGGACAAATTCATATTTCCAGCCGACTTCATTGTGTTGGACTATGAAGAGGATAAAGACATACCCATTATCCTTGGAAGACCATTTTTAGCCACTGGAAGGACATTAATTGATGTACAAAAGGGAGAGTTAACAATGAGAGTCCAAGATGAAGAAATAACTTTTAATGTTTTCAAGGCTATATGAATTTTTGAAGGGAGAGGAAGAGTGCTTTAGAGTTGATCGATTGAAGAAGCAACTAGAGAGGTATTTAGTGAATCGTGAATGAAGACCCTCTTGAAACCGCATTGGTTAGTGAAAATTTATTTGATGATTCAAGCGTGCTAGAATGGGTTCAAATGTTAGATTAGCTCTCAAAGTTCACTCGATGTTTGCAAAAATTTGAACCTCTAGATTATTGGGGAAAGCCGGATGAAAAGGTGAAATCATCCTTAGAAGAACCGCTACCTTGGAACTTAAGCCATTGCCTAACCATCTACGGTATACTACCTTGGTTCTTCTTCCTCCTTTCCGGTTATTATTTACGCATCACTTGATAAGGTTCGAAGAAAAAAAGCTACTAAGGGTACTTGACAATACTGAAGGCGCTCTTGGATGGACTCTTGCGGATATCGAGGGATAAGCCCATCAATTTGTATGCATAAGATTTTGTTGGAAGATGAAGCGAAATCGACTATTGAACAACAACGAAGACTCAATCCCATCATGAAGGAAGTTGTCAAAAAGGAAATCATTAAATGGTTGGATCTTGGGAATTATCTACCCTATCTCGGATAGCTCATGGGTAAGTCCGGGTTCAATGTGTACCAAAGAAAGGGGAATGATGATGGTTGCAAATGAGCATAATGAATTGATCCAGACTTCGAGCGATTCTGGGTTGGCGGTGTGTATGGATTCTGAAAAAAGTTGAATAAGGCCACTCGTAAGGACCATTTTCCTCTACCATTCATAGATCAGATGTTGGACAGGCTTGCAGGGCATGAGTATTATTGTCTCTTGGATGGATACTCGGGTTATAACTAGATTGCCATTGCACCCGAGGATCAGGAGAAGACAACATTCACATGCCCATATGGTACCTTTGCTTTTCGGAGAATGTCTTTTGGATTATGTAATGCGCCGGCGACATTTCAACGGTGTATGATGGCTATTTTTTTCGATATGGTCGAACAAAATCTCGAGGTATTTATGGATGATTTTTTATTTTTGGGGATTCGTTTGATTATTGTTTGGAAAATCTCACTCTACGTGCTCAAATGGTGTATGGAAATGCAATTTGGTTTTAAGCTGGGAGAAATGTCATTTTATGGTGCGAGGGAATAATCTTGGGTCATCGAGTGTCATCAAAAGGTATTGAGGTTGATAGAGCTAAGATCGAAACCATTGAGAGCACTTACACCACCTATTTCCAGTAAAGGGTATTCGAAGTTTTTTTGGGACACTCTTGGTTTCTATAGGCGATTTATAAAGACTTCTCTAAAATCACGAAACCACTTTGTAATCTTTTGGAGAAGGATGTCCCATTCAACTTTGATCAAGCATGTTTGGAAGCTTTTGATGTGTTGAAGAAGAAACTAGTTCTGCTTTTTGTAATCATAGCGCCAGATTGGAGTATCCCGTTCGAATTAATGTGTGATGCTAGCGACTTTGCGATTGGCGCAGTTCTTGGCCAACGAAAGGATAAAATTTTTCACGCTATATACTATGCTAGTAAGACGTTAACGGATGCCCAACTGAATTATACCACTACTGAGAAGGAGCTATTAGCAGTTGTTTATGCATTTGATAAATTTTGCTCATATTTGATTGGGACAAAGGTGATCGTGTTTACAGATCATTCGACAATTAAGTACTTAATAGCAAAGAAAGACATGAAAACCGAGATTAATTAGATGGGTATTATTGCTACTGAGTTTGACTTGGAGATCCAGGGATCGAAAAGGAACAAAAAATCAGGTTGCTGATCATTTATCACGATTAGAGAATTAAGAACTAAAAAAAATGACACAACAAATGATCAATGAATTTTTCGGATGAACAAGCTGTTTGCGGTAAGGATGGATACACCATGGTATCTGATTATGTAAATTTCATTGTGAGTAAGGTGTTTCCTTGATTTGACAAGTCGTGAAAGAAGAAATTTTCTCCGTGATGTGAAAGCAGTATTTATGGGATGAGCCATTTTATTTAAATAGTGTGTGGCGATCAAGTAATAAGAAGGTGCGTTCGAAAGTTGAAATGGAGAATATTCTATACCAATGTCATGCATCGACTATGGTGGACATTTTGGGGAGAAAAAGCGGCGACTAAAGTGCTTGATGTGGATTTTTACGGCCAACACTCTTTAAGGATGCCGTGTGTTTTCATTGAAATGTGATGGATGCCAAAGAGTTGGTAATATATCAAAGCGACACGAGATGCCACTAAATATGATCCTAGAAGTTGAATTGTTTGATGTTTGGGGCATCGACTTCATGGGACCATTTCCATCATCTTTCAGTAACTCCTATATACTTCTAGCGGTGGACTACGTTTCGAAGTGGGTAGAAGCTATAGCATCGCCCACCAATGATGCTAAGGTTGTGGTTAAGTTCATTCGGAAGAATATTTTCTCTAGATTCGGCACTCCTCGTGCAATCATTAGTGATGAAGGCACGCACTTTAATAAATAAGCGGTTCTCGGCTATTCTCATTAAATGCGAGTCACTCATAAGATAGCTCTGCTTACCACCATCCACAAATAAGTGGTCAAGCCGAGTATCTAATCGAGTAAAACGAATCCTCGAGAAGATAGTGAATCCTAGTCGGAAAGATTGGGCTAGCAAGTTGGATGATGCTTTATGGGCATACTGCGTACGACTTACAAAACTCAATAGGGATGTCTCCGTCTGAGGTTAGTATATATGGGAGGCATGCCATCTTCCGGTTGAACTAGAACATAATGCTTATTGGGCAATTCGAAAGTTAAACTTTGATATATACTCTTTGCGGGAGAGAAGCGCCTCTTACAATTGAACCAAATGGATGAATTAGGACTCGAATCGTATGAGAACGCGAAGTTATATAAAGAAAAGATTAAGAGGTGGCATGATGAGAAAATTCGGAAAGAAAGTTTGAAGCGAGGGCAACAGTGCTATTATACAATTCAAGGCTTAAAACTGTTTCGGGAAAGTTGAAATCCGTTGGTCGGGGCCATTTATCATTACAAAAGTTTATCCTCACGGAGTTTGTGGAGGTGGAAGACCGGATGCCAAGCGTAATTTCAAAAGTCAATGGTCGAAGATTGAAGCACTACTATGGGGGTTGTGTTGATCGTGAAAAGACATCGGTCGACCTTCTTGATTAGACGAGAGAAGAAAGTCGGTGAAGACTATAAACCAAGCGCTAAGCGGGAAGCAACCCAAGAACTTTTTTTTATTATTTTTTTTTTACTTTTATTTTTATTTTTTTTTATTTACTTTCTTTGTTAGTTTATTTAGTGGTTAAACTTTTATAGTTTAGGATTTGTTACACCCCCGATGTTCTCTAACACGATATTTAATTGATTTCGGGATAGGAAACAAGATTTCTTATTTGGCGGGTTTGACTAATAGCCACTCGACTACCCGATCGAGGTCTAAGCTCTCATGAGTGAGCGGCGGTCGGTCGGTGGTGGCGGGGGTTTGAAGAAGCGCCCCCACAGGAAGCCAACATTTATGAGCTTAATAGATGAATGTCCATTTGTCAAAATCTCAAATTTCTAATCATTTCCTTCATTTTAGTGTTATTGAATTGCTTAATGGTGTAGGGTATCTTGTTTTTGTTTTTCTTTCTTAGTATGTTAGTTTAGTTAATTATGTAGTTTATCTTAGTTTAGGGTTTTTAAAATAAGTCTTAATCTCCTTGCAAACAAAAACTAACAATTGAAGTTGTGCGAGTTTGGGAAAAAAAATTTTCAAGACATGCCCAGCGCTGGCGCCCCAAGCGAGCACAATCCAAGCGCTAGGCGCCTAATTGCGATGGCGAGATAAGCCACAAGTGCCTAAGCGCCCCAAGTCGAAGCCAAATCAAGCGCTGGCGCTAAAAGTCGATAGCCATAATCGCGCCCCAAGCGCTAAGCGCTCTACATAAAGCGAAACCAAGCGCTGGCGCTCCAAGCTTCTGCAACATCTTCTTGCTTTCAACACTTTGGCGGTCGAGACAATCTGCAATCCCAAGCGCTGGCGCTCTTGCTACTCCTAGAAAAAAAAAAAAACCTAATCGGGCATAACCGGTCACACACCAATTCAAACTCTCTTGTGCTCTCCTCACTCCAACTCAAACTCACTCAATTCGCATCACTCCTCTAATCTAGCCCACGATAATCAACTTCTTCTTGTATAAGCATAACCAAACACTCGATCTCCTACCCAAACTAAAATGAATCAATCTCCATCTTGTCATCCTTCCTCACCATTGGGTCACCAACTTACAATTCAACTCCATCTATCCGAAGTCAGTGTTCAACGCTCAAATTGCTCCTACAACTTTGATTGGAACATCATATTTGGCTATAACCAAGTAAGTGTGCAAGATTTTATTGCAAAATTGTGTGGATTTGCTTGGATAGTAGCTAAGTCAGTAATTTGAAGATAGTTTCTTTCATTGTGTTGGCTCAAGTGGGTTTGGGTACTCTTAATTGTTGCTTGTATTGCATTGGAAGGATAGTGTGCTTAGTAATTGACAAATTTGGTGAAAATTAAGTTTGGGTGAGTGCTTGACAATAGTGTTCAAAATTTTTGCACACCAAGTGTTCGATAATTTGTCACAAAAGAGGATTTGGCCATCTAAGCCCTTTGAACATCATTTGGTTGGGCAAGAAAATATCACATAAGACTTATGGCTACTAAGAGGCATAGAGGAGAGACTTGAGGCGCTTCAAAAAGTTTGACAAAAAGAGATTTACAAGTGCTTTAAAGCGTCCAGAAAGATATTACAATTCACTTTCTAGTAAAATGCTAATTCCGGCGTGGATTATTGCGGAGATAGAAGATGGGAATTACTACAAATGATTGGGAGTAGAAGATGGGCGAACTTTACATTGACCAGATTCATCGGTCGTTAAAATTGTTAAGGAATTCTACGCCAATGCAAAAGATCATATTGGTAACATGATTTGGGTTCGCGGAAAATCAGTGGAAGTCAGTTCCAGGTCAATAAATGCTTACTACGGCTTGAACACAATACCCAATAATGGCTTCATGCAATATTTAGAAACGCGAAATTTGGACTACGGTGAGGTCATTCAAGCTTTGTGTGTACACGGAACACAATGGAAATTAACGAGATCAACAAAAAGCTATTTTGTTCCCTACATCCGCACTAAGTCGTTCTGGGAAGCATGGCATGCCTTTATTTGTGCCAAGTTGATGTTGTGTAGACATACAAGTGATGTTATAAATCGTGACCAGCGTTGTTGCTTTTACATATTACACAAGGAAAATCTATAGATGTGGGTCGGGTTATACATGATTCAATTGATGAGAGCAATTCAAGGGAGGGACCTCGGGTGGACTACCTCATCCATCTTTGATTCTTTGGACTATGTCGACAAAATTTGGAGTAAAATGGGATGCCAGGAAGCTACACAACCTCCTTTAGCCCCAATTGACCACTCGGTGATAAAAAATACAAGATATGGGGTGGGGGTACATCACACACGAGAGAGGTTAGGTTTCATTATTGTGCCTCCAGAACTGCGGGCGAGCTGTCAGCGATCACATGATAATCCTTCTGCGCATTTGAAGTTACGGGCCTCAACCAAATTTTTTTGAAGATATTCATCGAGAATTAAGAAATCAAACTAGAAGGATTGACATGGTGGCTACTCGAGTTCAGCAGGGTTTTGACCGAATGGAAAGAAATCGGGATAGCTGGCTTCGGCGACAAGCGGAGGTGTATCGAACTATAGTCGCGACATTCTAGAGATGTTTGCCGCGTGAATCCAATTCTTGCTCTACCAATTTCCACCATTGTTGTCTGCGTACCCCGGTGATGAAGAAGAAGAAGAAGAAGAAGATCTTGACGAGGAATAAGGCTTGATCTTTCGAGAAGTCCTCGATGCCTAATTTCTTATGTTTTGTTTGTTATATACATTGAGGACATTGCATAGGTTAAGTTTGGGGGTGCATTCTTCCAGTTCCAGTTGCATTCATGTAGTATTCATTTAGTAGTTTTTCATGTAATTTTCATTCTAATTTCTTTAAAAAAATGGAAAAAGAAAAATTCAAGTATTTGTATGTTTCCAGCTGTTAAATAGTTTAAGTCTGTTTTGGCCAGTGATGATATTGGAATTGAGTAGACAAGTATAGTATTGACTGTTAAGACTGTGATGTGATTTCTTGTTATGATTTGAATCTTTACCTGTTTGAAACTGATATAATAAGGATAACACAGTAAAAACAACTATATTGACTGATTGAGTCGAAATTGACACATAATGGACTTCTTGAGGATAATACTAGTTTAAATGAATGAAAGACATGAATAAAGTGAGATGATGACTAATTTAGACAAAAACTTAAGTTTGGGGAAAAATTTGGGATATATAAGCTTTAAAAAAAAGAAACTTGAAAAAAAATGATGAAACAAAATATAATGTGGCTAGTCTTGTTTGGGGCCTTTGTTACTTGAAAAAATGCGCTTAGGGATTGTCTTTACACTGCATACTAGGTCTTATATAGTGCAGGAATTCGTTGGTGAAAGCTTCGCTAAGGGTATAGCTTGTTAGCTAATGGAATGAGACATTGCATGTCATGGTTAAAAAAAAGAAAATATATGAAAAAAAAAAGCAATAAAAGCGGAAAAGAGCAAAAAGCCCCCGTAAAGCAAAGTAAAGCATAAGTATCCCGGATTGGACTCTTGAATTTGGTGGAAGTTTGACTTTAGTTTGATCTAGCTTGTTCATGAAATTTGTGAGTTAGCATTGTATGATTCCTTTAAAGAGATCTATTATGTCTTGTACTTAGCATTATATTAGTTAACATTGTTGTTGAGCACACACACTGCTATTATATCGATAATAATAGGTAAGATTTGATGATTGACTAGGAAATTATTGATCTGTCTTGATATGATGTACTAGCATGTTTATTGTGATTTCTCGAGGCTTGATGAATAGATTTTGTTACAATTTTAGGCATGTAGATAGTTGCATTTGGAATTTTAGGCATGTAGATAGTTTAATTTAATCTATGGTGATAGAATAAATTAAATAGCTTAATATTTATTATTTAATATTTTAAAATATTAAATATAAATTAATAAGAGGAGTCTTATTAATATTATTACAATTATTATTATTATTTTAATTTCTAAAAGAGTTTAGGAATTAATTTAATATAAGTACTCTCATTTATTCCTAATTGGATTAGGAAGGAAAATTAGTTAAAGGAGTTTAATTAATTATCCCTAATAAGATTAGGGAGCCCTTTAATTAAAAAAGGGTTTAATTAAATAATACCTTATTTTAATAGGGTTACTTGATATCTTTATAAGAGGAGTCTTATATCGGATATTAAGACTAGGTAATAATTCCAATGGTTGGAGAGTACGCTCCTTTTCTATAGAGATAGAAAAACTAGGGTTTAGCCAACCACCCATCTTCTTGAATCATTCTTCTTCCTTGGTGGATCACCTCTAGAGGCCAAACACTTGGGTGGCTAACGTTGATCAAAGGAAGGAACCAAACCCGGTGGATTCAAGTTAAACGCGAAAAGGATTGGAGGTGAACTTGTACCTAAGGAAGCTCGGATCTTCAAGGGTATGATTCTTGTTCTTTCCTTTTTGTTTAATTAATAATTATGCATAAAGGGTGATCTGGGTATATGGTTTGTAAAATTTTAAACTCTGATTTTTACACGTTTCCGCTAATTTATGTAATTTGATTGCGTTCTTGAATATTACAAACCTAACAGTGGCATCAGAGCCAAACCTTTATGCGAATTATTAATTGTTTTAAATTTGATATGTATATTGATATGTGTTTAGAACAGTTTAATTGGGCATAATTTATTGTATAAAATTAAAAAAAAAAATCGCAAAATCTATTTTGAAAATCAGTATTTCGGTTTTTTTTTTCTTTTTTTTCGTTGATTCACAAGGCAGGATAACGTGGGATTGGTACGTGAGTTACTTTACATGAATCCAGAATCATGTTTGATTTCAAAAAAAAAAACGTAAACATTTTATTATGTTATTCACGAATCTAACAGGATATGTTTATAAAAGTGGCCCGGTTATCTCATGATTACCAATATCTGGTTATCTCATGATTTACGTTATTCACATGATATATATTTATATATATATTACGTTCGATATATATATATATATATATATATATATATATATATTTTTAATAATTTTATTATTAAAATAAAATGTTTATTTTAATTTTAAAATTAGATTTCATGCTAACTAATTAGAGTTGGAATTGGATTCCATGATAACTAATTGGAGTTGAAATTGGATTCCATATTTCCTTAAATAAAGGAGTTTATTTAGATATGAAATAAGATTTCATGTTATTCAAAATAAAGGAGTTTATTTGTGAATAGAAAGAGAATCCTAATTTCCTTAAATAAAGGAGTTTATTTAGATATGAAATGAGATTTCATATTATTCAAAATAAAAGTGTTTATTTGTGAATAGGAAAGAAAATTCGTGTTTCCTTTAATAAATTTTTTTTTACATGGAATTGGATTCCATAATTAATTAAAATAAAGGAGTTTATTTTGATTAAAATAAAATAGTTCATTTTATTCAAAATTGGATAAATTAAAATAAAATAGTTTTATTTTAATTTAAATTTGAATTGAAAATAAAAGAGTTTATTTTAATTCAAAATTAGATTTTATACTAACTAAATTTGTCCATTAAATGATATCAATATATATATTGAATGTTTATTATTCATAAGATGAATGTTATTTATTGATGCATATGGTGATGTGTATGATAATAAATGGGATTGATTATAGACTAATGACCAATGTGATTGGATTTTATTTTAGTTGGATGCATGAATGTATGAGTTTTATTAAATGGGGTCTGCGTACCTCGTCTTCTCTAATTTTTCTTAATGTAAATTCTATCTCTCTCTTATGTACTTCCCCTTGACTGCTGAACAAGGTTTCTATTTATTTTAAATAGTTTTGTAATAGGAATAGTTAGAATTATTTTGAAGAATTGGAGATCAAGGGACAAGAAGCGCATGAAGATCCGTTTGTAATGGAGCCCGGATTTAAATGTAATAGTTATATTTAAATATTATTTCTTGCACCCCTGGGGTTTGACCTTTTGGTTCACTTGGTGGCTCTAGTGAACCAAACTAGAATAAAAGTCCATAATCAATCTGGGTAGAATATAGTATTCTATATGTGTATGCTTATACTATATATATTATATATTATGCAAACATGCTTCGCATGTTTATTAATATGACGCGTATTTTTTATATATATGTGCATGCGCGCTAAACAAGATGAGACAAATTAATAGCAAACCCCTCATTTTTTTATATTAAGTCCTAAGCATTCAAAGATATTTGGAATATCGAACGTCACCTTCTAGTATGATAAAATTAATAGAGTATTAAATATTTAATATGAGTTTGTTGTGTCACCACAAGGCAAGTATTAAGTATTTAAGATGTTAATTTATCACATTTGATACTTATAAAGAAAATTGAACAATATTGTTTTGTTGTGTCACCACAAGGATGATATTTTTCTTTTTTGAAAATATGGAGTGCTAGGTCGGACTTAACTTGGATAATTTTGATTCGGATGTACCACCACTTGATCAAAATAATCTAAGAGGCAAAAGAAAAGGAGTTGCATAGTTGATGTAATTGACAAAAGTTGTCTACCTATTTATTTATATATAGTTTGTTGTGTCACCACAAGGCTATATACATTTGAAATGGGATCCTTATTCTCACTAGCAAATCTTTAATTAGATTTTCTTTAACTATATAAGTGAGTAATATAGTTTGAAGAAAATAGTGGGAGATACCAATTTAAAACAAGACCTAATTTATTTTGGTAATTAATAAAAGAATGTATGTTAAAATGTTGTTAATTACAAATTCATTTACGAAATTTTACAATGTCTAAAATTACTATCACCGCGAAGCATATTAGATGCTAAATTAACCGCAATCAATTAAACGGATTGGTTAATGAATTTGAGAATAGTTCTCATAGTGAAAATCTATCTTATGTCCCAATACGCCTATCCTCGCAATGGTTGCGCATAAATGCCTCCGAGGAAGAGATTGCTACTTTTAGAAAGTGGCAAGATGATGCACAGATTGGCTCAATGCATCATGCTCGCATCCATTAATAACGAGCTTCAGCCACAAGATGAAACTATGGATGCTCCTACTATATTCCCCGCACATCAAGTAGTTGATGGTGAGGAAAGTGGGGCCGATAGATATCGAGATATCTAAGGAGCTCTTCCGATCTAGAATGACCAATGACACTATAAATACGCATAAAAAAGTTCTTAACATAATCAATTTGATTGATCAATTAGGACAACTGGTTTTGTCATGGATGGAGAGTTGAGCCAAGATTTGATCTTGCACTCAATCCGGACTCCTTTCACAATTATTGTGAATTTTTCATATGAACAAGCTAGATATCGCCTTTGTTGATTTGCTTAACATGTTGAAAAATGTTGAGAGTCACTTTCCAACCAAGAAAGATCATGTCTTTCTTGGTAGGGGCCAAAGGATCTTACGAAAAGAAGAACGATTCAAAGAAGGTATATAGAAAGGCAAAACAAAGGATAATAAGAACAAAACCGATCACGGATAGCAAAGGAGTTTACTTCCAATCGCTATAAGCACGGACATCGGAAAGAAAACTGCAAGAAGCATCTTGCGAGGCTAACCAAAGAAGCTTAGTGAAGTTTTGGTTACAAATAAAAATTTGTTCATGATTTAAAATAATTTTTTTTTAAGTCAAGGTTCTACTTGGGTATTGGATACCGACTTTGGTTATCATAAATATAGATTTATGAAGGGACCAAGCGTAAGTAGAAAGTTAAACAAAGATAAGTAATCCTATGTGTGGAAAATGAAGCAAAGGTTGTTTGCATTAGCTATAGAAACTTATAGTTTAGCCTTTTACGGGCAAATCTATTAAGTCAATAAGTTGTTATTGTATTCCAATTCTTGTTAGAAATATTATTTCCATTTTATTGTTGGACAATAAAAATTTTTGGTATTATAATTAAGAACAATTGTTGTTCTATTTATAATAATAATGTTTCGTATAGAACTGAAAGGTTACTTAATGGATTTTGTATACTTGACTTACGTGAAAAATTATTTTGTAAATTGAACAAACTAGTATAAGAAAAGGAGATGATCATTCAAAGAGTTGAATGTATGTATTTGTTGAAATACAAGTGTGAATTATTTGAAAGGTTCAAAGAATTCAGAAGTGAAACAAATTGGCAAAGTATTAAGATTCTTTGATTAGATCAAGGAATAAATACTTGTGCAATAAGTTTCTAGATCATCTCAAATAGTTTTCTCATAATGGACACATCCTGATATGCAATAATTGATTGATGTATCTGAATGGAAAAATCGTACTTTGTTGGACATGGTGCGGTCCATAATGATTTTACCAACATTCCAGTATCCTTCTGGGTAATGTCCTAGAAATGGCTGCATATCTACGAAAATGTAACCTCAAAATCTGGCCCCAAGACTCCATAAAAGTTATGGACAAGGAGGATTCCTAATCGTAAGTATGTTAAGATAAGGGGTTGTCCAACTTATGTGAAAAGGTTTCAAAGGATAAGCTTGGGACAAAATTTGACATATACAGAATTGTGGGACATCCTAAAGTAAGTTTAGGGTATATGTTCTATAATCCTACTTAGCAAAAGGTGTTTGTTGCGAAACACGCTGCCTTCTAAGATAAATGTGTTTATTATTGAAGGGGCTAGTGGGAGGATAATAGATCTTGAAGAGTTCAAGAACCACAAAAACACTATAAGTCAAATAAGAGGAACCTATAGATAGACCTATTGTACCACAAACCAATCGTAAATCGGAATAAGCAAGAAGATACCTAGGAGGTATGGATTCATCATAGATGATGATGATGAGGTACACATCATAGAAGATGATGATCCAGAGTTACATACGATGAGGTAAGAGTTCTAGTGTGTACAAAAGGGACAAAGTGGGAAGCTGCCAAGACATTCCTATTATTATATGTTGATATACTACGGATAAGGAATGACATACTAATGCTACAATCAGTAATGATAAAGTTGTCTAAACATTCCTCCATGAATGGTTTGGGAAGAGTATCTTAATTGGGGATAAAATCTATATAGATAGATACAACAGGATGCTCGACTTAACCCAAGGAACGTATATTCATTTGATGCTAAAGTCGTTTAGCATGGCAAACTCCAAGAGATGTCTCATGTCGATGAGCTATGGAGTGTATCTCTCTTAATAGTCCCCACAGACTCCTGAAAAGAGAGGTCACATGAGTGACAATCATGCATGCAATGAAATGTACGAGACCTGATGTTGATCAGTCATATTATGGAGAAGTTCACTATGAGGTTAGGAAAAAACATCTTAAAGTGTTTAACCGGCACTAAGGATGTGATCATATTCATGGTGGGTCTTAATTAAAACTAGAGGGCTTAATGCACTCAAGTTTTCGAGACGAGACCAAGACGACAGAAAAATCCACTTTAAGGTAAAGGGTTACCTTGAACAATTAGTGCGATGAATTGAAAGGTTCCAAACAAAGAAAGAGTTGCTTGTTTAGTGATAAAGACAAAGTATATAGCTATAAATGAAGTCTGCAAGTTGATTGTTTGGATTAAAAGTTCATTCTGTAACTAGGAATAGTTCCTAAGTCTCATCTTGGATCTAAACATGTGTTGTGGCACTTTCATTTGATTATTAGAATCATTGAAAGACGGGAAATCACTATAGAGATAGTGGACTCTCATGAACAACATTACATATCCATTAACTAAAGCTTATCCAACAGCAGGATAATCGTCACTTAGAGAAGAAGAGTATGAGATACCATGACGATTGGCTTTAGTGCAAGTGGGAGATTGAAAGTAGTATGCACACAAGCCAATCATGTTTGATGATAAAGCATATACTTTGTAAAAATCTTATTCATTTATTAATAAAAAATATTAATTTATTAAAGGCTTTTAATTATCTACATGATGCTGTTTTATAATATGTGATAAACCCATAGTTTTAAGCAATGCTTTTAGAATAATGATGATGATCATTCTAATGAGATCTAAATTCTTAGAAAGCTTAAAACTAAAATAGTTCCCAATCATTGGATTACTAAATTGGGGATTAGTGAATCCGGATAGATTGGTACATACGTTCTTTTGCTTCATTGGATGAGGATGATTGATCTCATGATCATTTGTGTGGAGACACTAAAACAAGTATGTAGGTGCTTATTAAAGAATAAGTTCACCGAACGTGGGCTCGCTAAGGAATACCTAATGGAGTTTTACTTGCCTCGTCAATAGGAATTCTTGTAGTGATAGTAGTCTGAAGTGATCCTTGGACTTGAGATCATCATAGTATCTTGTGTATGATGAGTTATACTTTGACTTATTCCTTAAGACCCTTAGGGTATATCAAAGGGTATGCTTGGGTATAATAAGTTGTACATGGAGATAATGTATGATCAATAAAGAATCTACCACTTATTAAAAGAAGAGAAATGTCCTATGTGATTCGATAAATGACAACCCAAAGAGTCCTTGGCGAAGCGTAATGAAATTAGAAAGGAGTTTCTAATTTGCATTATTTGGAATTGTGCATTTAAGGATCGAAATACATATAATTAAATAAAATAAGACTTGTGATAAAGAATTCCATATCTTATATTTAATTGGGACATTGTATGGTGGAAAGATTGAATTGTCTGAGTAACTATTTACTCAAAGGTTCTTTTATGATTAATGTTGAAATCTATATTATCCGGAAAGTCGTTGATCATTAGGAGGCTTATCCCTATTGTAGAATAAATATTATTTATTTAAATAAATTAATTATTTAATTTATTTATTTAAATAAGATTAGAATTGTTCTAATTGATTTATTCACAACCGGTTTAATATGGAGAACCTAAAGGGTCACACCATAAAAGGAAGAATAATTATTTAAGAAGTTAATGGCATAATCGTAATAATAATATGTTATGTATATTTAATTTAATCTATGGTGATAGAATAAATTAAATAGCTTAATATTTATTATTTAATATTTTAAAATATTAAATATAAATTAATAAGAGGAGTCTTATTAATATTATTACAATTATTATTATTATTTTAATTTTTAAAAGAGTTTAGGAATTAATTTAATATAAGTACTCTCATTTATTCCTAATTGGATTAGGAAGGAAAATTAGTTAAAGGAGATTAATTAATTATCCCTAATAAGATTAGGGAGCCCCTTTAATTAAAAAGGGTTTAATTAAATAATACCTTATTTTAATAGGGTTACTTGATATCTTTATAAAAGGAGTCTTATATCAGATATTAAGACTAGGTAATAATTCCAATGGTTGGAGAGTACGCTCCTTTTCTATAGAGATAGAAAAACTAGGGTTTAGCCAACCACCCATCTTCTTGAATCCTTCTTCTTCCTTGGTGGATCACCTTTAGAGGCCAAACACTTGGGTGGCTAACGTTGATCAAAGGAAGGAACCAAATCCGGTGGATTCAAGTTGAATGCGAAAAGGATTGGAGGTGAACTTGTACCTAAGGAAGCTCGGATCTTCAAGGGTATGATTCTTGTTCTTTCCTTTTTGTTTAATTAATAATTATGCATAAAGGGTGATCCGGGTATATGGTTTGTAAAATTTTAAACTCTGATTTTTACACGTTTCCGCTAATTTATGTAATTTGATTGCGTTCTTGAATATTACAAACCTAACAGCATTTGCATTGCATATTTAGTTATTACATTGTGTTGTGTTGCTTGGGGACAAACAATTGGTTAAGTTTGGGGGTATTTGATGAGTAGGTTTTATACCTATGAATCCGATATTATTAAACTTAATTATTGTTATCTTTAATTATTTTTTTAGTATCTTTTTATGTGTTTTGTGTTTATTTCTTGTAGGTTGGAGCTGGAGGGACAAATTGGTCATTTAGGAGAAGAAAAAGAACAAAAATCATGAAAATTAGAGCTGAGTGGCATTTTTGTAATTATGTTATCCTGGGCAAGCGCCTAGGCGCTTGGAAATGGCTTGTGATGAGCGCCTAGGCGCTAATGTGCGGAAAAAGAAGAGATTTTCTACTGCCAAGTGGGTTTTTGATGCCAAAAAAGAATCTGAATGAGGTGGGAGACTAATACAAATAGGAGAAGACTTTAGAAAAGACGTATCACTTAATTTTTCAAGGGATTCGCAGAGAGAACAACGAAGAAAAACACAAAGGAGAATTGCAAGGGCTGGAGATCAAAGAGAGAGTATTAGAGCAAATTCAGAGTTTCTTCTTCTCTTCTCTAGTTTCATCTTTTGTAATTATCTGGGATGTTTGGATTATTAATTTGGATGATGTTTTTCTTTATTATTATTATGAACTAAATTTTCATTAAGATTGCAACAGAACTTGGTATGTAGTTTAAATTGATCATTCCCAATGAATGAAAGTTGGTTTTTATTGAATTGTTTATCATATCTTATGTTTATTGATTAATTATTTGGCCAACAATTACTGTGATAATCTATATAAAACTGGAAGATGGAGTATAGATTGAGATCTGGATATGATAACATCTATTCATATAATCTAAATAGGGTTAATATGATTAGCATATAAGATAAGAATATACCTATGTGTCTTTTGTATCCATTGAAAGAATTTGTGCGTAAAACCTTCATTAATTTGATTTGCATAGGAATATAGTGAGTTAATTAACTGGGGTGTTCCTTGTAATTCCACGTCTTAAAGATTGGATTTAGGAGGATTTGTTCATGTGTCTTTGGAAGAAGTGCGTGAATTTTATAAAGCATTCTTGGATAATGATTCATATTAATAAATTGATTTAAATGGGAAATAATTGGTTTAAATGAAATACCAAGGGAAGTCGTAATCTTAACCTGTTAAATCTGCAGTTATTCTTGTGAAATTCTGATTTTAGTTATTAGTTTTGTTAAGTTTTTATTTTTTAAATCACAAACAATATTTCGTAGTTTAAAATAGGATTAATTGCATTGGAATTAGTAATTGATAAATATTAGTCTATTTCCTTGTGGGAACGATATCCTTGCTTGCTAAATATTACAATTGAACGCGTATACTTGCGTGTTAAAGTGCTATTGAGAAATTAGGCAACACCGGGGATGCAACTCCAAGTATTATTCTAATCAATTTTATTTTCTTATATATGATTTTCTTAT
Source organism: Panax quinquefolius (assembly GCA_020205615.1). Taxonomy (NCBI): domain Eukaryota; kingdom Viridiplantae; phylum Streptophyta; class Magnoliopsida; order Apiales; family Araliaceae; genus Panax; species Panax quinquefolius. Next base: position 136,390,801 of record CM035152.1, read on the forward strand.
GTATATAATAAATTATTTTGAAGGAGGAAATTGAGTTCTATTAGAAATCAATTTTCCGTTTAAACAGATAGGCAAGCTTTATGGTGAATAATTAAAGATAGGTTCGATCAAATATGATCGAGGCCTAATTGTAATGATTGTGTATACCATGTACCCTGGTATGTATAGGTTTTAAAACGGTGATTCCGGGGACGGAATCTTTATAAGGGAGGGTGAATATAATAACCCGATATTTTCTATATAAATAAATTAGAAATTTTGCGTATAATTATTTTTTTTAATTATTTATTATTTTAAAGGAAAGGATGCGTGCAAGGTAATGTGTATGTATTTATGTGATGAATATAAAATATATTTATTACATGAATGATTATAAATAATTTTATTTTAGAATTATTGATCATTATAAAGTATATTCTTATAATAATTAATTTTACAAGAGAAATGTTTTTATTAATTATTTTCCATGAAAATATAAGTATTATATTATTTAAATAATATATGAAATGATTACAACATTATTATAATAACTATTTTATTATATGAATTTATTTGGATTAATTAAGTTAATTATTTAACTTAATTAATAATATTATACATGATGATAAATTAGATATGGAATCCAAACCCTAATTTTGGAATTTGATCAAGGAATGAGAATAATAATATTATATTATTATTTGTCAGTGTTATAATTATGTATGCTATGTGTGTAAGGTTAATGTGAGGATTAGTTTTGATTGAACAATTTTAATGTTACTAATAAACCCTAATTGTGGTTTTGGAACAAGGAATGATGATAATAATATAATATTAATTATATTTTGATTTTTCAGTGCTATAAATATGTACTGTATGTATGCATTGTTAATAATTGGTCAATGATGGTGCAGTATTTGATAACCCTAGTTTTGAAGTCAAATGAGATTTTAAAATCTGTGTAGTAATTATGTTATGTGATTAATAACATTTATTATAATATTATTTTATTTCAGTGCCGTAAATATGTATTGTATATATGTGGACTGATAATGTTGGCCAAATTACGTGTATAATGTCAAACCCTAGTTTTAAGTTGTTAAACCCTAATTTAAAAGTCGAATGCCAGTTTAAGACTGTTATGTAATCATGTAAATATGATTTATGACCGGTATTAAAGATATTAACCCTAATTAGGGAGAACTCTAATTTTCAAAACCATAATGTTTTTTTAAAAGAATAAACCCTTATTATTTTTCTAAATAATAAACCCTAATTTGCTTATGGTAAACCCTAATCGCTAAATTGGGAAGTAATATGCTAATTAGTGTCTCTTAAACCTAATTAGCAAAGTGCTAAGTAATTAAAAACCTAATTGATTAAGAAACCTTAAATTTATATTTTTAGAAACTATTTTTTATTTTTTAAACCCTAATTAGAAATCCTACAAATGTTATGTACTAAACCTTAGGGTTAAACCCCAAGGGTCAAACCCTAAGGGTTTGTCAAGATTACAAGATTGCCATTAAAATTGTAAGGTTAATGACTATTTTGCCCTTTTGTGCATTAAATAAGCTAGCAAGTAGGTTTTGACATTAGGTGAAGTTGTTCACCAAATCCAACAACCCCATGTGACCTTATATCTCTAGCAAACCAAGCAACCTCAGCCATTTATGCATCCAAGACTTATATATATAGTTTGAGAGAGAGAAAATTGAACATTCATGCTCCTTTTTGTACAAACCATCAACCTATCTCTCTCAACTCAAAACCCACGAAATCCTTTGCTGAGATCAGTCACAAATTGAGCCCCACTAACAACCATAACCAAATCAGTGGCCTAGAATCAAAACTTGTTCGTAGAAGGTATAAAACTAACTTAAAAATCTGATCTCAGTTGCTATGTTAGATGTTAATTTTTGTGTGTTAAACTTGTTATATATAGTGTATAATGATGATCTGGGTTGCTATATGTTAGATTCATAACATCTAGAGGCTCGGATTTGAAGATTTGCAAAATCTGGAAAAATTCATTTTGTGTTCTGACAACCAAATGTCAGGCCTTATATCTCTGTGATCTTTAATGTGTTTTGTGTTTTGAAAGTTGGTAGTTGTAGTTTGATATGTTCTCTTGGATCTGGGCTTAAAATTAGACTTAGATCTGGTCTATATTGCATGATATTGATGGTCAAAGGTTGTTGACCGACCATGATCGGGCTATTTCTGGGCAGCCCAGAAAGTATAAAATAGTGTTTGACAACGTATTTAACCGCTTAGATCTGACAGGTTTTGCAAGATTTGTTGTTGTTTTTGAATCTAAGTTATACTATGTTGCTTGGACTACATCCTTATGCCTTAAGATCAAATAAATAAAAAACAGGTTGAAATTTGTAGCCGGTCAAACTAGTCAAGTCGATCATATTTTCTATTTTCTGGGAAACCCAGAAAACATAAGAACATGACGACTGACATAGTTTGACCAAACTAGATCTCGCGTTTGTGTTGATGTTTTGATGATGTTTGGTGATAGATCTCTTAAGTTACATGTTGTGTACAACATGAAAGCATTATATCACAAAAGTATTGCACGATCAGCATGTAGTGGAGGCTCAAAGTGTGACTCACGATCTGTTCTTCATTTCTGGGTAACCCAGAAATGAAGAACAGCCTCTGACAACCACTTTGCATGATTATATCTACTTAATCTTATGTTGTTTGGTCATGTTTGTTGTTGAATCTTGTAGTCTTACACTAGAACTACAAGATCTGACTAACAACATGCCCAGAAACATCATGATCGGATCAGAAATCTTGGTGGATATGGTCCTCGAACTCGTATGAAAGATCTCAGGTTTGCATGATGAACATGAAGAACACTATAAGAATGATTATTTATAAAAATTATATTTTATTAAATAATTATAAAAATTAGTTTTAATTATGAAAATACATAATAAATTATTAAAAATTATTTTAAAGTTCAAAAATTATATTTTAATTATTTTGGATATATTTCATAAATATTTAATATTTTGGAATATTAAAGGTATTTAATTTATTTAATAATTATATTAAATAAATTATTTAAAAATGATTTTAATACTTGAAAAATCATTTAAAATTATATTATGGGATAAAAAATTTAAAGTTATTTTTAATGAATTTTAATATTTTGTGATGAAATTCATTAATAAATTAATATTAATGATAATTTAGTTATTTAATAAATAAATTAAGTAAAAATGATTATTTTAAATAATAATAAGGTATTTAAAAATATTTTAAGTTATAAAATATAACTTTCAATATTTAAAAGTAAATTTCATTAATTAATTATTATTAATGATATTAAAGTTATTTAATAATTATATTAAATAATTTATTTTGAAAATGATTTTAATATTATAAAAATCATTTTAAATAAAAATAAAGTGTTTAAAGATATTTTAAGTTATAAAATATAACTTTTAATATTTAAAGGATAATTTCATTAATAATTTAATATTAATGATATTAATTTAATATTAATTTTATTTAATAATTATATTAAATAAATAGTTTTAAAATGGTTTTATTAATTTAAAATCATTTAAAATGATATAAATGAATTAAAAATATTTTAAGTTATACTTAATGACTTTTAATATTATGAGGAATAGTACATTAATATTTTAATATTAATGGTAATTATTTAAATATGATTTTAAATATTTTAAAAATCATTTAAGGTTAATATTAATACTTTAAAAATATTTTTTAGTTATTATAAATAACTTTAATATTTTGGCAATGGTTTCATTAATAGTTTAATATTAATTAAATATTAATGATAATGAAATTGTTTAATATTTAAATCATTTAATAATGATTCCGGTGTTTGAAATTTTATGATAAATTATAATAAATGTTTAAAAATTTTATGACTGTTATTTAAATAGTCTAAATAGATATTGAACTTTGATATAGAGTCTTAGACTCGATAATTACAAATAAAAGCCGCTTAGATGCGTCAGCTGTGTTTTTAAAATTGATCTAGACTTAGATATTTTGACTGTATTGATGTTTGTCTGTGATTTAATGATTGTGAAACATGTGTGACAATATGATTAGGTTATGTGCTGACTGCAATATCCAATCAAATTGCTTTGGTTCGGATTCCTGACTAAGTATGAATATCTCGAACATGGGAAAATTTTTATGTGCCCAAGGCAGACAAAGTGAACGATAATATCATTCTTGGAATATAGTATTGATCAATACAGGGCACATTGGGCAGAACACCCTCGTGTCCGTAAGTTATGACGGTTTGCAGATGAAGTTCTACTAAACCTATTCGAAAATTAAAAACAATGTTCATAGTATGTCACCTTAACCCTATATATATTCGGTACGTAGTTTCAAAAACTATGATATAGAAATAATATATGGTTATGATTGGTTCAGTTTACTTCACAACTATTAATTCATTGTAGAAGTGATGTACAAAGAAAACATTTAATTCTTTCAGCTAATTATATTTATAATTGTTATTACTTGTTGGGCACCCAAATGCTCATTCTTGCTTTAACTTTAAATATTTTCAGCTAAGCGTGATCAACCGAAAGGTTCAGTCAAGAACAAGTGAAAAGGAAAGCAAACAAAATATGTTTTATGGTATATTTTGTAATAGTTAGACTATGTTAAGATAATGATATGTATTATATATCATGTAAAGAATGTAGTAAAGGTTGCGTACTTGGGAATAGACTCTGATAAATGTATATTAAGTTTGATATTTATATTATTGTTTTTATTATTAGTATTATTTCCGCTCATAGAAATGGTATCGTAAAGCACTGAATTCGGATTTCAAGTACCTAAATTTGGGGGCGTTACAGATAAAGTACTATTTAGTTTTGATGAGCCTATTTATTGGCAGCTATTATATTCTTGTTGACTCATTGATATATCTAGTGATCATTTGTTTTGCTCACTCTTGCATATTTATACACTCATTGCATCTAACGTTGAGAAGGTAGATGAGCCTTCAACTAGCAAAGGACAAGAAAAAATGTACAAGTGATGCATACTTGTAATTTTTTTTATTTGTGATGGCCATAGACTTTTAAATAAATATGTGATGTAATAATTTTATTTCCACATTTGAATGATGTTTAAAGGTTAGACAACCTGGGAAGATTTTATTTAATAATGTTGTAACCTTATTTAAAGGGAGGATTTATGGTTAAATGTTATTTTATTTGGGTAGATAGATATGAATGATTGGATATTGAACATCAAATTTTGTGGGAATGAAGTATCTGGATTTGGGGGTGTCATAAGTTGGTATTAAAGTCTTAGGTTATGAACCTTAGGTGGGGAAAAGCCTTAGGAAGTAACCTTTGAAAAGATAGTGATGATAAACTCTTATTGTGTTTTAAGGAAGAAGTAATAAAATACTTATGTGCTTATGTGATTATAACCTATGTGCTCGTGAGGGTTGAGTAGTAATGATTAGTAATTAAAACTTAAAATTTGATTGACATGATGGAAAATATAGGAGGATCTAGTCAGGCTAGGGAAGAAGGATCCCAGATACCTAGAGAGGAGGAGCCTCGAGATATTCAGGTGATTTGGGAACAACTATCGCCACGGAAACAGCCTCCAAATCGGCCACGAGAGTTGAAAGCAGAGAGAGTACCTGATGAGGATGATAAGATAGAGACGGATGAGGAGGACCCCGTGGAGCTGCCACAATCGGATGAGGAGAACGAGGAGGAAGAGATTCCACTTAACTCGATAGCTGGCCGTATGTACGAAGAGGTGTACGACCGTAATGTGGAACTTCAGGATACCGTCGAGGAGTTGCAAGAGATAGTAGCTGAACTACAGACCTCGATGGCACAGAAGGACGATGAGATCCAAGATCGAGAGGAACGTCTAAATAATGTTGAAGAGAAGCTGGTCCACACCGAAGGAGAGAACGAGCGTATGATAGCAGAGATTGCAGGGTTGAAAAATAAGTTGAAAGAAGAAGCTACGAAGAGAGAAAGAGCCGAAGACGCGTACAATGAAGCTTATCAAAGAGCCAGAATAGCAGAGAGAGACGCACAAGCAAAGAGGATGAAGATAGAAGATATGAATAACGTATTCAACACCGTGATCAATTGAGCTTAGGATCGGGTCATGGGTTATCCAATTCAATTCGAGACGCTACCATCATACATATTAGATCGCCGAACAATGTTCCGAATTATGGAGGAAAAGCGTCGTAAGGCTACGCAGCATCTTAGTAGGACATCGTAGGTTAATATATAACTATTATGTAATTGATGAGTAAATAAGATGTAAATCCCGGGTATAATGCAACCAATTGGATAGATGATGATGAAGTAATCCTTCAACTTTTGTAGTTCAAGGAAGTAATGTAGATAGCAGTAATGCTATTGTGTTGATGTTTTTTCTTAAAGTTTATGAATGAATAAAAGTTATTATTTTATTCAAAGTGTTATGTGTTACGTGAATAAAATTTTTTTGTGTAAATTAAGTAGAGATACTTAAAGAAATGGTGTAATAGTCTAATGAGTGTATTTTAAATAGAAATTGCCTTTAAGACGTCAACCACCCCGACAGAGAACTACTGAAGGAACCAACAACAATAATGCTAAAGATAATCTAGTTCAGCAATTCGTAACGTTACTAGCAGGAGCATTGCAGAATCAACCTCAAAATTAAGGAACAACTTTTAAGGATTTCAAGGCGGTTGGACCACCAGAATTCTATGGAACCATGAACCCGGTTGAGGCACATACCTGGGTCATGGAAATAGAGAAGGTTTTTGATGTTGCTAGGGTAGAGGATAACCAAAAGACTTCTTTTGCAACATTCATGTTGAAAGCAGAGGCGAGTTATTGGTGGCAAGCCAATAAAACCCGAGGAGGTCAAGGGATTATGTCTTGGGAAAGGTTTAAGGAGATATTCTTCGAGACCTATTTCCTAGAAAGTTCAAAGAGTCAGCTAGAAGTGCAGTTTCTAGAACTGAAGCAGGGAACGATGTCGGTGTTTGAGTATGCCACAAGATTTAATGAGTTGGCGAGGTTTGCGCCATATCAGGTCAGCACAAACGAACGTAAGGCGAAGAGGTTTGAACAGGGACTGAAGCCATGGTTGTACATTAGGGTCTCTCTGTTCTAGTTGAAGACGTTTGTAGCAGTAATGGAGAAAACAATTCTCGCTGAGAGTGGAGGCGAGGCTGTAACAAAACACAACCAAGAACAGAAGAAGAAGAAGAGTGAAGGTGAAGCTAAGAATGGTGGTGGTGGTAACGGTGGAAATGGCAACAACAATTTGAAAAGGAAGTGGAATGCAAATGTGGGAGCTATAAATTAGCAAGGAAAGTAGCAAAAGAAGAAGTTTGAAGCATGTGCTACATGCGGGAAGTTTCACAAGGGTGTGTGCTTGATGGGGAAAGGAGTATGCTTCAACTGTGCCCAGGAGGGTCACATCGTCCCGAATTACAATCAACCGAAGAAGAACGTTTGCTTCACGTGCAGGTCTAAGGATCATTTTGCTTATGAATGCCCTAAGAAGAGATCTGGTGAGGCAAATGGAAGCAAGGGAAATGCTAGTGGAGGTACACTGACTATTGCTGGACCAAAATCAATAAATAAGCCCACAACAAGAACCTTCAACAAGACGGTGCAGGACGCGGTGCAATCAAAAGATGTCGTGTCAGGTATTATCTCAATCAATGATATAAATGCATATGTATTATTTGATTTGAGTGATACTTGCTCGTTTATATCTGATGATTTTGCTAAGAAGTTAGAAATACCTAGTGAAGAGTTGAATTTCCTTTTAAACATAGAAATTGCGAATAAGGAGGTGATTCATGTTAGGTTCGTATACAAGAACTGTAGGCTGAACATTAAGGGGAATGTTATGAAAGTAGATTTAATCCCGATAAAACACGGAGAGTTTGATGTGATATTGGGAATGGATTGGTTATTCAATTATGGAGCGATAATTGATTGCCAAAAGAAATGTGTAAACCTTATGACTCCGTCAAAGGTAGTTTTTCATGGTAGCAAATCGCCTAGACAAATGAGATGTCTGACGATGATCCAGGCCAAGAAGTTATTGAGTAAAGGTTGTGTTGGGTACTTAGCCTACATAGTCAATACTCAAAAGGAGAAGGGTATGAAATCAGAGGAAATACCAGTGGTTAGAGAATTCGGGGATGTGTTTCCAGAAGATTTGCCCGGACTTTCGCTTGACCGATAGATCGAATTCATGATCGACTTAGCGCTAAGAACTGCTCCGATATGAAGGAACTAATGGTGCAACTGCAAGAGCTGTTAAATAAGAAATACATTCAGCCGAGTGTATCACCGTGGAGAGCACCGGTGTTATTCGTGAAGAAGAAGGATGGGTCAATGTGTCTTTGCATTGATTATAAAGAATTAAACAAAGTCACTATTAAAAACAAATATCCATTGCCAAGAATAGATGACTAGTTTGATCAATTAAAGGGAGCTAGATATTTCTCGAAAATAAATTTGAGAAGTGGGTATCACCAATTGAAAGTAAAGATGGAGGATGTACCGAAGACGGCATTCCAAACTCGATATGGACATTACGAATTTTTGGTGATGTCTTTTGTTTTGACAAACACCCCTACAGCATTCATGGATTTGATGAACATGGTGTTTAAACCATTTTTAGACAAGTTTGTGGTGGTATTTATCGATGATAGTCTGGTGTACTCTAGAACTCTAGAAGAACACGTGGAACACTTACATCTAACGCTGGAGACGCTAAGAAAAGAAAAGTTGTACGTGAAATTCTCTAAGTGTGAATTCTGGTTAGAACATGTACAATTTCTTGGACATGTAATTGATAAGGATGGGATTTCCGTAGATTCATCAAAAGTCGAAGCTGTGATAAATTGGGAACCGCCAAGAACTCCATCAAAAGTAAGAAGTTTCATGGGATTAGCAGGTTATTATAGATGATTTATCTAGGATTTTTCCAAAATTGCCACTCCGTTGACAAATTTGACGAGGAAATCTGTAAAATTTGTATGGACGAAGAAGTGTGAGGAAAGTTTTGCGGAATTAAAGAAGAGGCTTAGTGTGACACCTGTGTTGTCATTACCAGATAATACAGGAAACTTTGTGGTGTGTAGTGATGCTTCACACAAGGGCTTAGGATGTGTTCTAATGCCGAATGGCAAAGTCATTGCGTATGCATCAAGACAATTGAAGGACTACGAGAAAGGATATCCAACTCATAATTTAGAGTTGGCGACAGTAGTATTTTCTCTAAAGATATGGAGGCACTATCTCTATGGAGAGAAGTATGAGATCTACACAGACTATAAGAGTCTGAAGTATATTTTCACTCAAAAGGACCTAAATATACGGCAAAGGAGATGGATGGAATTGATAAAGGATTACGATTGCGAGATCTTTTATCATCCATGCAAAAAAAATGTTGTTGCAGATGCCTTGAGTAGGAAAGGCAAAGAAAAATTGATGTTGTTAACCGATAAGGAGGAGCTCATTTCAGCAATGTTGAGGTTAGAGTTGGAAATCGAATTTCCAAAAGAATCCAGTGAAAAATTGTACCAGATGAAAGCCAGTCAAACTTTAGTAGACAAAGTGAAGAACGCTCAACTACAAAATGAGGAATTCAGAAAAATAAAGGAAAGTGTGGTCGAAGGAAAAGAAGTGAAGTTCAAGGTTGATACTGAGGGAATACTGAGATTCGATGGACAAATTTGGGTTCCAGCGGTACAAGATATTAAAGAAGAAATCTTGACAGAAGCTCATAGCTCAAGATATTAGATTCATCCGGGAAGTACAAAGATGTATCAAGATTTGCGGTGACATTTTTGGTGGCCAAATATGAAAACAGACGTTGCGGAATGCGTTGCAAAATGCTTGACATGACAGAAAGTGAAGGTTGGGCATCAAATACCAAGCGGATTACTCCAACCATTGGAGATACCAGAATGGAAATTAGAGCATATCACAATGGATTTTGTGGTAGGCCTTCCAATAACTTAGAAAGGATACGATGCAATATGGGTGATAGTGGACAGACTGACAAAATTTGCACACTTATTGCCAATAAAGATTTGATTTAATCTTGATCAGCTGGCGAAATTATATGTTAACGAGATCGTGTCGAGACATGGAGTTCCAGTATCTATTGTGTCAGATCGAGACCCGAGGTTCACATCAAATTTTTGGAAGAGACTACAAGAATGCATGGGAATGCAATTGAAGATGAGTACAACATATCATCCGCAAACCGATGGGCAAAGCGAACGAATAATTCAGACGCTAGAAGATATGCTTAGAGCGTGCATCATAGATTTCAAAGGAAAATAGGATGAACATCTACCGTTGTTGGAATTTGCATACAACAACAGTTACCATGCAAGCATTGGTATGCCACCATACGAGGCATTATACGACAGGAAGTGCAGACCTCCACTATGATGGGATAAAGTTGGTGAACGTCAACTGCTAGGACCAGAACTGGTACAGCAGACCGCTGAAGTTGTCAAACTCATCAGAGCAAGATTAGTAGCTACTCAAGATCAAAAAAATAAATATGCTGATCAACACAGGCAGAATCGTGAATTTGAAGTAGGAAAATTCGTGTTCCTGAAAGTTTCTCCTTGGAAGGGGAAAATTCATTTCGACAAGAAGGGAAAGCTAAGCCCAAGGTTTATTGGTCCTTTCGAGATCCTACGCAGAGTAGGAGAAGTAGCTTATGAGGTAGCTTTACCTACAGAATTAGAACATGTGCACAACGTTTGCATTTGTCAGTGTTGCGAACATATAAACCCGATTACAAGCATGTGATCGAGTATGAACCGTTGCAGTTCAGTAAAGATTTATCTTATGAAGAGATTCCTATCCAGATAGTCGATAAGAAGGAATAAGTGCTCAGGAATAAAGTGATACCTTCTGTGAAGGTGATATGGAGGAACCACAATGTCGAAGAGGCTACGTGGGAACTCGAAGCTGAGATGATGAAGAATTACCCTGAGTTATTTGTTTAGTCTGTGTCTTCGATTCTGGGGATAAAATATTTGTAAGTAGGGGTGAATGTGACTAGTTGATTGTTTGAATTGTGATTCTGGGGACAGAATCCTTGTAAGGAGGGAAGGATGTAACGATCCAGAATTTCAAATTGTAATTTTAAATATTTATTGAATTATATAAATATTTATTTGATGTGTATTATTGAAATTGATGAAATAAATATTTTATTGATGTGATGGTTGTTAATAAATATTTATGAATCTAAATTTATTAGATAAATTTCTAAATTAAATTAATTTATAATTTAGAGATTTGTATTATAACATAAGGTGTTATATTGTGATTAATAATTTAAAATGGTATATTAAATTATCAAATAAAATTATAACATGAAATTATAATTTTGTGGTATTTTGATAAAGTGGGAAATATTTATTTAAAATATAGTGTTTAACTAATGTATGGAATAATGTTGGATATAAAAATTCAAATAAATAAGATGTAATTATAAATTATAAACTAAAGTGTTTATTAAAATAAAGTAAAAGGGTTTAATTTAGTTTTTGCCAAACAAGGCTTAAAATATTAATTCTTTAAAATTTCAAGGATTTTGCCAAACAAAGCCTTATGGCCTTTTAGATTTTTAATTTTTTAATTTAAATAAAATAAATAAAATATAAAATAAAAATATAACATATACGTTATTTGCTAAGTCTGAGTTTTGAGAGAATTGAGAGAGCCTGAGATAGAATCAAGAGAGGAAATTCTGAGTTTGTCAAGCTATTCTCGGTGATTATCAAGGATTTCTTAAGCAACAAAAAGGTATTTCTTAGTATATATATATATATATATATATATATATATATATATATATATATATGACAAAGTTTTGTTTATGCTCTGTGAATTATATTTCTTCCGAATTGTTGTTATGTAACTAAGTTATGGTGGTTATGTGTGATATAATGCTAGAGTTTATGTTTAAACAAGGAAGTTGCATGCTAATTTCGGATAACAGTAGGAAAATTTTGACAGTATATGTATTTCGCATATAGCTTGTGTAAGTATTAATTTTGGTGGTTAATTTGTATGCTAAACTGGGAATTGAGTCTTGTTATGGTTAATTTGTTAAGAAACAAAGATAACGTAGTTTGAACGGTGGGATTTGGTGAAGAATTGAAATCACAGTGTTGATTTTTTGGATGAATGTCAAGAAAATTGAGTTTTTCATGAAAACATGGAATTTGAGAAATTAAACTAGTTTTAGTTGATGTTAAATTGTTCTAATTGGTTGAAAATGTTATCAAACATGTTTATGATAGTTTTGTGTCAATTGTTTGTGTTAATACTACTATTTGGTGGGTGAAATTCGTGTTAATTGGGCTAAAGTTGGTTATTGTTTATGTCATTTCTGCCTCGTTCGTAGGTACTAACAAGCCAAGGCTTGTCGCGTTAAGTAAAAAATGGCGCATTGCTACGGCCCCAGTTCAAGTACATATGGCATGGTAATTGCACATACCTTGGTTTGAGATACTGACTTCTACTGCTGCTGCAGACTTAGAATAGCAACATAACATGGGTTAGGGTTGTGTTAGCATATCAAATGAGTATTGAAAAGGTTACAACAACATAGTGAAATGTGGTTAGTAATTCGAACGTTATAAAAACTTGGTAAACGATGAAAGGGACATATTGTGATTTATTAAGCATGATGAATAGTACATAGGTGTTGTGAAGGTTAACACTTGAATTTTCTGATATTTGAATAGTGCTTAAGACTTGTGTTAACATAACAAGTCTAACTAGAAATGCATATGTTGTGGTATTTTAGTATGTCTAAGAGATATTGTGGTTCTAACCCTTTGTGTAGGTGCACGTGAGTTTAATATTATAGCTTACGCTCGAGGCAAGTTTCTAAACCTTATCTTCTTACATTAAGCAAGTTTCTTACTTTAAACTTCCATTTAAGCGAACTCTTGTATTCTTGATCATTATTTGAGCAAGCTAGCTACACTTTGATTTCATTCAAACAAGCTTTGAATTCTAATATTTATTGATGTATTCTAACTAGTTTATTGTTAGACAAGTTTTGTTATTGTCATTCGTGTGTTATGAATGAAATTTTCTTGAATTCTAATTCTAATGTTGAATTATCTTATTTCATTTACTTGACACAACCTATTCTTATATTGAGCAAGCTTTATTTTTTAGCTTGCTATTACTTAATGTATATTCATATAATTCATAGTTCTAGCTTAATATTGTTCAAGCAAGGTTTATTGTCATTCAATACTTATGCATTGTAGTTGTTTCTAAGCATGAGTTCGAAATATAGTTAGTTCGTTTACACTTATTCATTGTTCCATGTTATGTTATTATTGATCAACTGTTGTGTAGTTAAACACTATTGATTCAACTAGTCCTCTAGTTGATGATTGTTAAACTTCAAATTACCCTTGAAAGCTTATCCAAACCAAACTTTCTTTAGTGCGGACTTGTACTCTAAATACTGAGATGAACAACCCTATTATTAGGGGATAATTTACGCTTAGCGTTGAAATATTTGTGCACAATACATTGTACGAAGGGCTGATCCCCCTAAGTACGAGGAGTCCTTATAGTCTTATGACTGTTAAAGTTGGAGTTGAAAGATTACTCGCAACCGTGGACATAGTTCGTGGTCTTATGACCCTCAGATATTTATATTCCATATTTTGATTCTAGTCTTTGTTTATCATTGATAGAGTAGTATTCAGTTTTGATGAACCTATTTATTGGCAACTATTATATTCTTGTTGACTCATTAATATATCTAGTGAGCATTTGTTTTGCTCACTCTTGCATATTTATACACTCATTGCAACTAAAGTTGAGAAGGTAGATGAGCCTTCAACTAGCAAAGGAAAGGGAAAAATGTACAAGTGATGCAGACTTGAAATTTTTGTTTATTGTGATGGTCATAGACTTTTAAATAATGATGTGATGTAATAATTTTATTTCCGCATTTTAATGATGTTTAAAGGTTAGACAACCTGGGAAGATTTTATTTAATAATTTTGTAACCCTATTTGAAGGGAGGATTTATGGTTAAATGTTATTTTATTTGGGTAGATAGATATGAATGATTGGATAGTGAACACCAAATCTTGTGGGAATGAAGTATCTGGATTTGGGGGTGTCACACCTTTTGCTACAGACGATTATCATTCAGCTTCATCAATGCTGGAGCTACCTATTAGTGATCTATGATGGCTCTTTTCCACGATCTAATGAACAAAGAGATAGATATCTATGTGGATGACATCATTGTCAAGTCCCGAAGGGAGGAAGACCACCTAGATCATCTTAAAAAGCTCTTCAATAGGTTGCGTAAGTACAACTTGATGTTGAACCCAGCCAAGTGCGCTTTTGGTGTTAAATCAGGCAAGTTGTTAGGATTCCTAGTCAGCCACAAAGGGATTGAGCTGGATCCCACAAAAATCCAGGCCATCACGAAAATTCCCATACAGAGAAGGAAATACAAGGATTTTTGGAAAGAATCAACTTCATCAGCCGATTCATCTCCCAACTCACAGCAACTTGTGAGCCTATCTTCAAGTTGTTAATGAAGAACTCCTCTATGAAATGGAATTATGAGTGTCAGAAAGCCTTCCTTAAAATTAAAGAGCAGCTAGTCAAAGCTCCTGTCTTGGTACCTCCTAGGGATGGTGTTCGCTTGTTAATGTACCTGTCCATCAATGACCACGACATGGGCTGCATGCTGGGACAGAAAGATGATAGAGGCCAAGAATGAGCCATTTATTACCTCAACAAAAGATTCAGCAGCAGTGAACACAAGTACACTCTGATTGAGAAAACTTGTTGTGCTTTAGCATGGGCTTCCATGAGATTACAACATTATCTCCATGGTCACACAACCCATCTCATATCCCGCATGGATCCTCTCAAGTACGTATTTAGCAAACCCATGTTGAATTATGGACTTTCCAAATGGCAGTTGATCCTACATCAATTTGAGATTGTCTAAGTGATGCAAAAGTTTATCAAGGGTCAAGGAATTGCGGATCAACTGGCCGTCGCACCCTTAGGGGATTTCAAACCCTTGGAAATATACTTCCCCGATGAAGGGGTAATGACAATTCAAAGACACCATCAGGACATAACACACCAATCATGGAAGATGTATTTTGAAGGAGCCATAAACATGAAAGGTTCTGGGGCTGGAGCAGTTCTAGTATCCATTACGGGGAGCAGCATCCCGTCGCTGTCAAATTGCATTTTGTCAGCACCTTACCTAATTAATGGGGTTGAAACTTGCCCAATCAATGGGCATCAGATGATTAACTGTCTTTGGAGATTCCAAATTAGTAATTATATAAACCACTGGGATCTATCACACTAAAGAGCTGCATTTTCTACCTTACGATCGGCAGGTTATACTGATGGCTTCAGAGTTTAAAGAAATATCATTCCTCCATATTCCTCAGAATGGGAATGACTTTGCTGATGCGCTAGCAACTTTAGCCTCCTTGATCAACATACCTGACATGGAAGACATTCTAAATATCACCCTTGCCCTGCAAAAGGCTCCGATCTATAGGAATTACATTGGAGAAGTATCGGATGAGCTACCTCCCATCTAACACCCTTGGTATCAGCATATCAAGGAGTATCTACAAGATGGATCTACACCCGCTGAAGTGAGTCAGGCTAAAAGAAAGCGGATCAATCAAATGGCCGTGAAATTTTACCGAAGTGGAGACGCACTCTACAAAAGAGATGTAGGACTAGGTCTCCTCAGATGTATGGACAATGACCAAGCTTAGAGACTCATGGATAAAATCCATGGTGGAGTATATGGCCCACACATAAGCGGCCCTCTACTTGTCAAGAAAATCCTTAGATCAGGGCATTACTAGCTCTCTCTCAAGGCTGGCTGTGATAATCACGTCAAGAGATGTTACCAATGCCAAATTCATGGGAATGCTATACACACCCTTCCAAGGGAACTCCACATTATGAGTTCACCCTGACCCTTCTCAATGTGGGGAATGGACGTGATCGGGCCCATCAAGCCCAAAGCCAGCAATGGACATTAGTTTATTTTCACCATGATCAACTAGTTCACCAAGTGGGTAGAAGCAGCCTCTTTCCCCATGGTTACTAAAGAAGTTATCATTGGTTTCATCAGAAACAATGTTATTTGTCGATATGGACAACAAGAGGTGATTATGTTAGACAATGCTAAAAACCTCAATAATCAAATGATGGAGGAGTTATGTAATAAATTCCACATCAAACATCTCAACTCTGTCATCTATCATCCAAAGATGAATGGTGCTGTTAAAACGGCTAATAAGAATCTCAAAAATATCATGAAAAAGATGTCCGCCAATCACAAAGGATGGCCTGACTTGTTGCCTCTAACTCTATTAGCCTACAGAACGTCAATGCGCACTTCTACTGGGCAACCTGCTACTCATTAACCTATAGGATGGAAGAAGTGCTCCCTATAGAAGTGGAAATGGAATCCCTTAGAGTTTTGATAGACGCTCAGCTAGATGAAGACCAATGGTTACAATATAGGTATCACCAATTATATTTAATAGATGAAAGACGAACCGCTGCCATCTTCCATGGTCAATTATACCAACAGAGGATCACCAGATCCTACAACATAAAAGTCCGGCTAAGGTAATTCAAAGAGCTTAACTTGGTCTTGAAGAAATTTCTTAACAACCAAGATCAATCCAAAGGAAAATTCACCCCAAACTGGGAAGGCCCGTTTGTTGTCAAGGAGGTATTGAAACGAGGAGCTCTCAGATTATAGGAGATGGATGTCAATGAATTTCTGTAAATCATTAATTCAAACACCGTGAAACGGTACTATGTCTGAAGTTACCAAGCAAGCCAACATCTTGGTTTTGGATCACCAGATCCCTAGTCAGTTCAGGTTTTCTAAACCCTTCACTACATACAACCCTTCTTTATATCCATTTTCCCCATCAGGGATGAACATACCTTTTAACCAGCAGCCTAGTTTTGGATCATCAGATCCTTCACTCAATTCAGGTTTTCAAAACCTTTTACACCTTCAGTTTGTCCCACTCGGGATAAACATTTCACACCTTCAGTTTTGTCCCACCAGGGATAAAAACTTTTCACACTTTTAGATTGTCTTGTACATGGGATCAAACTTTTCATCTGTAATCCGTCTTGTACAAGGGGGGAACTATGTCGACCTGATCTCCCCAATACACGGGAGTACGTAGGTAACCATTTATTGGTCCGATCTAACCTTTACAAAAACAAAAACAACACCCTTTCACTACTTCAGTTTGTCCCATCAGGCAAACTACGTCAACCTGATCTCCCCAATACACGGGAGTACGTAGGCAACCATTTATTGGTCTGGTCTAACCTTACAAAAACAAAAATAACACCCTTTCATTACATCAGTTTGTCCCATCAGGAGTAAACTACGTCGACCAGATCTCCCCAATACATGGGAGTACGTATGCATCCATTTTTATTGTCCAGTCTCACCACATAAAAACTAAGAAACATTTCTTCACCCTTTTCACATATAACTTTGAACCATTCACACCAGGTTCGAACTACACAGACCTGATCTCCTCTTCAATAGAAGTACATAGGAAGCCATTCATGGTTCGGTCTTACCCCCTACCAAAACACAAAAACTTGTCAAATGGTACTGGGATCATCCTTCAATATTCCACCACACTTCATCGGCTTAGACCAAAGGGATTGAACTACCCGGTCTCCCCACACAAATGGGAGTACTGACGACCATCTAAGCTGTGGTTGAATCCTCAAAGAGAAACACCAATCCATAAAAGATGGAACTACTTAGGCTCCCCCATACAAAGGATTATCGGCAACCATCTGTGGTGCGGTCAACCTCAGAGAGGAAAGCCACACTCCTCTCCATTGTCACATACAGAAACCAGTCCCGAGACACCAAAGGGTATGAAATACACAAAGATCAATGATACATTCTGAAAGATCCTGAGACATCTCAATGTCCATCCATTAAGGGGGAGTTTAGAATACATCAAGATCACAAGTTTTGGAGAAACAGGAAAATATCAAGTAAGTAACAAGGCACAACTAAAAGGGAAGTGAATCAAAATATATTTTTCTGTCATATATAATGTTGTTTGATATATACAATGTGTACTGTACATGACAAAATGGCTAAGCTAGTCTATGCAGGAAAATACAAGCCCATCTACAATCCAGTGGATATACGTCCTATCAAATCAAACATGGCATCTCTCTCAGAAGAAGGAGGTAACGATGTGAGCTCCTTCCCAAGGGTATCTACACGGGCTAATAGATCCTCGACCAACTGCATGGTGACATAATCACACATACAATAAGAACGAGCTGTCTATAAATACCCCTACAGAATGGGTGTGGAAATACGTGTCTGACCTCAATGTCTCTGCCATAATCATCGGTACAATGGTATAACCCTCCTTGAGAACTCTCGCTACCATAACGACACCAATGTCCAGATGATCCATATACAGTGGCATGTACAAATAAGCCACTACACACATCATGAGTACGTCTACTCTGGCCACACGCCACTGATCCTCTAAAGTGGTGAAATCCCCAAAGTGCTATGCATAACTGTCCAATGAGCCAAATATATTTATCAAAAAATGTTGGGACACTACATGCCCGGATGTGATCTCATCCTGTGCTACTCTACGCCTCAGCTCGGTGAGGGTCATGAACTGCCAGCTCATATCGCCGATAGCCATCTGAGCTCAAGGCCTGTCCAGTGGTAAAGTCGTTAACCGGTCGTACTCCTCTAAGGTGGGAGTCAACTCCTAGGTCTCGAACCAGAATACCTACCTATCCGGTACCCAATGCTCCAGTATATCCTCTACAAAACCCACAGGAACCTGGAACATCATGAGGGTCACAGAATGTTGTAACATCTGATCTATAGTCACCCTATCTAGAGGTGATAAACTATCATACCATGATCTCATACATGAGGCTACCAATAATGGTGAGGTGTGATCAATGCGGCTAACTGTCGAGGAAGACATCTGTGAGGGCCATATCATAAGACTATCCAGGGGTCAATGCTGAACATCTTTGGATACATATATGCATAACATGATACATGCATAATAAACAATAGATGGCAATATGATATAGGGAATGGAAAACAACATACATATATTCCTAAGTACATCATAATTTAATACATCATCTCTATACAGCTGGAAAATACAGGGAAATGGGGTACAACCGCCCAACAACAAATAGAGGCCTATCAAAAGATGTAACGAGAATGGGGCACAACCACCCAATATCTAACAAAGGCCTATCAAAAGATATAGCGAGAAATACATCAAAAGAAGTAAATGGTGTTAATGTCTACATCATCAGTCTTGTCCACCTGATGTAACTCCTCTTGAGTCACTGGATCTCCACCAAGAGGGATGTCAAGCCTATACAATGGAGTATCTGCACCGACAAAACAATATGGGAAGGATTAAAATTATCAGCCTCAGAAGGATCTCTGCCAAAATGTCGGATGAAAAAATATGTGCGGTCCAACTTCCGGGTCAAGTTGTCAATCTGCGTTAAATGAGTCAGATCTCAGACACAGGTCATCTAATCCGTCATCATCACGAATCCAGGAACCATATCCCCCGTGAACTGAGTGGCGTGGGTTTGGGGTCCAATGGTACGAGGGGACCACCAGCAGTAGAATACCTCCTGAGTAAATGGACCCTCTAACGAAGTGAAGCCATCAACGCCCATCAACGAGATATCATTGATAGATGACTGTGACACAGGCCAATAACGTCTGGCAGGGGGCAAGATCGGTACACGAATTTGTCATGTAATACTCCTGATAGCATGCTCTCCCAAATAGAGCTTCGATCCTCCATCTGTGAAGAGACGAATTCGACAGGTGGATATCACATACTCGACACTAGTCAGGTACCCATCCTTAAAGATAACTGTCAAATGGTCCCCAGAATAAGGAGCCCAAGTGATGGCATCAACTATCAACAACTCCGACTGTAGGCAATAATGGGTGAAACCCTCAACTACATGAACCTCCGCTAATGTGGAGTGATGCCATCGCCGTCCCCGTGGATATGTATCTGGACCTAACACACTAATGGGATGCAGATATGGGAGCCTCTCATAGGCCCAAAACTGCTAACACAAAATTAAACATCTTTGGTCTGTCAACACTCTTATCATGTACATGGGAAATCAAAAGAGAAATATTCACTATCAAAAATGGGAAAAAACCTAGCCAAGCTTCCGTCAAGCCTTATAAACACATGCGCATTCCCCTGAGGAAATAAGCGAAGGTATATGAGCCCCAATCGTACTCTCCAATACAGTCCACATTTCGTGTGGCGCTGACCAAAGCGAACAACACCGTGGAAGAGTTATCTGCTATGAAGCAACCCCTGATAATAACCAGGAACAATCACTGAAGAATGTGATCCATGACTCTCATATCAGCGGGTATGGGCTCACTCAAACTCCACTCATAGTATCTATGCTCAAGACTTGCACGGACTGTCCTGTCCTCGAGCGCCTCAGCCGGGACACCTAGCAAGGATCTAACGGCAGTCGGGGTAATGTTCGCCGTACATGGCACTGGCGCCCCTCCAAACTCCATACAGGTGATAAACTGTCAATCCATCGGTGTCATCATCACCTCATAGTCCAACAAATGAAGAGACTGAGTCTGGTAAAACTAGCGCTTAGACAACGTCTTGAGATAACCCCAGGGACAACAATGGGGGAGGATGGAAAAGAACGCCTCAAATCCCCAACCATGCACAAACTCTTGATAATCAGGATGAAGAGCCTGATATACAGAGTGTATGATGAACCAGTTCCCTCGAGGCTGCGTAAAGCCGGGAACCTACATCACAAAAGCAGATCAACATCAGAATCCTTTCTCATCATTAATAGGAAAAATGAAGATCAAATCCAGCTTTTACCTCATTTGGATGTAAGTAAACTGAGGGGTGGTGACTCAAATCATCCAGGAGCTCTGGAATCATCACATGAATGTCTGGGAGATCCCTGCGGGGAGCATGAGCAGCAGGAGCGGGAGCAGCAAGAGCTGGATCCGCAATCGGTACATCCTCCTCCTCGTCCTCAACATTTTGTACCTCAACTTGGATAGGATGAATCACCACCTCCTCCAAACGATGAGGATGTCTGACTGAATGGGGTCGAGGCACGTCAGAAGCCCTCCTCCGCATACCTGAAGCGTTCCTGTGGGAACTACTCGGCTGATCCAAATCCATATATCTGGACAAAAGTCTCTAAATCACCTCAGAAAGGGTGTTGTAAATTCTAACCTGGAGCTTTTTAAATGAATTTTATGACTATATGCATGCATGCATTACTTTAACATAAGCCTACAGTAAAGTTAAAAATACATGTCTACCCAATGCCTAGGCTAATAAAAAAAATTCCAGAGTCTCCTTTATAAAAATGACTATCCACATGCACATAGGCATGACTAGGTGGCAATTCGGTAGCACACCTAACCACAGTCATAAAAACCCTATATGCATAAGAATATAAAAGTCATAATCCGTAAGGGTAGCCTAATTACCAGGATTACTTTGCCTTACAACCTTTGCTCATTTGTCCTCAAATAAGATAAGAAATAGCAGAAAAAGGTGCCAATTTGACTGTTTCAAAAATCAAATTATTTAACATCATTATGTTTAGTATGGTTAAATACTAACATTTACTATATTAAATATTTTTTATCAAGTCATATAAGCATGCATATTCACTATTATGTGTTTAGAACCATTTCATATGATAACTCATTTTCCAACGGACAAAAATTGGAAAAGAATACATGCATACATTACCAGGATAGTGTAGAACAATTGTACGGTGACAGATTTTGTAGAAAATAGCCCGAACTCAGCAGATCTGAAGAATAACTCTTGAATTCTCTATATGGCACAACTTAAAAATAACTTGTGAAAGGAACACAGCCTACAAGTATACCCATGAATGGTCACAGGTATACCTATAGCTACCCTATATTGGTCCCACCCCTCTGGCTCGGTCTAATTTGAGTTTCAAAGGAGGTTTCACAAGCTAAAAAAGTCAAATCAGGAAAAAAGACGCTACGCGATTGAGCGGAAAAGCCTGAACTCCTGGTTTTCAAAGACAAAACTGCGGGTCTGCATATCACTCATTGGTATTCACCTAGACACAGGGTTCATAACACTAATGATCACAGCTATTGCAAACTATACTCGGTAATACCTCACAAAGTTCTGATGCAATCGGTTCGGGGTCATAACTCCAAATACCTATCCCCAGTGGATATTTTATACAACTTCAGCCATTGAAGCACATTTCAATGAAGGTCAAGAAATCATGACTTCATGTCAGCCATTGGCAAGTAAATCCAACGAAGCATCGGAAGTCATCCGATGATCTCAGCCGTTGAAGCACATTTCAACGAAGGTTAAGCAATCTTGACATCATTTCAGCCGGTTGCAAGTAAATGCAATGAAGCGTCAGAAGTCATCCGATGATCTCAGCAGTTGATGCATATTTCAACAAGGGTCAAACAACCTTGACGTTATCATCAGCTATTGGCAATTAAACCCAGTGAAGCATCATAAATGGTCCGATGAATGTATCTGTTGAAGTACATTTCAGCGAGGGTCAGACAACCCTGACAACCCAGACTGTTGGAAGTAACTCCAACAGAGCATTGGAAAGACCTGACGATACAAACCAGGGAAAACTATCCTCATTGGGGAGGACCGATGATGGAATGTTATACAAATCTTCATCAGACAAAGCACAAATCCCCACAAGTCTCTCATACATGAGAGATACATCCTTAGTGGGAAATTTGTACCAAGGACTTTGGTGATAACCTTAATGTCAACATGCTGGAAGTTCCTGAGAGCTTTAGAGTACACATCTAAGTAGTTCATCAGGGTCATCAGTGATAACTCCAGTCCCTATCAGAAGTTATGGGAGCAAACAGTCATCACATACCATTGGAAGACGATCCAACAAACCACATGCATCATATATTTTCATCATGTTGTATTATAATGCATCATGATTATCTTATCACATTTCAAGTGTCTAGTATTCTTTATCCTATCTATGCCATTACACTGCATGAATATGATAAAGTGGGGCATCTGTAGACACTCAAAAATTTTGCATTCCTGTTACTAACCTTGCAGGAGGAAAGAATCGTCTTCCAGAGATAACCCTGGAAGTTAAATCAGATTAATCCCTGAGATAACCCTGCGATACTCAGTTTTCCATCTCAGAGATAACCCCGAGATACTAAGTTCTAGTCCCGGAGATAAACCCAGGAGATTCAGTGCCATCTTGAAGACAACCCCGAGATACTCAGTTCTAGTCCCAAAGACAACCCTGTGAGATTTAGTTCCAACCTTGGAGACAACCCCAAGGAATGAAGTCGCAGTTCTTGAGATAATCCCAGAAAGGCTCATTTTAACCCCCAAAAGTCAGCTTCAACCTCAGAGATAACCCCGAGGCACTCAGTCCCAACCCTGAAGATAACCCCGAGAGGTTAGGCACACCTCAGAGATAACCCTGAGGATATTCAGTACCTACAGCAGCCCAATCTCAGAGATAACCCTGAGCAACGACTACTAAATCAACCCAGAACTTGAGATAACCCCAGTGAGGGGCAAAATCATCATTTCCCCACCTTGATCCCACATTCACACCATCTCAACAACATTTTAACCCACATTCTACATAGAAGTGTCCTACAAGGACCATAGCTCAAATCCGGAGTGACTACTACGCAAAACAGCACACCGGATAGAATTTGAAGACCTGAAGTTCTGGTCATGGACCCATCTTCCCGGATTTGTACAACCTCTTATCCCATGTCGTTGTATAGCTCTCGATAACAGCATTCCGAAAAGGAATTATACGCCTCAATCGGATGTCTGGATTGAAATTTATGAATGTTAGAGCAGATAACGCGTTGCACGAGTGCACGTACTTTGAGACGACGGGGCCCACAGAGCCCGGGCACCCTGGGTAGTCGCAGGTGGACCTATGGCTGCCGCAGGTACACCTGCGGATCCCCCTCTATAAATAGAGGGCTTGGGGTGGCCATTTTTAAGAGAGAACAGGCGAGGAAGCCTTGTCATTTTTACTCTATACACACTTTAAACTGAGTGCTTTCTCTTTCCAAACACTTGTGAGCTTGTGCTTTGCTACATTTTATCGATGAAAACCGAGTATTCATTCATTTAAAGCTATCTAAAGTCTTCTTGGTAGCCCACTGTAAGACATCTTATATTTCTTAAAGCCTTTCTCCACTTTTACTCACACACAGTTATTCACGTTGAGAGTCGTGTTCTATGCCTATGCTCGGTCCATCGGTCCGTTGGTTTTATTGCTTTTATATATATACTTCTATATATATATATATATATATATATATATATATATATATATATATTATCGAGGTATACCTCGATTGAGCTTGGTGATATATATATCTGCGTTCTTGCTTTTATATATATATATATATATATACTCTCAATTTATCGATTGAGCCTAGATCGATATATATATGCATTTATCGCATATATATATATATATATATATATATATATATATATATATATATATATATATATATTTCCGTCTTCCGCCTGAGTTTACTTCGTGGCAGTTGATTGTCCATACATATATTGTAATATCCTAGATTTTTTCATGTAATTAAACAATTTCAATAAACAAACTTATGTGAAATTCTTATGTGACAATTATTTTTAGATGAATTATTTATTTTATTATATGTTATGTGATAAGATGCATATTAATGGTTGTTACGGTTAGGCCAATTATTTAAATTGGTTAAGGATGGAATTAATTATAATTAATTTCGTGGGATGACTTACAAATATGAGTTTGAGTTTGGAGTAGAATTTAGAGACGCGGTCTGCGTATTTGAGTCCGAAACGTCGAAATTAGGCAGGATAGACTGTAACCACGAAAATGTGTCACGAAAATGAGACATGTCTCATAATATATTTTTAAATATGTCACGAAAATGAGACATGCCTCATAATATTTTTATATATCCACCATTCTCTTTTACAATGCTCTTATTTATAGATATATAGACTTGGAAGTTTCATGACGTAAAATATCACATACAGTCAAATCTCTTCTCTTGGAACTTTATTAGATATAATATTATCTTAAATTTAGCCCAAACACACTTTGGAGCGACGAATTGTCAACTACGAATTTTGAAGTTGAGTTTGATGAAACGGAGAGTTCCATGACGTCTGGGACGTCGACTTTAGTAGGAATCGATATAAGTATCGACACGTGTGGCTACGGAGGGCAAAACGGTCAAAATCGGTATTTAAATGATTAAAATAACATTATAATGCATTTGTTTAATTGGACAGCAACTGGGGGGGTGTCTTGTGACACATAATGTGGGACAAGAAGGGAGAGTATATACGTATATAGCAATAAGGAGGAAGAAAGGTGATAACTCCTTAAACATAATAAGCAAACCTTTTCATGTTCCTAACTCCTCACCCCATAACTAAATTAAAGTATGATGAATATGCTTGTAACTGATGTTTTGAGAGATGAAAAGACTGGAGACATCAGCCCTATTAACATATATACATATACACCCAACTCAAACATTTCTTTACTTTGATAAAATACAACTAAGAGAGCAATAATAGAGAAAAGAGAAGAAAATACTGAGAGTTTGAGAATGGTTCAAGGTGGGCTACGAATTTTAGAGAATCTTGCAAGCAAGGAGGGTGGTTATCAAGCTCCAATCAAGAAGAATTCGCCAAAGAGGTAAGCTATGAACCCATTCTCTATGTTCTTCCAAAACTATGAGAGAATATGCATAGGAGACCTTTATAAATGGTTTGTTTTGGAGTATGTGATGTTGTATAATTGTGGTCTGATTGTTATGGTGTAATAAGAACATAAATTCTGGACAAATCATGCCATGTATGCTTTAAAAATCCAAAGAGTTTTACCATGCATGCTAAGTGTTTGATATTATGTCTCTTAGTTGCTAATTTGATCAAAACATGAAAAGTTAGAGAAATGAGTTGTTGTAACATGTATATATATGTTATTAGAAGTGGTCTGGATAATAGGAATCAAACCCATGCATGCTAGAATCAAAATCATGATTTTCTCAAAAGTTGGGTTAAACTAGTTTGCATGATTTTTCAGGATTTTTGGTCACTCGAAATCATGTCTTAGATAATCCATTTGTTGAATGTAATAATTTTGTAAAATAGTATGTAGCATGAGGTATAACATGTCCAAATTTCATTCGGATCGAAGCTATATTGAGTGAGATATGAAAATCGTAAGGTCGCGAAAAAAACATGTTAGAAACCGAAAAAAATTGTGAACTGCTGACCCTAAGGACAAATTCGGTGCTAGCTACAGTTTCCAAAAAATTTTGGGCTTTTGGGTTATTATAGTACACTGGATAAGCTTTCCATAGACTCCAGAACGGACTAATTCCGACTTCGGAGCAAGGAGTTATGACTTTTCAAAGTAGTTGCGTCAAATCTGTCCAACAAATTCGGAGCAGTCTCCTTGCACGGATTTTCTGGAATTTTGTGCTTGGAATTTGAAGATGGTCCATGAACGAAAGTTGTAGCCCCAGAAGTTAGCTTCGCGTGGGCGCAAGAATCCCTCAAAAATGTTTTAAAACAAATTAGTTATGACTGTTTTAGCGAGGTATGGTAAAGCTGAGAAAAAAAAATGTAAAAACTGTTATGTTTGAGCATTTTTAAGTTCTGTTTTGAGCTGCCTATGATATCTAAAATGGGTGGCATATATTTTCTAAATATATTCTATTATGATGTTTATAGCATATCCAATAGGAGACCCTTTTACTTCAAACTAGATTGTGTATGAATGATGATTAACGAGACACATGTGATTAGGTTATGTGAAGGTTAATCGCTAGCGTTAATTGTAGCAGGCTTATCAGGCAAGTTTTCTAACCCTAATTTCTTTTGGGTATTTATTAAATCCTTACTAATATTATCGCAGTAAGGGTAAGTATTGGACTTGTGTTAGTTATTTATTCGTGCAAGTTTCTTCGTTGAAAAGTCATATAAGCTCCAATTATCTTGCAAGCTTTTCAATGGTTATTCAGTTATTATTCTAACGGCTATGCTTTTAAGTTTCATGTCATCATAGAACTATTTCTATGTATGTTCCTAGCCTTTGGTTTTGGCTAGTTATTATTGATGAAAAATGATTTCAAACACATCTTTCGAAGCTATTGAATGTTTACCAATCCAAGTTGCCTTGGTGAGGTCTCGCATGATTACTAAGATGAACAACCCGAATGAACGGGAAAAACAGATGTCGGGCAAATAGTCCCATTTATGCTTATGCATTTTAAACTTAATACATGTGCACAATGTAGGGTACAATGGTGCGATCACTGGCGTGCTTGCGAGACCGCTTTACGCCTATTTGATTGTTAAACCGTCTGATGGTTTTTGATGAAAGAAAATATGTTCAGGGTATTTTACACCCCTTAGTATGATATTGAAAATTCTTAAATTCTTATTCTTGATGTTCTTCTTTAACACTTGATAATCTTTCAACTGTTGAGATCTAGTAATTCAAATGCCTTTATCCTGATGTATATTTCCCATTTATTCCGTATACTTGCTGGGCAATTTGTGCTCATTCTTGTTTAAACCTTTCAGTTAAGGATGAGAAGGCTGAGGATTCGGGCAAGGACAAGGGAAAGTCCAAGATGAAGTGATGCTAATGGTTATGTAATAAAATAATTATTTTCAGATATGTGTATTGTAGCGATAAACGCTGAGACCGAGTTCCAAAGATGTGTTTAAGGTTGTAAAGACTTGGGATTTTATTTTGAATAATTATGTAATAGTTAATATTATTATTCCTTATTGTTAAGGTTTACTTAGTTAGATGATGGTGTATGTTGTATCGTGAGCACCAAGTTCTGTAATCGATGATTACACGGATTTGGGGGCGTCACATATATATATTTACATTTCCCGTCCATCCTAGAGTTTACTTCGTGGCAGTTGATTGTTCATATATATATATATATATATATATATATATATATATATTTATAGATTATATATATATATAACTGTTTATAGCTTTCATACATATTACATCATCATGTGAGCCTAGGAATCATGTGATCATATATTCAGTCCTTGAATCTAGTTTCGGTTCCCGTGATGGAAATTTCCAGCTGCAACCAGCTTGTAAATTATTCACGGTGTTTGAATTTCCTTAGATGGATTTCATGCCCACAAGGAATTCGCCACTTCTATGTATCTTATTTTCTCGAAGATGCTTTGCATCTCGAAAATAAAAGCTACCAAGATGAACATATAATAAAATAGAAGTATCAAATGCCTCAATTACTATTGAGCATAAGGGTTTGAAAAACTTATTTTACAAAATATTACTGCCATATCTAGTTAAAATTGAACTTTTATACAAAATTCAAACCCTTTGTATATAGGTGCAAACGAGGCATAACACTACTTATAGATAATTGCACATTGACCTACACATCCACACACACATTCAGATAAAAGTTTAAGTTGAAAAGTGGTGGTAATCGTGTCACCACAAAAGTCGGGGGTTGCCTAACACCTTTCCTCCACTTAATCATGCCCCCAGACCCTAACGAATCTCGATTTCACAAACCTGTTAAGCAGTGTTACATCACTAGGTCAATGTGGAAACCTTTTCTCGGTTGAGTTTGTGCAACCATTTAAAAATACCAACTGGTGACTCTTACAGTCCAATCGTCGACATATACACGTCGGACCTTTTCAAACTTATTTTTTTTTAAAAATCTCACCTAACATGAGAACGCCAAAACAAGAACAGAAAAGGGACAAATAAAAATCCCAACATCAACAGGGTCTACCGGACAGCATACAAGACACCAATTGGGATGACTTCATATCATTTGGTCTATGGGAAAGCGTGTCACCTCCTCGTTAAATTATAACATAAAGCATATTGGGACATTAAGAAACTCAATTTTGATCAAGCAGCTGCAGGAGAGAAAAGGTTGCTCCAATTGAACGAACTTGATGAATTTCGACTGCAAACGTATGAGAACTCAAAGCTGAACAAGGAAAAGGTCAAGAAGTGACACAACCAAAAGATCATGCAGAGAAAGTTTGAACCGGGACAAGCAGCGTCATTGTTTAACTCACGACAATGGTTGTTCCCAAGAAAGCTCAAATCCCGATGGTCGAGGCCATTCACTATTAAGAGGGTTTTCCCACATGGCGCCATTGAACTATACAGTAGGAATCCACTTGAGACATTTAAAGTCAATGGTCATCGGCTGAAACATTACTGGGATGGCGACATCAATAATGAAGCCACCGCAATCACACTTATTGATGTGCCATAAATAGGGAGTAGTCAGGCTAAAAGACTCAAAAACAAGCACTAATTAGGAGGCAGCCCAATTTTACTTTCATTTACAGTATTTTTAAGTATGATAGTCAATTTATAGTTTAGAGTGTAAGTTTAGTATTGAGTAAGTTTATTTTGGTCCATTAGGTAGTTAGTGGAGTCATGATTTCTAGTTAATTCGACCTTACATGTGCAATGTTCATGATGTTATCTATACGTATAATTTCAATGTGTTTCAGGTACTTGGGAAGTTTTTGGATATGTGTTAGATGCAAGAAATTGGAAATATTAAAGTCAGGAGCAGTGTACCCACAATGGTGACAATTTATAAAGGATACCCCGTAGGGCGGGTCTTAACTAGAAAATAGAATACCCCACCTCATTTGGGACAGAAGTACAGGAACTGAAAAAGCTTATAACCGATTCTAAGACCGGATTGTCCCACTTCTCCACTACTCATTCCTGCCAACCGACACCATCTCTCCATAAAATTCGTACACCATCTCCACTATATATATATACAAACCCTAAATACATCAAATCCACACCATTGCATACCCATTACCTATCAAATTCAGTTATTACAAAGCTAGGGTTCTTTAAGTGCGGTTTTGACAACAACAAGGAAACGGAAAACCAACAAATTGTCACCACCTATTAGAAATTTATACTTTAATTGGGTTAATACGCTATAGGTAAGTGTTTACTTGCAAGTTTTCATCAATTTAGCACCATGGTTGAAGTTAAATTACCATATTTGGGGGTATTATGAGTTGTGCACACCACGTGTTCGACGAATTGTGCAAGTAAAGTTTAGGGGGATTTTGGCTTGAGGTTAATTCTATGGCTCCTAAGACACCATCTAAGCGACAGAGAGGCGAGGGCTCAGGGTCTACACCACCTTCACGGGCCTTTGACCGGTGGAAATTTGTGACTGCTAGCGCCGCCGATAGATATCATTATTTAGTGTCCAAGGCACGAACTCCAGAGCGGGGCTTGGCACCAGACAATGTAGATGGGTAAATAAAGAGGCAGATATATGAGAAAGGATGTGATAGATTTACTGACAAACCAGAGCTAGCAATCGTCAATGTGGTGAAGGAGTTTTATGAAAATGTGGAGGATAGGGCCCCATTCAATGCATTCCTGAGGGGTAAACAGGTGTCATTCAGTCATGAAATAATTAATAATTATTATAGCCTGAGAAATCCTGCGGTATGCCATTATGCACATTTGCGTGACAATGATCCCGACTACGATCAAATTCTAACAGAGATAACTAAGTCAGGCACCACATGGGTCAAGGGACAAAAAGGTGGCACAATCTTCCTCAGTAAGGACTTGAGTCATTATGGAAAGAT
The DNA here is from genome assembly GCA_020205615.1 of Panax quinquefolius. Lineage (NCBI taxonomy): Eukaryota > Viridiplantae > Streptophyta > Magnoliopsida > Apiales > Araliaceae > Panax > Panax quinquefolius. The sequence goes on from CM035152.1 coordinate 136,421,711, forward strand.
ATGGTATGCGTTCTTGTGCGCAAAGTTCTTCCCAACCACACATACCACTGAGGTGACAAAGGAAAAGGTGCTTCTACTGTATGCAATTATGCAAGACTTCCACATCGACGTGGGTGCCATCATTAACTTCTTGATATGAAGATAACTGCCAGGGCCATTTTCGGCAGCCTGCCATACCCATCCCTTATATGTGGGCTGTGCAGGAAAGCTGGCGTTAGATGGTCCGGTGATGAGCCTACCCAACAGCCGCTCTAGCTTCTGGATTCCCGTATGATTTCTCGCTACACGGTTTGGCCCGGAGGGGAGTCACACTCGAGAGGTGTCGGGTTTATATTCACATCGGCTTCAGAGGAGGAGGAAGAGGCTGAAGACACATCTGATGACGACGAGTTTCAAGCTGATGAAATGACTGGTGAGCAGGAGACTGCAAAGAGTCAAAGGACGGGCATATTTATGTTTAGTAGCCAATTTCGCAGTCTCCAGTGCCTGGTGGACAAAAGGGACAAAGAAGACAATTGATAGATGAGGAGACTGGCGGCCAGGCAGGACCACGTGTTCAATGTCATGAACACGTCCTTTGCCTCACTAAATGAGGCCTTACAAACTCTGAATCCAGCCGCCGCCAACCAGTTTCCATACCAGCAGCTAGAGCCCATGGCACAATTTCCACCTTCTAATTCTGACAATGAAGAACGCCGGGTTTTTGAGCCATGACAACCATCACCTTAACCTTAAATGATTACAGGGAATTCCTCTTATACTTATTGCTATATTTTTTTACAATGAGGACATTGTAATTGTTAAGTTTGGGGGAGTTAGTTAGTTTAGTTTAGTGTTATTGCATGTCTAATTTAGTTTGTTATAATTTTGCATAAGTTGTCATGTTTAGTTTTAGGTTCATTATATGTTGCATTCATGTAGTGTAATTGCATAATAGTTTGCATAGTAGTGTAGTATTGTAAATAGTTTTTATTAATGTCTATTTCTATTATTTTTATTTCATATTGTAAATATATATATATATATGAAAAATCATAAAAAAAATTTAGTTAAGTACTGTGTTATCTTGCATGAGTCCAGCTGTTAGATAGTACTGTCTATTTTGGCCAATGATGAGACTGGAATTGAGTAGACAAGTATAGTACTGAATAGTAGAACTTTTATGTGTTTTTCTGTTATGAGTTGAATCTTTTCCTGTTTGAAATTGGTATAATAAGGTTAGCAGAGTAATAACAACTATGTTGATTGATTTCATTCAAATTGATACATAATGGACCTCTAAAGGATGCTAGTTTGAATGAAAGAATGACAAGGATAGACAGTGAAGGCTAAAGTTAAGCAAGAACCTAAGTTTGGGGAAAAATTCGGGGTATATAAGCTATAATAATAATAATAATAATAATAATAATAATAATAATAATAAAGAATAAACACTGTGGCATGCTTGTCTTGTTTCGTGACCTTTGTTATTTGAGTAAGTAAGCCCGAGGGGATGGTCTTTACACCTAGCGGCCTAAGGTCTTAATGGTATGGGAGTCATTGGTCAAAAGCTCGTTAAGGTAGCATTGATAAGCCTAAGGGAATAAGACATTTCATAGCCATGTGTATAAAAAAAGAGAGAAATGAATAAAACGGGAAATAAGAGCAAAAAGCCCCCGTAGATGAAAAATAAAGCATAAGTACCCTATTTTGACCCTCGATGGTGGTAGTTGTTTGATTTTAGTTGGATCTTGACTGTTTTTGAAATTCTTAAGTTTACACTCTATGATGGGTTCAAAGAGACCTGTTATGTGTTAAATTTGAGTTTGTATCAGTTAGCATGGGTGTTGAACGCACAAGCATTATATCAGTGATAACAGTTTGAGATTTGATGATTGATTAGGAAATTACTGAGTTGTTCTGATATGAGGTATTATAATGTTTATTTAATTTCTCTGAGGTCGGTTGAACAGACTTGTTTCTATCATTATTGCTAGATTCGTAGGCATGTAGATTAGTTGCATTCCATTGTATTACATTGTGTAACATTTTTATTTTGTTTTGTGCTCGAGGACTAGCATGAGTTTAAGTTTGGGGGAGTTTGATGAGTGGATTTTATACATACGAATCGATCTTTAATTCTAGCTTAATTTGTGTTAATCCTGTATAATTATGTTCATTTTTACTTGTTTATGTTTGTTTTATGTTTAGGTGGCATGGCGTAACATTCGTCGCATAAAGGTGGTGTTGTGACGTGAAGTGGCAGTAAAATGAGCGTATGTGCAGATTGCAGAGGACCCCTCACCAAAGCGCATAATATATAAGCAAAACCCCCATCCGGGGTGGGGGGTACTGAGTTGAATAGAAGGACCTTCACCCATGGCTTATATAGAAGAAAAAACCCCGTTGGGGCGGGGGTATGGGCCAAGAGCAAGGGTTCTGTTTCAATTGTAATTCTACAGCAGCGTGAAGTAATCAAGTTGGCATGGCTTGGAACTCCGTTTGGCATCATTTTGTGAACTAAATATGTGTCTTGTGCTGGATATTAACAGAGAGAAAAGAGAGGGATAACAACATTCAATCAATTAACAAACTTGAGCCCTAATTGAAGTGAAGAACATTGGAGGAAGGAATTGAAGGTCAGAGTCACGAAGACTGCAAAGTGGAGCAAAGAATAAGGGTGGTTTTGTATCTATTCTACTTCTTTAATTCAGTCATTGTAATTGGGATGGTGAATTCTTTTATGATTTCAGTTTTTATTTCATTTGTGATGAACTAATTTACTTATTAGGCTTATGACGGATATTTATGGTTGAACAATGATTGTGAAGCCTTAATTCAGTTTAATAACATATCAATTCAGTTTATTTATTGTGATTTATGCTTTAATTTATGAATTGCTTAATCACCAATTCTGTGTGGATTTGTATGGATTCGAGAGATAATGTATGAATTTAAACTTAGTCACTTTAGCATGTGTTCTTGAATTCTTTGTTTGAATGGAATCTTGATGAATTTTAGGGTAGAGATATGCCTAACATCGCATGTAATTGGATAGAGAACTTGTGTGACAACCCGAGAATTTAGAAATTTTTTAAAATCATGATTGATTAATTTAAGGTTCAATATTAGAACCTAAATTAGCAGATTTGTTTTCCAAAAAATTAGCAAATGCTTAAAAACGTTGTAGAAGGTATGATTCCATAACGTTTTTTAGATAAAAATGTTGTTGTTTAGTATATCAGACAATGTTTTAAAAATGTTGTAGATTAAAAAAGAAAGAAAAAAAAAAGCTATAATTCACCTACATTACCAATGCACCTGCAATATGCTAATGCCATGATATATAGCTAAAAGGTCAAAATTCTCATTTAAATTTAAAGCCAAAATGTATCAAACATTCAAAATACATCCCAATAATACCATTCGTTTACAGTTTCAAATTACTACATCCACAAGATATATATCAAACTATCCATATATGCATCTCAAAAGTATATTATGCAAAAAAATAGAAACATAAAGATACAACACAAACAGATTGTAGAGAAAAAAAAATTAATAGGAGTAGGAGGTTGTTCAGCTTGCATCTCCAGATTGAGCTTCTGAATAGAAGTGCTTGGAAGCCAAGAATGGAATTTCAAGGATTCTGAATCTCCATTAGATGGTGAATCCTCCAATATCTTTGAAGCTCTCCAAATTTCTGCAGGAGTCTCGGGTAATGCACCACAAGCTTTGAGGAACTTGGCCTGCATTATAAACTCAATCCAATCAAGTGACTAAAGAGTTAGATTCTAAAACAAAAGTGGCTTGTTCAATAGAAGTAACTAGCAGTTCCAGTTGTACATTCAGATTTCAGACTCCACTTAACTTTTGCTTATGTAAGAGGGCCCCGTTAAATTTTACCCAATATCAAGTCAAGCAACAGTTATTAAACTCAACCTTAGGTACTTTTTACTAGGTTTGAAAAGAAGCTTAACAATAAAAACAAGTTAATCAGCACGCCCAGAGTATTTAAAAAGTTTTCTGTTTACTATCTTACAGCACGCCGTATTGAGATGACCAGACAAGGATAGATAGTTTGAAGTGCTCACTGCTTTGCTCCAATTCATTTCAAAATGAAGAGGCCCTATGTTTCAAAAGTTTCTGATAGTATTTGACAATAAAGATGAATTCCGTTCACAAAGTAGATTTACTGAATCTTAGACTCCTATTACCAGGAAGAAAGATCCTGACATGAAAAAACACGATCTCAAAAAGCACAAGTTCTAAAGCACTATGCGTGGTTGGCAAATGACACGGAAAAGGTAAGGAACTTTAGTTTTAGGAAGCATTAACCTATAGGGTGCTGGATGGATATTCCAACTTAATATTTCCCAATGTACATACATGTTCAGGAATAAGAATAATAACTACAGTTAAATTTTATCAGTCACCAGCAAGAAAAGGTAAAAGATAGCAAGATTACAACATTAAAGGTACCTGCAGAATGTCATTTTCTCGATCCCTTGGTCTTTGGCAAGTGACATTCAGAAGAGCTGTAATTTGCTTCTCATTCAACCTTTTTGTGCATCTCTGACCCTCCACAATCTTGCAAGCCTGGAAAAACTCAATAGTGTTAGATACTGTAAAGAATTATGGAAAGAAATGTAACTGAATCCATCGGTAGGAACAAAAAAGCTTGTCAAATAACTGCTCTCAACCTCCAATGGTAGATAATTTGCCTTCCTCTGGTTTCCTACTTGAAGACAAGGCAGATGAGTATGCTGAATTGTGAAACCGTACATCTCTTGAAAGTATTCAACAACTGACTTCGTAGTTGAGTTTTCATCCACAGGAAACCGGCATAACATGACCATTTACCATAAATAATTAGAACACTTGATGAATTTCTTGAAAATTCATAAAAGAAAAAGTAAAGATGATTACATTGATCAAATTGATGGCTTGAAACATTTCAAAGATATAAATTGTATTCCATCTTTATGCCACTTTTTAAGAAATGAAGAAATCCTTAGTGTACCTAAACGTAAGCATTACCTGGATTCATTTATTAAATACAATTTATCAGAAGATTCCATTTCATTTATCTAATTGTTATTGTGCTGCAAATAAAAGGAAGTAAGGCATTTCATGGTGATAAGCAAAACAACACAGATCTCATGCCATGAAACTTCTAGTCATTAGAAACAAACCTCACACTTTTATTGCAGTAGCAATCTACAGTCTGTTTTACTGAACAATTCAATTAAAATCCTCTGCTGCAAATCTCATCATCCGAACTATCAACTACTTAATGATAAAAATGGTAGACCTAGATAGCTAAAAAAAAGGACTTGACGTTTGAATTGCTAATGAAAAGTGGACAAAGTTCAAGATTACCTAATGAGAGAAACTTTTACCATATAGCTATCTAGATATTTTGTGAACTTTCTGGGAGAGACAAGTACTTAACCACATAGCATCATCTAAACCACAACTCAAAACTCTCTGAACAAAAATAGAATGATACTCATAATTATTTCAAAAGAGAGAGTCAATACAAAATTGGATATATATTTAGAATTTAATGGTGCAGGAGGTACAAAATGCTTAGTCAGAAAAGGTTAAGGCTACATTTGGAAAAGAAAAAAAACTAAAACTATCAAGCTGTGCAGAAATATCAAGTGTGTTTCAGGAAATCCAAGAGAAAAAAAACCAGGAATTACCATATTTGTGCCAGAGGTTGTTTGAAATGCCTTACTTACTTTTATTTGAAGCACAATAACAATTAGATAAATGTATATCTTTTATTCATTTATTCTGAATCTCCATTAGATTCCATTTCAAGCATAATGTATCACGTGTTTCTAGTTCTCTCTATACATGTCCAGTGAAACAGAACTTACTAAATATTTCTCACATCAACAATGGCATATATCATTGAAAGCTTAAACATCTCTATTTCATACTTTTTGTCATTACAAACTGCCAAGTTCTGTGCCCACTTTTAGATAATTTTTACTTTCTCAAGAGTTAGAAGAAGTAACCGCACCGTGAAAAAAATCATTAAATGAATATATTACTCCAGCAAGTTCGTGATTACATCATACAAGAATCAGGATTTGTCAGGAAACTTCCGATAAAATTTGGCGGATAGGACTATAAATAGGAGAAAAACTTGCCTGGATTCATTTATTTCATTCTTCCCTTTTCTAACATTTCCAGTTTGACGCAGTAACTCAATAAACGTGTTAAATACATCCATCTGTAGTGTGGAAAATCAGATTATTACATCACCATTCAGAAACTTGAGGTGAGCAATGACAGTATCTTTCATCATTACCTTAACATTTTCTTCTCTTTCTTTGAATCTGTCAATCAACTTTGGACAAGCCTGCACCATAAATAATTTCATGATCATTTTACGGGGATTAGTCACCTTCATTTAGTAAAGATAGTAAAAAAATTGTAACACATCCTTTCTTCTTCATTTTTTGACATGTGTTTGTTCATTCATAATCTAGCATTCAATCTTGAGATTAATACATTCTGAAAATACTTATTGCTAAACTGGGGAGACCATGGTGCAGAATATCTAAATAGAAACTTTTCGGTGCAAATTATACCTCCTCATATAGCTTTGAGAGCATCTCAGGACGAGAAACAATTAAAGCTGCCAAACATTTAGCAGCAGCCCTTCGAACTTTCCAGCTAAAATCCTCATCATCTGTATATTCATTAGCACTCTCACTACAAGGACATTAAGTTATCACAGATTAGGAAAATATATCATATATAGCACAGAGAAATCAATTAATAATTAAACAACATACTCGTCCTCATCTTCCTCAGGACTTTCATCATCGGTATCTTCCTCCATGTTATCAGTGAAATTAGGATCGTAACTAAGAAATTCCAGAGATTGATGTAGACTTTCATCATCGGTATCTTCCTCAGGACTTCGCTCTATTGTTACCCATAAACCATAACTCGGGTCAGCTCGAACCCTATCTAAGGACGGGAAAGGTAAAACAAGTGTTAAAGATTAGTGAAATTGGGAACTGCGTCACCATTAACTTACTTACATTTGCACGGCGACGGTGGAAGAGAGGGACGGCGACGGGGAAGAGAGGCCACGACTCCGGCGATACCCTTGCTGGCGACTACGAGGAAGAAAGTAACAAAATGGAGATTTCAAATCTGGCCTGGAGGAATGGGAGCGGGTTAGGGCAAAATACTGATAAGAGTGATATTATTTAAGTTTTCACTTCAGCGAGATTTTTAAAAGCTCCGTGTTTTTTTATAGACAACGTTTTTAAAAACAAAACGTTATCTAGTTAAAACTAAAAAAATACTCTTTTAAATAGATAACGTTTTTACATATATATTTACAACGTTTTTTTTTTAAATATTATAAAAAAAAAATACCATAACGTTTTTATAAAAAACGCGTTATAACTTAAGTGTTATTTATTTATTATTTTGTAGTAGTGTTTTAGATTCGGGAATTTAAAACCCTAATTCAGATATTCAAAACTCTAATTTGGAAATTTAATAGTTAAATTTATTTGGCTAAGTGTAAAATGTTATGAGATAAAATGGAAATGTCTAAAATACCCTTCAAGTTATAGGGGAAAAGATAAAAATACCCTTGGTGAGTGCGAAATGACCAAAATACCCTTTTACTTAAACTTTAAGTAAAAGATTTTGTAAATCTTGTGAGTCACCAAGCCAAAGCTTATCGACATGTGCTATATATCTAATATATCAGATATCTATTGCCACCTTACAAGATTTGGTGCATGAATCAAAGATTTTAACTTAAAAAAAAAGTAAAGTAACTCACTTTACTTTCCAAACCAATCAAGACATTCTCTCTCTTAAAATTTTGAAATCTAGAGTGATAAAGAGTGAGAAACAATGCTATGATCATCACTTAGCTTTCCAAGAACAGATCAAGGATCAAAAGTTCAAGTATCAAAGCATAAAGGTATAAAACTCTAGTCTTATAAAAATCATGTGATTTCATTTTTGATGTTGTTGTTTGTTGTCTAGAGTAGTTTATAAGGATTTTATTGAGTGATCTATGATGTTATATCATAGATCCATAATATCTAGAAGCCAGAAAATGTGTTTTTCAAACTGACCCAAGAACCCTAATTTTAAAGCCTGACAGCCTAATGTCAAGGCCTCTAGATCTTTATCTGTTAGTTGTTTAGTGTGTTTTAAGTTATAGAGTTGTAGTATGCCATGTGGACTATGATCTGGAACTGGAAACAGGGTTAGATCATGTCTAGATTGCAAGATATAAGTGGTCAAACATGGTTGACCAACCATGGGAGACTGTTTCTGGAAAACCCAGAATTTTCCAGAAGGTCTGACAAGCTTTTCTGAGCCACAGATCTTGTTGTGTGTTAGTGTTTAGTCTATGTTGTTTTGTTGATCTTGTAGACTGGTATAAGTACTACACAATCGTGCCTTTAGATTACTCATATCATGATCAGGATAGAAATTAATCAAGGTCAAACCAACGTTGACAAATTGCCTGGGAAGAAATCTTGAAAACCCAGATTTCTCAAGAACACGTTTTTGACAAGCATTTGACTAGCCTTGATCTCTCACCTATGATGTTATTAGGTTGATGTAATATAATAGAAATGTACCCTGACATGTATGCTACAAGATTGAACCAATATTTCACTCAAACAAGTCACAGAATACAAGTTATGAGGATCGAAAACTATTACCCTGCAACTGTTCTTCATTTTTGGAAAACCTTGAAATGAAGAATAACTCTGATAAGAGTTTCTGAGGCTTGAATCTATGATTTGATATGTTTTGGCCATAAAAATTAGTATATAGTTGTAGTATTACACTTGTACTACATGATTAAAATATTTTCTAGCCTAGAAAACATTAAGATCTAAGATTAAATGTTGGTCAGATGTGAACTGACCATGAATGTTCTAACATGCTCAAGAACACCTATAGCAACGGTTCTGTCACGATAGGGCCCTTTTAGCGACAATTTATTTCTAAAAATAATTATTTAATTTATTAAATAGAAAAAAATGGTTTTTAATTATTAAAAATTAATATTAAATTCCTAAAATTTATTTTAAAGTCCAAAAATTAGTTTTAAATTATTTAGAGTATATTTCATAAATATTTAATATTTTTAGAATATAAATAATATTTAATTTATTTAATTATAATATTAAATAAATTACTTAAAAATGATTTTAATACATAAAAATCATTTAAAAATATATTATGGTATAAGAAAATATTTTAAGTTATTTTCAATAACTTTTAAAATTATGTGATGAATTTCACTAATTAATTAATAATAATGGTGATTAATTTATTTAATGAATATATTAAATAAATTATGGAAAATTAAATTAATGCTTTAAAAATCATATAAAAATGATTTAAGGGTTAGAAAAATATTTTGAGTTATAAAATATAACTTTTGATATTTTGTCATAAAAATATTAATATTTTAATTATCGATAATGGATTTAAAGGTTTAAAATCATATAAATACAATTTTAAGGTATTAAAATACTTTGATATATTATAAATATATTATAATATTATATTATGATTTTTATTAATATTTAATATTAAATAAATATTAATGATAAGAGAATAATGTGGTATTTATATTATATAAATACGATATAAGTGATTGAAAAATTATGATAAATGGTAATAATTACTTGAAAATTATTACGAGCTTATGAAAAATATTTTGACTGATAATAAAATAATTGTTAAGTATTTAGGCATAGTTTAATTGAACTTAAACTCGATAATTGTCTGACTAGACCGTTGGGATGTTAGAATTGTGTCGGGTTCAACTCAAACTAAAATAGTTTGACTTGATACCGAGTCTTAAGTAGTTTGTGGACTGATAGGGTTATGTGTTATGTGTTTAGGTTATTCTATGTTTATATATAATAGTATTATATTGTGATGTTATTATTCTAATATTGGAGATCTATATTACTAACATTAGGTCTTCAGATAAAGCGATATAAACTGTGTAGTAGTAGTCGACCGAGCAGACAAGTTTTCTTTAACTCGATCTTGAGTTGTTTCATTCAAATATGCTTGTGGTTAATCATTTCTGATTGTCATGTCTAAGAATTATTAAATTTCACTCTGTGCCTACTCCATGTATTAGGTATATTTTTTCATGTTCAATGCTCGTTCAGTCAAAAATTTGTTCATGCTAGTTCTTAACTATATTGAAGAATTATAGCCAGCTTATTATTCAAACTCATGATATATCCTCAAATAAATTGTACTTGCTGGGCAAACTTATGCTCAACCTTGCTATTTTATGATAAACATTGTAGATTAAGATGAATGCGTCAGATACAAGGAAAGGTTAAAGAATGTTCCAACTTTAAGTTAATGTATGCCGTTAGATTTGTAATAGAATTATATGATAATAATGTTATATGTTAGACAAGTTATGAATTGTGTATAATTTAAGGTTACTCGACCTTGGGGAATAGTGTGTAAAGTTTATTGTATAAACAATTTATGTTTATATCTTTCACAATAGTTATAGAATGATTGTACCAGATTCGTGGTGATTTGGGACCCAGATTTGGGGCTGTCACAACTTGAATTTAAACCTTATTTGATTTTAGCTCACATATAGATATAGTGAATTAGTTAATTAGGGTGTTAGGCTTAATTCTATCTAATTTATGGATTTAAGTTAATATGGTGTTAGTGCATCGAGAGATGGCTAATGCTACATAAGTGTTCTTGATTAATAAATTGAGATAGTGAATTGAACTGGAATAAGGTGTAATAATCAGAGTGAGACTTAAAGTGAAGTTGTAAGCCTAATTCTCCATTATTTGCTTGAAATTACGGTTCTTAGGTTGTGTTGATTGGTTGGTATTTTTAATATTTTTAGTTTTTAATAGTTATAGTCATTGATTTGGATAGTTTAATAAAATTTAGATTAATAGAAAGTTGGTAATTGTTAGGATTAATTTCATACTAATCTCTATGGGAACGATACTCAACTTATCATCTTATTACTTGTTGATCATGTGCACTTGCGTGTTGAGCATAATTAGAATTTACACCCAACACGCATGCACCATGTCCTACCAGGTACGATTTTTCCTTTAATTAAGATACACTAATCAATCATTGTGTATCAAGAAATGTCAATTATGAGAGAAAACCATTTGAGATGATCTATAAAATTATTGTATAAGTATTCCCTTCATCGATCCAATCGAAGAATCCTAATACTTTGCCAATTTGTTTCACTTCTAAATTCTTTGAACCTTTCTAATGATTCAGACTTGTATTTCATTAAATACGGATATTCAACTGTTAAATAATTATCTCCTTTTCTTTTATTAGTTTATTCAGTTTATAAATAATTTTCATATAAGTCAAGTATATAAAGTACATTAAGTAATCTTTCCGTTCCAAACAAAACATTATTATTATTATAAATAGAACAATCATTGTTCCTAAATATAATAACAAAAACTTTTTTGTCCAACAACATAATGGGAATAATGTTTCTAATGAGGACTGGAACATAATAACAACTTATTAACTTAATAGACTTGCCCGTAGGAAATTCTAAACAATATTCTCCTACTGTTAATGTAGCAACCTTTGCTCCATTTTTCACAAGCAGGATTTACTTCATTTGTTCAGATTTCTACTTCTGCTTGGTCCCTGTATAAAACTATATTTATGAGAACGGTTGCCCGTATCCAATATGTGACGCCCCCAAAATAAGCCCACATAACCCATTTTGGGTCGCCAAATACATGGTACAGAATCCAAATACAAACTTCATTTATACAACTATCTTGCAAAATATGATAACACATAAGATGAGAGTTTCAATACAAATATTGTCTTGTAGATAATATCCAAACTTAAATAAAATCCTCATTACAATTATTGTCACACTATTTTACAAAATAGGGAGGACTACTATAATAACCATCTTGGACCATTACTTCACTCCCTGACTAGTCCCAGCTACATTCTCATCTCTTGAGAAGAATAATGGAACCATAAGGAAAAGGGTGTGCTCAACTAGCCCAGTAAAGAATATTATGACTAAGATAATGAAGAAAAAATTATCCTTAGTCCTCAACAGTGAAAAATCTAATAGAATATAATAGACAACAAGTTTTAGATCAAGAAATGCAGGGAAAATAAAATTACATTCGAAGAGTCAAGTAGAGCATGATGTCTTCTATCTTCTACGATTTAAAAGTCCATCATCAATATTTTATCCCTATAACACCAATTAATAAATATTTCAAATCAACAAATTATCCATGCACTACGGGCCTAGGATATTCATTTATATCACCAGTGGTCGTGATCATGTAGAACAACTATTCATCAATGCACTACGGGCCAAAGAGGATTTTCACCATAACATTTTTCTGTAACATTATAGGTCATGATTATACCAATACATAATTCCTGGTCATAATTATACCAATCAACAGTCCATCTATGCATTACGGGCCAAAGATGACTTTCACCAAAATATAATCATGAGGATGACGATAATATTAAGAATGAATCAAGTGAGATTAATGATAAATATTAGAGATTTATAATTCAATTTATCCAGAGTTCAAGAATGTCCAAATTGTCAACATGATCACCAATTATGGAGTAAAATTCAAGAATGATATTCATGAATCAAAAATAATTTGGACAGAAAAGAAAATTAAATTGTATTATGAATAGTACTCATGAATAGTACCACATGAATAGTACCATGAATAGTACCCCGACATAAGAAGTTTAAAATTTCAATAAGAGAGTTCAGACCAATATTCCAGTGAAATTATATTAGATGAATCACAAATCTTAAGGAATTTCTAATCATTTCAGGAATTATAGAAGTAATAATAAGTATAGATTTAGGAATATGAAATGAAATAATACAAGAAACTGCAAATGGATTTGCACCCGTCATGTAGTAATCCGCGTAGACAGATCATTTCCACAACTTAATAAAGAATGAATATGAAAGGTTATTCACCAGACATGCGGTAGTCCGCGTAGACAGGTTATTCCCATAGATTAATAAGGAATGAATACAAAGGGTTATTCACTAGACATACGGTAGTTCGTGTAAACAAGTTATTCCTATAGATTAATAAGAAATGAATACGAAAGGTTATTCACCAGGCATGCGGTAATCCACGAAGACATGTTATTCCCACATATTAACAAAGAATGAATACGAAGGGTTATTCACCAGACATATAGTAATCCGTGTAGACATGTTATTCCCATAAATTAATAAAGAATGAAATGACAACCCTTATGAGTATAAAGAAAATAACATCCTTTACGAATACGAAAGAAATATTTTCCCTTACGAATACGAAAAAAATAATATCTCTTACCTTAGTAGGAGCTTGGATAATGTAATAGTATAATAGCAGAATACTTTTCTTCTTTCTCTCTCTATTGTTTCTCTCACTATAACTTGTGATTATAACTTTGCTCTTCAAAAATGGTAGGATATAATAATAAATGGATGGAGGAATATTTATAGGCTAGGAAAATGTGGTAAATTACAAGGTTAATTATACTTTAGCACTTTCATCGATGCCTCCATTTTTAATCCAGTCCTTTAAGTATTATCAATCTTGCATAAACTCCCCTAATAGTACTTGCATGTGAACCAATAGTTCCTTGCATTGTGAACCAATAGTTCCTTTCATGTGAACTAATAGCAATTAATTGCTCATTTATCCGATTAACCCATTTGGTCAATTTAACATCTAGAAATAAACTATTATTGAAAAAAATGTCGATTTCAACAAACATTAATATTTCCAACACTACGAAAATATTTTTATCAATAATTTCATCTTTGAATTTTTGAAGTTTGCCTTTTTCCAAAAAAGTTAACTGTTGACTTTTTGACCCAAAAGTAAACCCTTGCAAATTTTGTGTTTATAGTCTATTTTGACTAATTTCATCGTCCTGGACTTAAATATCTCATCCGCATCTCAAAATTCAACTCCAAACTCAAATTCAATTTTTAATTTTTTTTTGAGTTTTATACACACTTTTGTTTTCTTAGTTAGTTCAAACTATTTAATTAGTCTTGACTAACTATTAAATTAAATCTCATCATTTATCGCTAATAAATATATATAACACATTTTTAATCTTTTAACAATTATTCATCATTAATATTATAACTCACAATATTGACAACTAAATCCTCCCCAGGAAAGAGGGGACTTTCCGATAAGGATTTCTCCTTATTGGTACGCAATTAAATAACCTAACCCCTTTTCTCGATTGTCAATAATGGAAATAATAATACAAATAATTGTGTCGTCTCAATTATTAATTTAATAATACAAAATATTGTGCAGATGATACTGTGACAATAATGGAATCAATAATATGAGATACTATGTAGCAACTACTGTGACAATTATTGGATAAAACTGAGTAACTTCTTATGTAAGCATCAATAATCAGAGATAATGTGCACTATCGTGTGCTACTGTGCAGCAACGCGTATTACTGTACTTTTATCATCAGGTATTTCAACAGTTTAACGATAAAAGTTTTTCTATTATTTTTATAAAAAGTTATTTCTATCGCTTCTTATATCTGATAGTTATTCTGTTGTGGGGTCTACCAATGATTTCTCCGTCGTACGAATACTCTCCGACAAAAATAATATTACCCGACCAAACGAATATTCCCCGACACAATGAATATTTTATGACAACTTGCTTAGTTTGCAAAATTTTCACATATCACCCTTAATTTTAACCTTTTATCAATTTGACCGTTTATTGAATAGAATAATAATTATAGGAAAAATTGAATACTTGTATTTCATAAAAATCGGGGTCTTACACAATACCCAAATAGAACCTTAACATACAGAAATATTTATTTCAATCATGAACAAACCTATATCTGTATTTGAAGCTTCATTAAGCTTCTTCTGGTTAGCTTGTGCAAGACACTTCTTGTATTTTCCTTTCAAGTGTCCAGATTATTACAATGAAAGTAAACTCTTTTACTATCCGTATCAGTTTTGTTCTTATTATCCTTTGTATTTACCTTTCCTTTTGCCTTATTTGAATTATTCTTCTTTTTAGAAGATTCTTTGACCCTCTTCTGCATCCTGAAAGAGTTATCTACCAGTAAGACTTGGTCTTTCTTGGTTCGAAAGTGACTCTCAACATTTTCAACATATTAAACAAATCAGGCAGGCTGATTTCAAGTTTGTTCATATGAAAATTCACAACAAATTGTGAGAAGAAGTCCGAGAGAGACTACAAGATCAAATCTTTACTCAACTCTCCATCCATTACAAAACCATGTTGTCCTAGTTGTTCCATCAAATTCATCATCTTATGGACAAATGTTTGTACTGTAGTGTAATCGGTCATTCTAGATCGAAAGAGTTTCTTAGATATCTGATATCTATAAGACTTACTCTGCTCACTGTTGGTCGAAATCTAATTACGCTCACACGCAAGTGCGCGTGGTCAACAAGTAATATAATGATAAGTTTAGTATCGTTCCCACAAAGATTTAGTAAGATATTAATCCTAACAATTACCAGCTTTATATTAATCTAAAATTTATTAAACTATCAAATTCAAGAATTATAACTATTAAAACTAAAAATATTAAAAATTACTAAAAATACCAAGCAATCAACAAACTTAAAAACTGTAATTTCAAACAAATATTGGAGAATTAGGCTTACAACTTCACTCTAAGTATCACTCTGATTATTACACCTTATTCTAGTTTAATTCAATATACCAATTTATTAATCAAGAAAACCCAAGTAAAACTAGACATCTCTTGATGCACTAATACCATATTAACTTAAATCCATAAATTAGATAGAATTAAGATAAACACCTTAATCAACTAATTCACTATATCTCTATGTGAATTACAATTAAAGAATGTTAAAGTTCAAGTCCTCTATCCGATTACATGCGATGCTAGGCATATCTCTACCCTAACATTCATAAAGATTCCACTCAAACATAGTATTCAAGAACATATGTTATACTAACTAAGTCTAGATTCATATTTCCTCTCTCAAATCCATACAAATCCACATAGAATTTGCGATCAAGCAATTCATAGATTCAAGCACAAATCACTAGAGATAAACTGAAAGATAGATTATTAAACTGAAAATCAAAAGCTACATAATCATCGTCCAACCCAAAGATCCGTCATAAGCCTAACAAGTAAATTAGTTCATTACAGATGAAATAAAAACTAAAATAATCAAAGTAAACATCATCTCAATTACAATTATTGAACTAAAGAAAAAGAATGAATCCAGAACCACCCTTCTCTCTAGCTTCAATATGCAATTGTCATGAACTTTTCCTTCAAATCCTTCCTTTAACGCTTTTGCTCAAATAAGTCTTCAAATTGCCAATTGATTGATTAATTCATAGATTGATTGATGTTTTTGTTGTTAATAACCAGCCTAGGACACATATTCTGACCATAATTAGATGCCCAATGGAGTTTCATTGTAATGACCCCAAAATTCATACAATTTAATTATCGACTTCGGTCGTTAATAACATTCAACCTCAAATTTTACATCATTAAAAGATAATACAACCATTGAAATTTGCGAAATAATTAAAACTTTCTATTACAAACTATCCTCGTTCCCAAAACCTTCAACCATTACATCTAAATATCTCAGAATCATTTTAATACTATAGTAGTTTACATCGTAAAATGATATTACAATTCAACGTTAATACATTATTCAGAACCTTAAACATGGTTCAAATAATAATAACACCACCAAAGTGTATAAATCATCAAATATCACATCTGATTCATGTCTTGCAAGTAACACATAACTTTACCTTGAATCCTGAACCTGCAAAAGTGGTTATTTGCAAGGTTGAGCTCGACAGCCCAGCAAAATCTAACAGTTTTCATGCATCACATAGCACATAATAACATGCTCAACATATAACATACATGCTACAGTTCATACCACAGGTATAAAAATTAAGTCCTTACTCAATTAGCATGCTTTAATCAATCAACATAGTCATAAATTGACTTTAACATTTCATACTTTCAACATATATATAACACATCATTATCTTTGCAATATAGATTTAAAACAGTTAATCATCAAGTTCACATAGCAAATAGGGCCCGAAAGACTTGCACGATTAAGTAGTTTATGAACTACAACTTAAGCTATACTTACGCTTATCTCGCACTTCGTATTCCTACACACGTTATATAATAATGGATTCACATTCATTAGTCATATATTTAATACGCACTTAATATAAAAACAAATATTGTTTCCTAACTTGGTTTCATTTTTACTTGAACTTAGGATAACCATGAAACTAGTTCATTCTATTATCATATTTATCTAAACAATCTTGTTTCATATCTTGTAATCCTTAAAGACAATATATAACCATAACTTAAGACCATGTAGTTAACAAACTGCTCTTGGTCACTCTGCGAAACAAATATCACACAAGATTTAAGCTTGGGAGTGGCGCGACCGCGCTACTCCCAGCCAAAACTAGACTTGAGCTTTTCATTGCTCAGTTTAGTCCTAACCTACTATGCATTCTGATAAATAATATAAACATACATCAAGTAGGTTCTGATATTTTTTCAAGTTCACATTTCAAATCATTTAGTTTTGAATTACATAGTTCTATGTTGAGTTATTTACATCAACAAGGCTTAACAATTTCTTTTAACGAAGGTTGAAGGTTTATAAGATTTTAAACCTTATATTGGTACTAACAACCTTTAATATGCATGTTCACGTGTATCTATCTCATTTACATACACATAGCATAGTTCATACTTTTAAAACGTGCTTAAATAACTTACGTCATGCTTGACTAGTTGAGTGCACATATCATTCATGTTCAAAGGCATACACAACTCTATTATGCTTGCTTATAAGGTCATAATGCAAGTAACAATGCTCATCAAAGTTAGTTTCTAAAACTTTTAAATTTCTCTTTGAAAACATATTTTATCCAAGCTATACAAGTTATCTTATACGAGGTAACATAAGATCACATTTTATGCTCGGGCATGACTCCATCATATGCTAACTACAAAGTCAGAACTCAAGTGGCTTAAAGTTCGTCAAGGTTTGTTTTCGAAATCTTCAAGTTTCTTTTTAAAACACTTACTAAGTCATGCTTAAGCATCCCATTATGAGAAAAGTAATCTTAGCCATATGACATGTCTATTATCATTCATATTCATGTTACATCACTTAGAATAACATATTCCATCGTCGGGAGCACTATACTTGCGTATGTGCTCGATCGACGCCCTCTGATCACCTCCGAATACGTAATAGTCACATAGATGACTATTTTAGCCCTTCCTAAAGACCTCAAATTAAATAACGTAAAGAACAAAAGTTGTAGGTCTATTCATTCTCGTTCCGGATCATTTTGAATCACCTCAATCGGAGTTCGTATGAAAGCGTTATTATCGTTTTACCAAAATAGATCAAAGCAGTCACAATCAGAACACATGGGGCGCGGCCGCACCCCTTTTGCTTACCAATACCGCGCCCCCGTGCCTATGCCTAGCTCCAACAAGACGCACATACAAGACGCAAGAGCACCACACCGCTTCACAAAAAAAACAGTTTTGGACATAGCTTTTTCATTTTAAGTCTGAATTAGTCAATTTTGATTCGTTAGACTCGTTAAACTCTTAGCTACTCATCTAGAGAATAATTATAACACTTCAAACATATTAACAAATCATTTTAAGGGTTCCAATTCAGTGTTTATGCTATATTTTCATGTTTTAAACACATTTAGCGAATTCGTTCGCTACGAACTCGTTTCTCAACCAAATTGGTCCGTTTAACTTTCGTTCTTTTCGTTTTTCAACATACTAACAACTTCCATTATTAATTTATAGTTTAGAGTATGAATTCAAAACCAATTTTGACCCCCAAAACATACCATGTAATATATATAAAACCAAAATTCAAGTTCTTCACCTTCAAACATGTTTTCATGAATTCGATACTTCAAAAATCATCTATAGACCACATAAAACAGAATATATAATCCCAATACACATAAAAATTAATTTCTCAACAATTAACCCTAGAACTTCAATTACAGAGAACTTAGAAAACAAAACTAAGAACTCGAAACTTTAAAATAGATTACTTACCTTTAATTAGCTAGATGATTAGAGAAGCTTGATGAATCTTTTTCCTCTTCTTTGATTCTCAGAATTTATCTTCTCAATTACAAAGAATTCTCTCCTTTCTCTAACCCTCTCTTACGTGTTCTTAACCTTAAAAAGAACACGTAAAATAAATCGACTCCCTCTCTCACGTGTATATTAGTTACAATAGGTGTCGATTCTAATAAACCAAAAGCCATAAGGCGCATTTGATTACACACAATTTCCCTCATACTAGATTATTTTAATAATATTATATTATATAATTTTTATTTGTCACACCTGCAATCAATTTACATAACTTACAATAATAATTATAATAATTATAATTTTTATTATAATTCTTCCGATGATTAATAAATAATCATATATCTAATTTATTTAATAAATTAGACTTAAACATCACTTTATTTAATTTACTTATTTTCTTTAATATTAAACAACTCATTTGATTTAATTAATTCATTAAATTAAATCTTCAAAGAATAAAATTTACCTTTGCTTTAACTTAATTATCATCCACACGTAACTAAATTATTATACCACAATTTCATAAATTATTTATTTTTTCTCAATAAATAAATTATTTAAAATATTTATTTAATTCAATAAATATTTAATATTAATTACAAAATTCATTTAATTCCTTCAATAGTTAACTCAACTATTAAACATCACTTTCCCAATATATGAATATATATTTCTCTTCACACCAGATCACATATTTCAAAATATATAGCACGTATATATACATACTCAAACTCAAAACATCTCATAATAAGAATTTTAATTATTAAATTCCTATTTTAATAACTTATAAAAATTTGGGTTGTCACATCCTTCCCTCTTTATAAGGATTCCGTCCTCGGAATCACCGAAACCCTACCTTACTAAGGTTTTCACAAAATCTCCTTCATAATCATCGTTAAATAACTTCAACACATTAACTTAGCAAAAAGTTTACATATATATATATACTTCATTCATTTCTTCAACAACTTTTAGGTTTTATTACATAACCTTCAAATAAACACAGTCATATATCAAATATTATATATTCTTTAACCCATTCATTTCCTTTTCTAAGGATCGTTATCATAAACACTCAGGATATTACATCCACACTAAACCAACCACTATCCTTCACGTTTCTACAGTATTGCAATTAGAACAGACTTCTTGCTTTTCCCATACCCACACCCCGGTGGGGGGTTATTCTTCTTTAGGAGCCCGCCCCAGCGGGCAGTACTTCTATTCTTGACTGGGAACCCCCACCCCGACCGGGGTTTTAGCTTCATGATGTCCGCCCCGACCGGGGAGGGGGGGGGGCTTTCTGCAGAAATCCATTTCTTGCTAAGTTCCACCACGAACCATTCTTTTAAGTCCAAATGCTATGCCACCACACCTATGAAAGTAGTATGCACAAAAGCCAATCATGTTTGATGATAAAGCATATACTTTGTAACAATCTTATTCATTTATTAATAAAAAGTATTAATTTATTAAAGGCTTTTAATTATCTACATGATGCTGTTTTATAATATGTGATAAACCCATAGTTTTAAGCAATGCTTTTAGAATAATGATGATGATCATTCTAATGAGATCTAAATTCTTAGAAAGCTTAAAACTAAAATAGTTCCCAATCATTGGATTACTAAATTGGGGATTAGTGAATCCGGATAGATTGAATTACATCGTTGTTTCTTGCTCATTGGATGAGGATGATTGATCTCATGATCATTTGTGTGGAGACACTAAAGCAAGTATGTAGGTGCTTATTAGAGAATAAGTTCAATTGAGCGTTGGCTCGCTAAGGAATACCTAATGGAGTTTTACTTGCTGTCAATAGGAATTCTGTAGTGATAGTAGTCTGAGTAATCCTTGGACTTGAGATCATCATAGTATCTTGTGTATGATGAGTTATACTTTGACTTATTCCTTAAGACCCTTAGGGTATATCAAAGGGTATGCTTGGGTATAATAAGTTGTACATGGAGATAATGTATGATCGATAAAGAATCTACCACTTACTATTAAAAGAGAGAAATGTCTATGTGATTCGATAAATGACAACCCAGTAGTCCTTGGCAAAAGCGAGAATGAAATTAGAAAGGAGTTTCTAATTTGCATTATTTGGTGTTGTGCATTTAAGGATCGAAATACATATAATTAAATAAAATAAGACTTGGATGGTAATTCCATGTCTTATATTTAATTGGGACATTGTATGGTGGAAGGATTGAATTGTCTGAGTAACTATTTACTCAAAGGTTCTTTTATGATTAATGTTGAAATCTATATTATCTGGAAAGTTGTTGATCGCTAGGGAGGCTTATCCTATATTGTAGAATAAATATAATTTATTTAAATAAATTAATTGTTTAATTTATTTATTTAAATAAGATTAGAATTGTTCTAATTGATTTATTCACAATAGGTTTAATATGGAGAACCTAAAGGGTCACTCCATAAAAGGAAGAATAATTATTTAAGAAGTTAATGGCATAATCGTAATAATATGTTATGTATATTTAATTTAATCTATGGTGATAGAATAAATTAAATAGCTTAATATTATTATTTAATATTTTAGAAATATTAAATATAAATTTATAAGAGGAGTCTTATTAATATTATTACAATTATTATTATTATTTTAATTTCTAAAAGAGTTTAGGAATTAATTTAATATAAGTACTCTCATTTATTCCTAATAAGATTAGGAGGAAAATTAATTAAAGGAGTTTAATTAATTATCCCTAATAAGATTAGGAGCCCATTTAATTAAAAGGGGTTTAATTAAATAATACCTTATTTTTAATAGGGTTACTTGATATCTTTATAAGAGGAGTCTTATATCAGATATTAAGACTACGTAATAATTCCAAGAGTTGAAGAGTACGCCCCCTTTTTCTATACAGATAGGAAAAACTAGGGTTTGAGCCAATACCCCTTCTTTTTGAAAATTCTTTTTCCTTGGTGGATCACCTCTAGAGGCCAAACACTTGGGTGGCTAACGTTGATCAAAGGAAGGAACCAAACCCGGTGGATTCAAGTTGAACGCGAAAAGGATTGGAGGTGAACTTGTACACGAGGAAGCTTTCGGATCTTCAAGGTATGTTTTATTATTCATCTTTGTCGTTTAATTAATAATTGTGCATAAAGGGTGATCCGGGTATATGGTTTGTAAAAATTTTAAACTCTGATTTTACACGTTTCCGCTTATTTTTGCAATTTGATTGCGTTCTTGAATATTACAAACCTAACAGTGGCATCAGAGCCAAACTTTTATGCAAATTATTAATTATTTTAATTTAATATGTATATTGATATGTGTTTAGAACAATTTAATTGGGCATAATTTTTTTGTATAAAATCTATTTAAACAAAAAAAAATCGTGGTTATCAATTTCGCGTAATCCGTGACTGTTAAATTTTTGAAAAGTTCATCATGTTTCAGTTACAGAATTTACCGAATATTCATCATTTTTTTTTCTGAATTCAAGGGATTCTCATGTTTGACGTGGGATGCCTAAGATATGCCTTATATATATTTATATACTTAATAGGTTGTATCACGTGGCCCATTCCATATTCTAATCCACGTGAATCCTTTTTTTTAAGGAAGGTACGGATACTAGATTATATATTATATATATGAATATATGGTAAATGGACCGATTTTTTTTTTTGGTGAATCCTGATTCCTTCACGTGGTTATGCTTTTTTTTTTTTCCCGAGGCATGGTTACTTAATATAAATCTTGGCAACTTGGATCATATACTATTATATATATATATATATATATTAAGTTTCGATACTAATATATATATATTATTATATATATTAATAATTTTATAATTAAAATAAAAGTTTATTTTAATCTTAAAATAAAAGGTTTATTTTAATCTTAAAATAAAAATGTTTATTTTAATTTTAAAATTAAATTTCATGCTAACTAATTAGAGTTGGAATTAGATTTCATGATAACTAATTGGAGTTGAAATTAGATTCCATGTTTCCTTAAATAAAGGAGTTTATTTAGATATGAAATAAGATTTCATATTATTCAAAATAAAAGAGTTTATTTGTGAATAGGAAAAAAAATCCGTGTTTCCTTAAATAAAGGAGTTTATTTAAATATGAAATAAGATTTCATATTATTCAAAATAAAGGAGTTTATTTGTGAATAGGAAAGAAAAATCGGAGTGTGTTTTCTTAAATAAAGGAGTTTATTTTTTTTACATGGAATTGGATTCCATAATTAATTAAAATAAAGGAGTTTATTAAAGATTTTGATTAAAATAAAATAGTTTATTTTATTCAAAATTGGATAAATTAAAATAAAATAGTTTTATTTTGATTTAAATTTGGATTAAAATAAAGGAGTTTATTTTGATTCAAAATTAGATTTTATACTAACTAAATTTGCCCATTAAATGATATCAATATATATATTAAATGTTTATTATTCATAAGATGAATGTTATTTATTGATGCGTATGATGATGTGTATGATAATAAATGGGATTGATTATGGACTATTGACCCGATGCGATTGGATTTTATTTTAGTTGGATGCATGAATGTATGGGTTTTATTAAATGGGGTTATGTACCTTGTCTTCTCTAATTTTTCTTAATGTAAATTCTATCTCCTCTCTATGTACTTCCCTTATTTGAAATCAAGGTTTCTATTTATTTTAAATAGTTTTGTAATAGGAATAGTTAGAATTATTTTGAAGAATTGGAGATCAAGGATAAGGGCGCTTGAAGACCCGTTTGTAATGGAGCCCGGGTTTAAATGTAATAGTTATATTTAAATATTATTTCTTGCACCCCTAGGTTTGACCTTTTGGTTCACTTGGTGGCTCTAGTGAACCAAACTAGAATAAAAGTCCATAATCAATTCGGGTAGAATATAGTATTTTATATGTGCATGCTTATACTATATATATTATATATTATGCAAACATGCTTAGCATGTTCATTAATATATTATTATATTTTATATATATATATATATGTGTGCATGCTAAAATAAGATGAGACAAATTAATAACAAACCCCTCAAATTTTTATATTAAGTCCTAAGCGTTCAAAGATATTTGGAATATCGAGCGTCGCCTTCTAGCATGATAAAATTAATAGAGTATTAAATATTTAATATGAGTTTGTTGTGTCACCACAAAGGCAAGTATTAAGTATTTAAGATGTTAATTTATCACATTTGATGCTTATAAAGAAAATTGAACAATATTGTTTTGTTGTGTCACCACAAGGATGATATTTTTCTTTTTTGAATATATGGAGTGCTAGGTTGGACTTAACTTGGATAATTTTGATTCGGATGTGCCACCACTTGATCAAAATAATCTAAGAGGCAAAAGAAAAGGAGTTGCATAGTTGATGTAATTGACAAAAGTTGTCTACCTATTTATTTATATATAGTTTGTTGTGTCACCACAAGGCTATATATATTTGAAATGGGATCCTTATTCTCACTAGCAAATCTTTAATTAGATTTTGCCGAACTATATATATTGAGGGTAATATAGTTTGAAGAAAATAGTGGGAGATACCAATTTAAAACAAGACCTTTATTTTTTTGGTAATTAATAAAAGAATGTATGTTAAAATGTTGTTAATTACAAATTCATTTACTGAAATTTTACAATGTCTAAAATTACTATCAATGCGAAGCATATTAGATGCTAAATTAACGGGCCAATTAAACGGATTGGTTAAGGAATTTGAGAATAGTTCTCATACGGTTGAAAAGCTATCTTATGTCCTTAATACGCCTATCCTCGCAATGGTTGCGAGATAATGCCTCTGAGGAAGAGATTGCTACTTTTAGAAAGTGGCAAGATGATGCACATTAGCTCGATGCATCATGCTCGCATCCATGAGTAACGAGCTTGACGTCGGCAAGATGAAACTATGGATGCTCTACTATATTCCCGCACATCAAGTAGTTGATGGTGAGGAAAGTGGGGCCGATAGATATCGAGATATCTAAGGAGCTCTTCCGATCTAGAATGGCCAATGGCACTATAAATGCAGATAAAAAGTTCTTAACATAATCAATTTGATTGATCAATTATGACATAACGGTTTTTTCATGGATGGAGAGTTGAGCCAAGATTTGATCTTGCACTCACTCCTGGACTCCTTTTACAATTGTTGTGAATTTTCATATAAACAAGCTAGATATCGGCTGGTGATTTGCTTAACATGTTGAAAAATGTTGAGAGTCACTTTCCAACCAAGAAAGACCAAGTCTTCTTGGTAGGGGCCAAAGTATCTTCTAAAAAGAAGCGATTCTAAGAATGTAAATGAAAGGCGTAAACAAAGGATAATAAGAACAAAAGCGATACGGATAGCAAAGGAGTTTGCTTCCACCGCAATAAGCTTTTGACATTGGAAAGAAACCTGCAAGAAGCATCTTGCAGAGGCTAACCAAAGAAGCTTAGTGAAGTTTTGGTTACAAATACAAATTTGTTCATGATTTAAAATAATTTTTCTTTAAGTCAAGGTTCTACTGGGTATTGGATCTGAGGAGTTTGTGAAAGTAATATGCACACAAGCCAAATCGATCATGTTTGATGATAAAGCATATACTTTGTAACAATCTTATTCATTTATTAATAAAAAAGTATTAATTTATTAAAGGCTTTTAATTATCTACATGATCTTTGTTTTATAATATGTGATAAACCCATAGTTTTAAGCAATGCTTTTAGAATAATGATGATGATCATTCTAATGAGATCTAAATTCTTAGAAAGCTTAAAACTAAAATAGTTCCCAATCATTGGATTACTAAATTGGAGATTAGTGAATCCGGGAAGATTAGTACATCGTTGCTTGCTCATTGGATGAGGATGATTGATCTCATGATCATTTGTGTGGAGACACTAAAAGCAAGTATGTAGGTGCTTATTAGAGAATAAGTTCATTGAACGCGTGGCTCGCTAAGGAATACCTAATGGAATTTTATTTGCTGTCATCAGGAATTCCTGTAGTGATAGTAGTCTGAGTAATCCTTGGACTTGAGATCATCATAGTATCTTATGTATGATGAGTTATACTTTGACTTATTCCTTAAGACCCTTAGGGTATATCAAAGGGTATGCTTGGGTATAATAAGTTATACATGGAGATAATGTATGATCAATAAAGAATCTACCACTTCTAATAAAAGAAGAAAAATGTCCTATGTGATTCGATAAATGACAACCCAGTAGTCCTTGGCCAAGGCAGAATGAAATTAGAAAGGAGTTTCTAATTTGCATTATTTGGAGTTGTGCATTTAAGGATCGAAATATATATAATTAAATAAAATAAGACTTGACAGTAATTCCATGTCTTATATTTAATTGGGACATTGTATGGTGGAAGGATTGAATTGTACGGTAACTATTTACTCAAAGGTTCTTTAATGATTAATGTTGAAATCTATATTATCTGGAAAGTCGTTGATCGCTAGGGAGGCTTATCCCTATTGTAGAATAAATATTATTTATTTAAATAAATTAATTGTTTAATTTATTTATTTAAATAAGATTAGAATTGTTCTAATTGATTTATTCACAACCGGTTTAATATGGAGAACCTAAAGGGTCACACCATAAAAGGAAGAATAATTATTTAAGAAGTTAATGGCATAATCGTAATAATATGTTAAGTATATTTAATTTAATCTATGGTGATAGAATAAATTAAATAGCTTAATATTTATTATTTAATAATTTAGAAATATTAAATATAAATTAATAAGAGGAGTCTTATTAATATTATTACAATTATTATTATTTAATTTTGAAAAGAGTTTAGGAATTAATTTAATATAAGTACTCTCATTTATTCCTAATTGGATTAGGAAGAAAAATTAGTTAAAGGAGTTTAATTAATTATCCCTAATAAGATTAGGGAGCTTAATTAATTAAAAGAATTTAATTAATTAAATAAAACCCAATTCCTTAATTGTTAAGGTGGGTTGCCCACATCTATTAATAAGAGGAGACTTATTATGGGTGAAGGGGGTTGTTGACTTTTACAACAACGACATAATTCTAATTTGTTGGAGAGTACGCCCTTTTCTATAGAGATAGGAAAAACTAGGGTTTGAGCCAATACCCCTTCTTCTTGAATCTTTATTTTTCCTTGGTGGATCACCTCTAGAGGCCAAACATATGGGTGGCTAACGTTGATCGAAGGAAGGAACCAAACCCGGTGGATTCAAGTTGAGCGAAAAGAATTTGGAGGTGAACTTGTACACGAGGAAGCTCGATCTTCAAGGGTATGATTTTATTCTTTATCTTTTAGTTTAATTAATAATTATGCATAAAGGGTGATCCGGGTATATGGTTTGTAAATTTTTAAACTCTGATTTTACACGCTTTAATTTTGCAATTTGATTGCGTTATATTATTACAAACCTAACGATGGCATCGAGCCAAACCTTTATCACGAATTATTAATTGTTCGATTTGATATGTATGTTAATATGTGTTTAGAACAATTTAATTGGGCATAATTTTATTATATAAAATTTATTAAATAAAAAAAATGGCAATTTTTTTTACTGAGTCTGCAATGCACCGAAGCACATAAAAAAAAAAAAAAAAAAGGGGGCCGGCGTTTTTTTTATCCTAAAAATCACATGGTTGATTTACTAAGTGATTTACTAAGTGAATCACGCCCATAAAGCAGCGTGGGCATTCAAGGATTTTGCAAGATTGATGAAAAAAAAAAAAAAAAAAAAAAAAATTATACATGCCATGTTATGACTTACGGTTTTCATGCAAGAAACAAGTGATGATTATATATATATATATATATATATTACGTAATATATATATATATATATATAATAATTTTATATAATTAAAATAAAATATTTATTTTAATCTTAAAATAAAAAGTTTATTTTAATTTTAAAATAAAAGTTTAATTTAATTTTAAAATAAAATGTTTATTTTAATCTTAAAATAAAAGGTTTATTTTAATTTTAAAATTAAATTTCATGCTAACTAATTAGGGTTGGAATTGGATTCCATGATAACTAATTGGAGTTGAAATTGGATTGCCTAATTTCCTTAAATAAAGGAGTTTATTTAGATATAAAATAGGATTTCATATTATTCAAAATAAAAGAGTTTTATTTGTGAATAGGAAAGAGAATCATAATTTCCTTAAATAAAGGAGTTTATTTAAATATGAAATAAGATTTCATATTATTCAAAATAAAGGAGTTTATTTGTGAATAGGAAAAGAAAATCCGTGTTTTTTTAATATTTTTTTTTTTTTTTACATGGAATTGGATTCCATAATTAATTAAAATAAAAGAGTTTATTTTAATTAAATTTTTTTTATATACATGGAATTGGATTCCATAATTAATTAAAATAAAGGAGTTTATTTTGATTAAGATTTTGATTAAAATAAAATAGTTTATTTTATTCAAAATAGGATAAATTAAAATAAAATAGTTTTATTTTGATTTAAATTTGGATTAAAATAAAGGAGTTTATTTTAATTCAAAATTAGATTTTATACTAACTAAATTTGCCCATTAAATGATATCAATATATATATTAAATGTTTATTATTCATAAAATGAATGTTATTTATTGATGCGTATGGTGATGTGTATGATAATAAATGGGATTGATTATGGACTATTGACCCGATGTGATTGGATTTTATTTTAGTTGGATGCATGAATGTATGGGTTTTATTAAATGAGGTCTGCGTGCTTAAATCTTCTCTAATTTTTCTTAATGTAAATTCTATCTCCTCCTATGCACTTCCCTTGATTTGCGATCAAGGTTTCTATTTATTTTAAATAGTTTTGTAATAGGAATAGTTAGAATTAATTTTGAAGAATTGGAGATCAAGGAAGCAAGGAGCGCTTGAAGACCCGTTTTGTAATGGAGCAGGGTTTTAAATGTAATAGTTATATTTAAATATTATTTCTTGCACCCCCAGGGTTTGACCTTTTGGTTCACTTGGTGGCTCTAGTGAACGAAACTAGAATAAAAGTCTATAATCAATCCAAATAGAATATAGTATTCTATATGTGCATGCTTATACTATATATATTATATATTATGCAAACATGCTTAGCATGTTCATTAATATATACGTATTTTATATATATATATGTGCATGCGCAAACAAGATGAGAGACAATTAATAACAAACCCTCAATTTTTATATTAAGTCCTAAGCGTTCAAAGATATTTGGAATATTGAGCGTGTCGCTTTCTAGCATGATAAAATTAATAGAGTATTAAATATTTAATATGAGTTTGTTGTGTCACCACAAGGCAAGTATTAAGTATTTAAGATGTTAATTTATCACATTTGATGCTTATAAAGAAAATTGAACAATATTATTTTGTTGTGTCACCACAAGGATGATATTTTTCTTTTTGAATATATGGAGTGCTAGGTCGGACTTAACTTGGATAATTTTGATTCGGATGTGCCACCACTTGATCAAAATAATCTAAGAGGCAAAAGAAAAGGAGTTGCATAGTTGATGTAATTGACAAAAGTTGTCTACCTATTTATTTATATATAGTTTGTTGTGTCACCACAAGGCTATATACATTTGAAATGGGATCCTTATTCTCACTAGCAAATCTTTAATTAGATTTTGCGAACTATATAAGTGAGGTAATATAGTTTGAAGAAAATAGTGGGAGATACCAATTTAAAACAAGACCTAATTTATTTTGGTAATTAATAAAAGAATGTATGTTAAAATGTTGTTAATTACAAATTCATTTACGAATTTTACAATGTCTAAAATTACTATCATTTGCGAAGCATATTAAATGCTAAATTAACGGATCGAATTAAACGGATTGGTTAAGGAATTTGAGAATAGTTCTCATAGTTTGAAAAACTATCTTATGTCCTTAATATGCCTATCCTGCAATGGTTACGCATAATGCCTCGAGGAAGAGATTGCTACTTTTAGAAAGTGGCAAGATGATGCCTGATTAGGCTCAATGCATCATGCTCGTATCCATGAGTAACAAGCTTGACGTCGGCTGACTGAAACTATGGATACTTCTACTATACTCACGCACGTCAAGTAGTTGATGGTGAGGAAAGTAGGGCCGATAGATATCGAGATATCTAAGAAGCTCTTCCGATCTAGAATGGCCAATGGCACTATAAATGCAGATAAAAAAAAGTCCTTAACATTATCAATTTGATTGATCAATTAGAACAACGAGTTTTGTCATGGATGGAGAGTTGAGCGAAGATTTGATCTTGTACTCACTCCGGACTCCTTTCACAATTGTTGTGAATTTTCATATGAACAAGCTAGATATCGACCTCATTGATTTGCTTAACATATTGAAAAATGTTGAGAGTCACTTTCCAACCAAGAAAGATCAAGTCTTCTTGGGTAGGGGCCAAAGGATCTTCCGAAAAGAAGAACGATTCAAAGAAGGTATATAGAAAGGCATAAACAAAGGATAATAAGAACAAAAGCGTCACGGATAGCAAAGGAGTTTGCTTCCACCTGCAATAAGCACTGACATTAGAAAGAAATCTGCGAGAAGTATCTTGCGAGAGGCTAACCAAAGAAGCTTAGTGAAGTTTTAGGTTATAAATACAATTTTGTTCATGATTGAAATAAATTTTTCTTTAAGTCGAGGTTCTAGGTTCTTGGGTATTGGATACTGACTTTGGTTATCATAAATATAGATTTATGAAGGACCAAGCGAAGTAGAAAGCTAAACAAAGATAAGTAATCCTATGTGTGGAAAATGAAGCAAAGGTTGCTACATTAGCCATAGAAACTTATAGTTTAGCAATGCCTATGGGCAAGTTTATTAAGTCAATAAGTTGTTATTGTATTCCAATTCTTGTTAAAAATATTATTTCCATTTTATTGTTGGACAATAAAATCTTTGGTATTATAATTAAGAACAATTGTTGTTCTATTTATAATAATAATGTTTTGTATAGAATCGAATATTACTTAATAAATTTTGTATACTTGACTTACATGAAAATAATTTTGCATATTGAACAAATTAGTATAAGAAAAGGAGATGATCATTCAAAGAGTTGAATGTGTGTATTTCTTTGAAATACAAGTATGAATTATTTGAAAGGTTCAAAGAATTCAGAAGTGAAACAAATTGACAATGTATTAAGATTCTTTGATTAGATCAAGGAATAAATACTTGTGCAATAAGTTTTTAGATCATCTCAAATGGTTTTCTCATAATGGACACATCCCGATCGTGATAATTGATTGATGTATCTAAAGGAAAAATCGTACCTTGTTGGACATGGTGCGGTCCATAATGATTTTACCGACATTCCAGTATCCCTCTAGGGTCATGTCCTAGAAATGGTACATATCTCTGAAATGGTAACCTTAAAATCCGCCCCAAGACTCCATAAAAGTTATGGATAGGGAGGATTCTAATCTTAAGTATGTTAAGATAAGGGTTGTCCAACTTATGTGAAAAGGTTTCAAAGGATAAGCTTGGGACAAGATTTGACAAGTACAGATTTGTGGGACATCCTAAAGTAAGTTTAGGGTATATGTTCTATAATCCTACTTAGCAAAAGGTGTTTGTTGCGAAACACGATGCCTTCTAAGATAAATGTGTTTATTATTGAAGGGGCTAGTGGGAGGATAATAGATCTTGAAGAGTTCAAGAACCACAAAACACTATAAGTCAAATAAGAGAAACTATATAGATGTAACCTATTGTACCACAAATCAATAAATAAATCTGGAATAGTACGGAAGATACCTAGGAGGTATGGATTCATCATAGATGATGATGATGAGGTACGCATCATAGAAGATGATGATCCAGAGTTACATATGATGAGGTAAGAGTTCTAGTGTGTACAAAAGGGACAGTGGGAGCGCCGTGACATTTCTAGTATTATATGTTGATATACTACGGATGAGGAATAACTTATCAATGCTACAATCGAGAAAAATAAAGTTGTCTAAACATTCCTCCATGAATGGTTTGGGAAGAGTATCTTAATTGGGGATAAAATCTATATAGATAGATACAAGAGGATGCTCGACTTAACCCAAGGAACGTATATTCATTTGATGCTAAAATCGTTTAGCATGGCAAACTCCAAGAGATGTCTCATGTCGATGAGCTATGGAGTGTATCTCTTAAT
This sequence comes from Panax quinquefolius, assembly GCA_020205615.1. Classification (NCBI taxonomy): domain Eukaryota; kingdom Viridiplantae; phylum Streptophyta; class Magnoliopsida; order Apiales; family Araliaceae; genus Panax; species Panax quinquefolius. The sequence goes on from CM035152.1 coordinate 136,454,149, forward strand.
AGTCCCCATGACTCTTGAAAAGAGAGGTCGCATGAGTGACAATCATGTATGCAATGAAATGTACGAGACACGATGTTGATCGGTCATATTATGGAGAAGTTCACTATGAGTCCGTGAAAAACATCTTAAAGTGCTTAACCCAAGCACAAAGGATGTGATCATATTCATGGTGGGTCTAAATTAAAACTAGAGGCTTAACAGACTCAAGTTTTTCGAGATGCACCAAGATGACGAAAAAAATCCACTTTAAGGTAAAGCGTTATCTTGAGCAAAGGTGCGATGAATTGGAAAGGTTCCAAACAGCAAAAAGTTGCTGGTTTAGTGATAAAGACAAAGTATATAGCTATAAATGAAGCTACAAGTTGATTGTTTGGATAAAAGTTCATTACAGAACTAGGAATAGTTCCTAAGTCTCATCTTGGATCTAAACATGTGTTGTGGCACTTTCATTTGATTATTAGAATCATTGAAAGATGGGAAATCACTATAGAGATAGTGGACTCTCATGAACAACATTACATACCCATTAACTATAGCTTATCCAACAGCAGGATAATCGTCACTTAGAGAAGAAGAGTATAAGATACAATGACGATTGGCTTTAGTGCAAGTGGGAGATTGAAAGTAATATGCACACAAGCGATCATGTTTGATGATAAAGCATATACTTTGTAACAATCTTATTCATTTATTAATAAAAAGTATTAATTTATTAAAGGCTTTTAATTATCTACATGATCTTTGTTTATAATATGTGATAAACTCATAGTTTTAAGCAATGCTTTTAGAATAATGATGATGATCATTCTAATGAGATCTAAATTCTTAGAAAGCTTAAAACTAAAATAGTTCCCAATCATTGGATTACTAAATTGGGGATTAGTGAATCTGGATAGATTGGTACACATACGTTGCTTGCTCATTGGATGAGGATGATTAATCTCATGATCATTTGTGTGGAGACACTAAAGCAAGTATGTAGGTGCTTATTAGAGAATAAGTTCACCGAGCGTGGCTTGCTAAGGAATACCTAATGGAGTTTTATTTGCTGTCGATAGGAATTCTGTAGTGTGATAGTAGTCTGAGTAATCCTTGGACTTGAGATCATCATAGTATCTTATGTATGATGAGTTATACTTTGACTTATTCCTTAAGACCCTTAGGGTATATCAAAGGGTATGCTTGGGTATAATAAGTTATACATGGAGATAATGTATGATCAATAAAGAATCTACCACTTCTAATAAAAGAAGAGAAATGTCCTATGTGATTCGATAAATGACAACCCAGTAGTCCTTGGCCAAGGCAGAATGAAATTAGAAAGGAGTTTCTAATTTGCATTATTTGAGTTGTGCATTTAAGGATCGAAATACATATAATTAAATAAAATAAGACTTGACAGAAATTCCATGTCTTATATTTAATTGGGATATTGTATGGTGGAAGGATTGAATTGTACGGTAACTATTTACTCAAAGGTTCTTTTATGATTAATGTTGAAATCTATATTATCTGGAAAGTCGTTGATCGCTAGGGAGGCTTATCCCTATTGTAGAATAAATATTATTTATTTAAATAAATTAATTATTTAATTTATTTATTTAAATAAGATTAGAATTGTTCTAATTGATTTATTCACAACCGGTTTAATATGGAGAACCTAAAGGGTCACACCATAAAAGGAAGAATAATTATTTAAGAAGTTAATGGCATAATCGTAATAATATATTAAGTATATTTAATTTAATCTATGGTGATAGAATAAATTAAATAGCTTAATATTATTATTTAATATTTTAGAAATATTAAATATAAATTAACAATAGGAGTCTTATTAATATTATTACAATTATTATTATTTAATTTCTAAAAGAGTTTAGGAATTAATTTAATATAAGTACTCTTATTTATTCCTAATTGGATTAGGAAGGAAAATTAGTTAAAGAGTTTAATTAATTATCCCTAATAAGATTAGGGAGCTTAATTAATTAAAAGAATTTAATTAATTAAATAAAACCCAATTCCTTAATTGTTAAGGTGGGTTGCCCACATCTATTAATAAGAGGAGTCTTATTATGGGTGAAGGGGTTGTTGACTTTTACAACAACGACATAATTCCAATTTGTTGGAGAGTACGCCCTTTCTATAGAGATAGAAAACTAGGGTTGAGCCAATACCCTTCTTCTTGAATCTTTATTTTTCCTTGGTGGATCACCTCTGAGGCCAAACATATGGGTGGCTAACGTTGATCGAAAGGAAGGAACCAAACCCGTGGATTCAAGTTGAGCGAAAAAGGATTTGGAGGTGAACTTGTACTGAGGAAGCTCGATCTTCAAGGGTATGATTTTATTCTTTATCTTTTCGTTTAATTAATAATTATGCATAAAGGGTGATCCGGGTATATGGTTTGTAAATTTTTTAAACTCTGATTTTTACACGCTTCCGCACTTGAATATTACAAACCTAACAGTTTGGTTATCATAAATATAGATTTATGAAGGGACCAAGCAGAAGTGGAAAGCTAAACAAATATACGTAATCCTATGTGCGAGAAATGTAGCAAAGGATGCCATATTAGCCATAGAAACTTATAGTTTAGCAATGCCTACGGGCAAATCTATTAAGTCAATAAGTTGTTATTGTATTCCGGTTCTTGTTAAAAATATTATTTCCATTTTATTGTTGACAATGAAATCTTTGGTATTATAATTAAGAACAATTGTTGTTCTATTTATAATAATAATGTTTTGTATAGAATGGAATATTACTAATAAATTTTGTATACTTGACTTACATGAAAATAATTTTGCATATTGAACAAATTAGTATAAGAAAAGGAGATGATCATTCAAAGAGTTGAATGTGTGTATTTCTTTGAAATACAAGTATGAATTATTTGAAAGGTTCAAAGAATTCGGAAGTGAAACAAATTGACAATGTATTAAGATTCTTTGATTAGATCAAGGAATAAATACTTGTGAAATAAGTTTCTAGATCATCTTAAATGGTTTTTTCATAATGGACGCCTCGATCTGTGAATAATTGATTGATGTATTTGAATGGAAAAATCATTACCTTGTTGGACGTAGTGCGGTCCATAATGATTTTACTGAGCATTTCAATATCCCTCTGGGGTCATGTCCTTGAAATGGTCGCATATCTACAAAAAGGTAACCTCAAAATCCGCCCCAAGACTCCATAAAAGTTATGGATAGGGAGGATTCCTAATCTTAAGTATGTTAAGATAAGGGGTTGTCCAACTTATGTGAAAAGGTTTCAAAAAGATAAGCTTGGGACAAGATTTGACAAGTGTAGATTTGTTGGACATCCTAAAGTAAGTTTAGGGCATGTGTTCTATAATCCTACTTAGCAAAAGGTGTTTGTTGCGAAACACGCTGCCTTCTAAGATAAAGGTGTTTATCATTGAAAGGGCTAGTGGGAGGATAATAGATCTTGAAGAGTTCAAGAACCACAAAATACTATAAGTCAAATAAGAGGAACCTGTAGATAGACCTATTATACCATAATTGAATCGTAAATGTGGAATAGTACCGAAGATACCTGGGAGGTATGGATTCATCATAGATGATGATGATGAGGTACACATCATAGAAGATGATGATCCAGTTACATATGATGAGGTAAGAGTTCTAGTGTGTAAAAAAAGAGGGTCGATGGGAGCGTCGTGAAATTTCTAGTATTATATGTTGATATCTACGGATGAGGAATTACATACCAATGCTACAATCAGTAAAGATAAATTTGTCTAAAAATTCCTCCACGAATGATTTGGGAAGAGTATCTTAATTGGGGATAAAATCTATATAGATAGATTCAAGAGGATGCTCGACTTAACCCAAGGAATGTATATTCATTTGATGCTAAAGTCGTTTAGCATGGCAAACTCCAAGAGATGTCTCATGTCGATGAGCTATGGAGTGTATCTCTCTTAATAGTCCCCAAAGACTCCAAAGAGATCATCATGAGAAAACTATCATGTATGCAATGAAATGTACGAGACCGATGTTGATCGGTCATATTATTCGGAGAAGTTCACTGTGAGTCGGTAAAAAACATCTTAAAGTTCTTAACCAAAGACTAAGGATGTGATCATACATGGTGGAGTCCGAATTAAAACTAGAGGGCTTAACAGACTCAAGTTTTCGAGATGCACCAAGACGACGAAAAATCCACTTTAAGGTAAAGTGTTACCTTGAGCGGTGGTGCGATGAATTGGAAAGGTTCCAAACAACAAAAGAGTTCTTTGGTTTAATGATAAAGACAAAGTATATAGTCTGTAAATGAAGTCTGCAAGTTGATTGTTTGGATGATAAGTTCATTACAGAACTAGGAATAGTTCCTAAGTCTCATCTTGGATCTAAACATGTGTTGTGGCACTTTCATTTGATTATTAGAATCATTGAAAGATGAGAAATCACTATAGAGATAGTGGAATCTCATGAACAACATTACATATCCATTAACTAAAGCTTATCCAATGACAGGATAATCGTCACTTAGAGAAGAAGAGTATGAGATACCATGACGATTGGCTTTTAGTGCAAGTGGGAGATTGAAAGTAGTATGCACACAAAGCCAATCATGTTTGATGATAAAGCATATACTTTGTAACAATCTTATTCATTTATTAATAAAAAGTATTAATTTATTAAAGGCTTTTAATTATCTACATGATCTTTTTTTATAATATGTGATAAACCCATAGTTTTTAGCAATGCTTTTAGAATAATGATGATGATCATTCTAATGAGATCTAAATTCTTAGAAAGCTTAAAACTAAAATAGTTTCCAATCATTGGATTACTAAATTGGGGATTAGTGAATCCGGGATAGATTGGTACATATGTTGCTTGCTCATTGGATGAGGATGATTGATCTCATGATCATTTGTGTGGAGACACTAAAGCAAGTATGTAGATGCTTATTAGAGAATAAGTTCACCGAGCGTGGGCTCGCTAAGGAATACCTAATGGAGTTTTACTTGCTGTCAATAGAAATTCTGTAGTGATAGTAGTCTGAAGTAATCCTTGGACTTGAGATCATCATAGTATCTTGTGTATGATGAGTTATACTTTGACTTATTCCTTAAGACCCTTAGGGTATATCAAAGGGTATGCTTGGGTATAATAAGTTGTACATGGAGATAATGTATGATCAATAAAGAATCTACCACTTCTATTAAAAGAAGAGAATGTCCTATGTGATTCGATAAATGACAACCCAGTAGTCCTTGGCCAAGGCAGAATGAAATTAGAAAGGAGTTTCTAATTTGCATTATTTGGTGTTGTGCATTTAAGGATCGAAATACATATAATTAAATAAAATAAGACTTGACAGTAATTCCATGTATTATATTTAATTGGGACATTGTATGGTGGAAAGATTGAATTGTACGGTAACTATTTACTCAAAGGTTCTTTTATGATTAATGTTGAAATCTATATTATCTGGAAAGTCGTTGATCGCTAGGGAGGCTTATCCTTATTGTAGAATAAATATTATTTATTTAAATAAATTAATTGTTTAATTTATTTATTTAAATAAGATTAGAATTGTTTTAATTGATTTATTCACAACCGGTTTAATATGGAGAGCCTAAAGGGTCACACCATAAAAGGAAGAATAATTATTTAAGAAGTTAATGGCATAATCGTAATAATATGTTATGTATATTTAATTTAATCTATGGTGATAGAATAAATTAAATAGCTTAATATTTATTATTTAATATTTTAGAAATATTAAATATAAATTAATAAGAGGAGTCTTATTAATATTATTACAATTATTATTATTATTTTAATTTCTAAAAGAGTTTAGGAATTAATTTAATATAAGTACTCTCATTTATTCCTAATAAGATTAGGAGGGAAAATTAATTAAAGGAGTTTAATTAATTATCCCTAATAAGATTAGGGAGCCCATTTAATTAAAAAGGGTTTAATTAAATAATACCTTATTTTTAATAGGGTTACTTGATATCTTTATAAGAGGAGTCTTATATCAGATATTAAGACTACGTAATAATTCCAAGAGTTGAAGAGTACGCCCCCTTTTTCTATACAGATAGGAAAAACTAGGGTTTGAGCCAATACCCCTTCTTTTTGAAAATTCTTTTTCCTTGGTGGATCACCTCTAGAGGCCAAACACTTGGGTGACAAACGTTGATCAAAGGAAGGAACCAAACCCGGTGGATTCAAGTTGAACGCGAAAAGGATTGGAGGTGAACTTGTACCTGAGGAAGCTCGGATCTTCAAGGGTATGTTTCTTATTCATCTTTTTCTTTTAATTAATAATTGTGCATAAAGGGTGATCCGGGTATATGGTTTGTAAAAATTTTAAACTCTGATTTTACACGTTTCCGCTTATTTTTGCAATTTGATTGCGTTCTTGAATATTACAAACCTAACAACCTATACATGAAACAACTAAAAACAAGTAAAACTAAGCATAAAAATAAAGAATTAACACAATTTAAGCTTGATTTAGAGGTCGGTTCGTAGGTATAAAACCCACTCATCAAACTCCTCCAAACTTAAACTCAGGTTAGTCCTCGAGCACAAAACAAAATAAAAGTACTATACAATGCATTGTCATGAAATGTAATGCAACTATTTTATATGCCTATGAATCCAGCAGTAGTGATAGAAACAAGTCTATTCAATCGGCCTCAGAGAAATCAAGCAAACACGATAATACTTAATATCAAAACCAATCAACAATTCCTATCAATCATCAAATCTTAAACTGTTATTACTGGTATAGTGTGTGTGTGCTCAACATCTATGCTAACTGATATAATACTAAATACAACACATAGTAGATCTCTTTAAAGGCATCATACAGTGTAATTTCACAAAATTCACAAATAAGCTAGATCCAACTAAAGTCAAACATCCACCAAGTTCAAAAGTCTAATCCGGGATACTTATGCTTTACTTATCATTACGGGGGATTTTTGCTCTTTTCCCATTTTATTATATTATTCTTTTACCATGACTGTGCAATGTCTCATTCCATTAGGCTAACAGTACTACCCCTTAGCGAGCTTTCGACCAACGACTCCCAAACCATACAGACCTTAGGGCGTTAGGTGTAGAGACAATCCTCTTGGGTGTACTTACTCAAGTAACAAAGGCCCCGAAACAAGACTAGCCATGATATTTTATTTATTTTTCTCCCTTTTTTTTTAGAAGCTTATATATCAAAAAGTTTTCCCCCAAACTTAAGCTTTTGTCTAAATTTAGCCATCTCTGCCTATTCATGTCTTTCATTCATTCAAACTAGTAGTATCCTTAAGAAGTCCATTATGTGCCAATTTAAACTTAATCAGTCAACATAGTTGTCTCTAACGTGTTAACCTTAATTATACCAGTTTCAAACAGGAAAAGATTCAATTCATAAAAGAAAATCACATCAAAGTTCTAATAGTCAGTACTATCCTCATCTACTCAATCCCAATCTCATCATTGGCCATAATAAACTGAACTATAATAAATCACTGGACTTACGCAAGATAACACAATATATAACTAAATATTTTTTTTGATATATATGGAATAAACATTAAAATAAATATAAACGAATTACAAACTACTCTATTATGCAACTATTACACTAAATGAATGCAAACATATTATGAATCTAAAACTAAACATGAAACTAACATATGCAAATCTAACAACTAAATTAAACATGCACAAAATTAAACTACTCCCCAAACTTTAACAATTACAATGTCCTCATTATAGAAATAAGCAGTCAGAGTATGAGGACTTCCATGTAATCGCCTAAGCTTGAGGTGGTGGTGGTTATTGCTCTTCATTGTCTGAATCAGAAGGTTGGAACCGTGGCTTTGGGACAGGCTGCTCGTATGTAAACTGAGCATTTGGGTTGAAACTTTGGAGTGTCACGTTCAAGGACGCAAAAGACATATTCATTGCCTCGAACATATGCTCCTTCCTGGCCGTGAGTCTCCTCATTTGTCTGTTGGCATCTTTATTGTACTCATCCACTTGTCTCTGGAGGCTCTGAAAGTTAGGGCTAAACATATCTCTATCGTTTTGCTGCATGTCCTCAGTTCCTTGCTCTCTCATAGTCTCATCCTCCTGGAAGTCGTCGTTGTCAGAGGTGTCCTCAACATCAGCCTCATCCTCCGAGGCTGGTGGAAATATGAACCAGACTCCTCTTGGGTGAGACTTACCCCTGGGCAAAACTTAATATTGTGTAATCATCCTTGTGTCCAACGTCTGTAGTGGCATCTGAGTGGTCTCATCACCGGACCACCTCACTCCCGCCTGCCTGCAGAGCCCACATATAAGAGATGGGTATGGAAAGCCGCCAAAAAATAATCCTCGTAAGCATCTTCGGATAGAAAAACTTATGATGGCACCCACGTCGATGAGAAAGTCTTGCACGATTGCATATAAGAGAAGTATCTTCTCCTTGGTCACCTCTGTCGTATGTGTGGATGGGAATAGCTTGGCGCACATGAACGCGTACCATATTTTGCCATACCGACTAAGATCCTTTCTATGGAAGATGGTGCCTGTAATACCCGAGAATTTCCACGTATTATTAACTAAATATATTAATGGAAATAAATATTTATTTGAATATGAACGATTTTGTGTTATGAAATGAGATAACTCAATTATATTAAATAATTGAATAATTGAGGGTATGTGGAGTTTTTTGATGAACTCATTGAAGCCTTGTGTGGCATGGTGATGAGGAATATTAATAGTTGTGACGCCCCCAAATCTAGGTCTCTTCCAACCCGACAGATGGTGCTACACGGTACTACCATTTATTCATTCATTCAATTGAATAGTCTCAAAAGGACTAATATAACTTCTATATATCCAAAGTAATATTACATTTCCCAGGTTCTTTGTAACCCATTCGTTTGTTCTTGTCATAATATTCAATATATTACAGACATTCAACTATTCTATTACATAAGTAATCTAAGGGTTTGTCTTCGCCTTGCCCTTGTCCTTGCCTGAGCCTTCAGTCCGCTCGATCTTGGCTATGTTCATATGGTTCAAGCAAGAGTGAGCATGACTAGCTCAGCAAGTACTACAATTCTAATAAACAACATGCTTGAAACGTAGAACTCATATATCTTCAGTAACTGAACAATAGTTACGAAGTACTATTGATAATTTAAAATAGCACTTCTTTTCATTCAAAACATTTTCCAACAACAATATTCAGCAGAATATCAACTAAGGCTCAAAACTATGAGTAGTTCATAATTTCTTTTGAAAAGGACAACCCGACACTAAGTCCGTAAGTCTGGCATAGCTTACGAGTACTTCTGGGTGATCAGCCCATAGTACTATATGTTGATCAACACTACATTCATTAAACGTGTATACGTTTAAGTTGTGGCATCCTCACGTGCCTGCCGTTAAACGATAAAAACATTTTAGCATACTTGGTCTTCGATTGAAAACCATACCAATATAACTTTCGAAAACATAAATCATGCTTGATAATCATAATATAAGTCTAGCCAAGAAAGAGTTTGCTTTAGACTTCATCATTCAAGACTTCATTTGAAAGAATACATGAATTACAAAACTTGTCCCGGTCGAATCGGAACAAGGGTTAGAATACTTGCCTTCAGCGTCTGCTTACTGATTAACACACGTACACTTTAAGTCTCTAAGTTTCTTTGATGTCTAACTTCTTCTTCCTGGAAAATCTAACAAAGGAAGCTTTGACTTAAAAGTGCTTATTCTCTCTACCAATTAAGTAGCTTATCTTTGAGAGGAAAGTATTGGATGAAATAACAACCAACAAAAAATGAAATGAGGCTTGTATTTATAGGCTTGGCTAAGTTAGGGTAGAATGGTCAATAATACCATCCCACCTCCTTATTCCACCTCCTTAATAACCTCCTCACTTTACAGCTCCTTACTATTCATAACTTAACCTCCAAGTCTACTTGCTAACCACTTCTTATACTTGGTCATCACACATAATGTTTGCCCATCAAGTTTACCCACTTTACACTTGGATTGTCCCATGGATCATGGCTTCTCATTGGGCTTGTTAACTAATCAAGCTAATTTCTTGTTGGGCTTATGCTACAAATAGATTGGACTTATAATTTATCAAACACTTGGGCTTGAGTATCACTTCTATTGGACTTATACTCTTAGGTTAATAATCCTACAAGTCCATTACCTTTAATTAATAACTTAACATATATACACCACGTATAATTTTCGCATGCTAACTCGTTTATTAATTCGTAATATACGTTATTTCATTCTCCATTCTTAATAGTATAATACGTCGTATTATACTTACATTCATTACCTTCATATAATGAATACATATTATACGATCACAACTTTCTTCCTTTACGCTTAATAAACCTAACGTTCCCAAATTAGGTCCACATGCGAAATATTACGTTTTCCATACTTAGATTATTATTACATAATCAATATCGCCTTGATATTATAACGTTACGTATTTCTCGGAAGTTCAAAAATAATTCCCGAGCAGAAATCGATGAATAGTGTTTTTCGTAAAATTTCTGGAAAGCTTTTATTTTAAATCTTAGAAATTCAAACACTTTAATTCTCTCACGTAGTTAAAATACTACGACATTCCAACGTTTCTAGGTTATAGAATGACATTCATCTTATCCTTACGTAATAATAATAAATAATAATATTTTATTCATTATTAAAAGTATTTACAAAGGTTTGATTTTCTAGGGCGTTACATTCTCTCCTCCTTATGAGGATTCTGTCCCCAGAATCTCGCTATATATATAAAAAAAATTTACACAAATAATTGAGGGTAATTCTTTTTCATCATTTCTTCTAACTCCCACATTGCTTCTTTTGCATCGTGGTTCTTCCATATCACCTTCACGGAACTTGTTCTTTTCTATCAACAATTTGAATCGGCGTTTCCTCATACGTTAAGTCCTTCTCGATATGAATAGGCTCATATTCTATCACGTGCTTATAATTTGGCTTATAAGGACGTAACACGGATACGTGAAATACATTATGTATTCGTTCTAGGTCTGGAGGTAATGCTATCATATAAGCTACCTCACCCACCCGTTTTAATACCTCAAAAGATCCTATGAACCTTGGACTTAACTTTTCCTTCTTCCCAAAACGTATCTTTCCTTTCTAGGGAGATACTTTTAGGAATACGTACGAACCTACTTCAAACTCTCGATTCTCTCTATGCGGATCCGTAAACTTCTTCTGTCTGTCTTGAGCTGCTAGAAGACGCATTTGTATCTTCTTGACAATGTCCACTGTCTGTTGCACCAATTCTGGTCCCAACATTTGGCATTCTCTTACCTCATCTCAATACAGTGGCGTTCTGCATTTCCTCCCATACAAAGCTTCGTAAGGCGGCATACCTATGCTTGCATGATAACTGTTGTTATACGCAAACTCCACTAATGGTAGATGATCATCCCAACTACCCTTGAAATCCATGACGCAAGATCTCAGCATATCTTCTAACGTCTGAATTGTCCTCTCGCTCTGTCCATCTTTTTATGGATGATACGTTGTACTCAAATTCAACTGCGTTCCTAACTGCTCTTGTAGACTCCTCCAAAAGTTTGATGTGAATTGTGGGTCACGATCTGACACAATCGATACTAGTGCTCCATGTTTAAAAATTATTTCCTTAATATAAAGTCTAGCTAACTGGTCTAAGTTATACTTAACCCTAATTGGCAAAAAGTGAGTCGACTTTGTCAACCGGTCCACTATTACCCAAATCGCATCATACCCCTTCTGAGTAGTCGGAAGGCCTACCACAAAATCCATTGTGATATTCTCCCATTTCCACTCCGAAATTTCTAATGACTGTAACAAGCCACTAGGTCGTTGATGTTCGGCTTTAACTTTCTGACAAGTCAAGCACCTACTAACGCATTTCTAATCTCTCTCTTCATGTTCTGCCACCAGAAACTCTATCAAAGATCTTGATACATCTTAGTGCTACTAGGATGAATCGAAAACCTTGAACTATGAACCACTTGTAAAACCTGCTCCTTTAATTCCGTCTCATTTGGAACCCAAATTCTTCCTTCAAATCTCAATAACCCCTCATTATCAAGATTGTATTTACTATCTTTTTCATTGGTCAGCCGCTCTCTCATCCGATTACACTCATTCGTTTTGAGTTGTACCTCTTTAACCCTCTGTACGATGGTAGATTGCATCTCCGTCGCAAACAACATTTGTCCCGCTTCACTTGGCGGCTTCACTTCCAACTCCATCCTAGCCATCTCTGTTATTAACTCAGTTTGAGCCGTTAACAAAGACAACTTTTCATGACCCTTTCTACTTAAGGCGTCGGCAACTAAATTGGCTTTTCCCGGGTGATACAGGATTTCACAGTCGTAATCCTTTATCAACTCCAGCCATCTCCTCTGCCTCATATTCAACTCTTTCTGTGTGAAGATATATTTTAGACTCTTGTGGTCCATGTATATCTCATATTTTTCTCCATAAAGATAATGTCTCCATATCTTTTGAGCAAAAACTACTGCGGCCAGTTCCAGATCATGAGTAGGGTAAACTTTCTCATAATCCTTCAACTGCCTAGATGCATACACAATGACATTGCCATGCTGCATGAGCACACAACCAAGTCCTCTATGTGAAGCATCACTATAAATTACAAAATTTCATGTGTCATCGGGTAATGACAAAACATGCGCTTCACTCAATCTCTTCTTTAGTTCTTGAAAATTGTCCTCGCACTTGTTAGTCCAAGCGTATTTCACCGTCTTCCTTATTAAGTTAGTCAACGGAGTAGCTATCTTCGAAAAATCCTAGATGAATCTTCGATAGTAACCCACTAACCCTAGGAAACTCCGCACTTCAGTCGGCGTTTTCGGCTGTTCCCAATTCATCACGGCTTCCACCTTCGCTGGATCTACTGAAATTCCCTCATGGTCAATGACATGACCTAAAAACTGTACCTTTTCCAACCAAAATTCACACTTAGTGAATTTCACATACAACTTCTCATTTCTTAGTGTCTCCAACACTAATCTAAGGTGTTCAACATGATCTCCTGGCGTCTTAGAATAGACTAGAATATCATCTATAAACACCACGACGAACTTGTCTAAATATTATTTGAACACTCTGTTCATCATATCCATAAATGCAGCTGGTGCATTTGTCAACCCAAATGACATCTCCAGAAACTCGTAACGACCATAACGAGTCCTGAATGCTGTCTTTGGTACATCCTCCTTCCTAACCTTCAACTGATGATACCCCGTTCTTAAATCTATTTTAGAAAAATACGTAGCCCTTTTCAACTGATCAAAGAGATCATCGATCCTGGGCAATGGGTATTTATTCTTTATCGTTAATTTGTTCAACTCTCGATAGTCAATACACAGTCTTAACGATCCGTCCTTCTTCTTGACAAACAGTACCGGTGCTCCCCACGGTGAAACACTCGGTTGAATGTACTTTATGTCTAACAATTCTTTGTAATCCATTCGTTTGTTCTTGTCATAATATTCAATATATTACAGACATTCAACTATTCTATTACATAAGTAATCTAAGGGTTTGCCTTCGTCTTGCCCTTGTCCTTTTCGAGCCTTGATCATTTCGATCTTGGTTCGTGTTCATATGGTTCAAGCAAGAGTGAGCATGACTAGCTCAAGAAGTACTACAATTCTAATAAATAACATGCTTGAAACATAGAACTCATATATCTTGATGAATCGAACAATAGTTATGAAGTACTATTGATAATTCAAAATAGCACTTCTTTTCATTCAAAATGTTTTCCAACAACAATATTCAAAGAGAATATCAACTAAGGCTCAAAACTATGAAAGCGGTTCATAATTTCTTTTGAAAAGGACAACCCGGGCACTAAGTCCGTAAGTCCCAAGATAGCTTCTGAGCACTTCTCGGGTGATCACCCCATAGTACTCTATGTTGATCAACACTACATTCATTAAACGTGTATACGTTTAAGCTGTGGCAACCTCACGTGCCCATCGTTAAACGACAAAAACATTTTAGCATACTTGGTCTTCGATTGAAAACCATACCAATATAACTCGGTAAACATAAATCATGCTTGTGAAGCATAATATAAGTCTAAAAGAAAGAAGAGTTGGCTTTAGACTTCATCATTCAAGACTTCATGTGAAAGAATACATGAATTACAAAACTTGTCTAGACTGAACTGGAACAAGGGTTAGATTACTTGCCTTCAGCGTCTGCTTACTGATTAACACACGTACACTTTAAGTCTCTAAGTTTCGTTGATGTCTAACTTCTTCTTCTTGGAAAATCTAACAAAGGAAGCTTTGACTTAAAAGTGCTTATTCTCTCTACCAATTAAGTAGCTTATCTTTGAGAGGAAAGTGTTGGATGAAATAACAACCAACAAAAAATGAAATGAGGCTTGTATTTATAGGCTTGGCTAAGTTAGGGTAGAATGGTCAATAATACCATCCCACCTCCTTATTCCACCTCCTTAATAACCTCCTCAATTTACACCTCCTTACTATTCACAACTTAACCTCCAAGTCTACTTGCTAACCACTTCTTATACTTGGTCATCACACATAATGTTTGCCCATCAAGTTTACCCACTTTACACTTGGATTGCCCCATGGATCATGGCTTCTCATTGGGCTTGTTAACTAATCAAGCTAATTTCTTATTGGGCTTATGCTACAAATAGATTGGACTTATGATTTATCAAACACTTGGGCTTGAGTATCACTTCTATTGGACTTATACTATTAGGTTAATAATCCTACAAGTCCATTACCTTTAATTAATAACTTAACATATATATACCACGTATAATTCTCGTATGCTAACTCGTATATTAATTCATAATATACATTATTTCATTCTCCATTCTTAATAGTATAATACGTCGTATTATACTTACATTCATTACCTTCATATAATGAATATATATTATACGATCACAACTTTCTTCCTTTATGCTTAATAAACCTAACGTTCCCAAATTAGGTCCACATGCGAAATATTACGTTTTCCATAATTAGATTATTATTACATAATCAATATCGCCTTGATATTATAACATTACGTATTTCTCGGAAGTTCAAAAATAATTCTCGAGCAGAAATCGATGAATAGTGTTTTTCGGAAAATTTCTCGCAAAGTTTTTATTTTCGTCTTAGAAATTCAAACACTTTAATTCTCTCACGTAGTTAAAATACTACGACATTCCAACGTTTCTAGGTTATAGAATGACATTCATCTTATCCTTACGTAATAATAATAAATAATATTATTTTATTCATTATTAAAAGTATTTACAAAGGTTAGATTTTCTGGGGCGTTACAACAGTAATATTAATTAACAAAGGAATTATAAATTAAGCAATTAAGTAAATTTTATTTGCTAATTGTTGTTGTAGTATATTTATGGATTTTTTTAATTGATGTTATTGAGGTTGATTAGTACGTGATTATTAATTGTTAATTAATTGATAAGGGTTGTGGTGGAATATTGATTTCTTGGTAATTAATTAATAATATGTGATTATTATATAGATAAGTAATGATTATGGAAATTTATAAATATATTGATCAATGATTAATTGATATTGGTGTTAATTAATTAAAGAAGTTCATGATTTATTTATTTCACATAAATGAGTAAGTTAGTAATATAATAATATTATATTGACAAAGCATGTGCATATGAGTAATCATACAACTATACTATATATAGTGTAGTATGACATTGTGTGACTATATATTAAGTCTTGTAAAATTATATTGTATGAGGCATTGCGATTAAATATATTAGAACTATATGTTATAAATATGTTATGAAATATCTATGTGACAATATGTATGTGGGTATATATTAAAATACAATGCCATGAGCATATTGTAAATTATTATTTTAATGAAGTATACCAAAGTGATAAAAATGTACATGGACTATATGATATGAGTGTATAAATTAATCCCTAAATTCCTAATAGGGTAACAATTGTACATTAAACTTTCATTGTGGGAAATTAAGTAGACCAAACCAAGCCTAGATATCAAGAATGCTGAGTTATAGTAGATTGTCCCAAAATGAATGTCCCATTTGCCCAATTCTCATTCACGTGTATTTCAAAAAGGCTAGCCTATGTTCTTCATTTTCTTCCAACTCCCTAGCTCATGATCATGGGGGAGTGGTGATTATGATGAGTTCCAACAACCAATCTAACAACTCCTCCATAACCTTCATGCAATCCTACAATCTTTTGGGTTGAGTTCTTGGATAATGGCTTGGCATGGTCAAGAGATTTTCTATAAATTGGACACTTTCCTTCATTCTTTGTGTTGCTTGAAATTATTGAGAATTGCTAAGTGAGAGTGAGAGCATACAAGTAATCTAGAGCTTAGAAGTTCATTTGGAGCAAGTTCTTTTCACAATTGCAGAGGTATAATCCTTTTTCCTTGCTTCCATTTCATTCTCTGTAAAAATGGAGTCTTGAGTCTTAAAATTCAAATTCTTGATATTCTGGAATTGGATGTTAATGAGGTTGGGTATTGGTTATAAAGTTGTTATATGACAATATAAACATGTTTAAACTGATACATGATTGTTTGGAAATGAATTGGTGAATAATTTTTGAGGTTGGGCTGGAGTTCTGCCGAAGCAGACTGTTTGAGGTTTTGTGAAAATCAAAGTAGCAATCAAATTGAAAAATTAGCGGAAGCGAAATAAAATCAGATTTTAAAATTTTTCACAAACCAATTACCCGGATCATCCTTTATGCATATTATTAATTAAACGAAGAATAAGAAATTATGAAATCATACCCTTGTAGAAACGAGCTTCCTCAGGTACGAGTTCACCTCCTACTTCTCCGCGGTCTCCTTGAATCTCCGGGTTGATTCCTTCCTTTGATCAATGTAAGCCACCCAAGTGTATGGCCTCTATAGGTGATCCACCAAAGAAGAAGAATTTTCAAGAAGAATGGGTATTGGCTCAAACCCTAGTTTTTCCTATCTCAGATAGAAAAAGGAGGCGTACTCTCCAACTCTAGAATTACGTGATATTAGATATCCGATATAAGACTCCTCTTATAAAGATATCATGTAACCTATTTTAACTAAAATAAGGTATTATTTATTTAATTAAACTCTTTTAATTAAATGGGCTCCTAATCCTATTAGGGGTAATTAATTAAACTCCTTTAACTAATTTTTCCTTCCTAATCCAATTAGGAATAAATGAGAGTACTTATATTAAATTAATTCCTAAACCTTTTTAGAAATTAAAATAATAATAATTGTAATAATATTAATAAGACTCCTCTTATTAATTTATATTTAATATTTCTAAAATATTAAATAATAAATATTAAGCTATTTAATTTATTCTATCACCATAGATTAAATTAAATATACTTAACATATTATTACAATTATGCCATTAACTTCTTAAATAATTAATCTTCCTTTTTTATGGTGTGACCCTTTAGGTTCTCCATATTAAACCGATTAGAATAAATCAATTAGAACAATTCTAATCTCATTTAAATAAATAAATTAAACAAATAATTTATTTAAATAAATAATATTTATTCTACAATAGGATAAGCCTCCCTAGCGATCAACGACTTTCCGGATAATATAGATTTCAACATTAATCATAAAAGAACCTTTGAGTAAATAGTTACCGTATAATTCAATCCTTCCACCATACAATGTCCCAATTAAATATAAGACATGGAATTACCACAAGTCTAATTTTATTTAATCATATGTATTTCGATTCCTAAATGCACAACTCCTAATGAATGCAAATTAGAAACTACTTTCTAATTTCATTCTACCTTGGCCAAGGATTCCTGGGTTGTCATTTATCGAATCACATAGGACATTTCTCCTTTTTACTAGAAGTGGTAGATTCTTTATTGATCATTCATTATCTTCATATATAACTTATTACACCCAAGCATACCCTTTGATATACTCTCTAGAGTCTTAAGGAATAAGTCAAAGTGTAATTCATTATATATAAGATACTATGATGATCTCAAGTCTAAGGATCATTTGTACTACTATCACTATAGGAATTCCTATTGACAGTAAAGTAAAACTCCATTAGGTATTCCTTAGCGAGTCACGCTCAAAGAACTTATTCTCTAATAAGCACCTACATACTTGCTTTTTAGTGTCTCCACACAAATGATCATGAGATCAATCATCCTCATCCAATGAGCAAAGAACGTATGTACCAATCTATCCGGATTCACTAATCCCCAATTTAGTAATCCAATGATTGGGAACTATTTTAGTTTTAAGCTTTCTAAGAATTTAGATCTCATTAGAATGATCATCATCATTATTCTAAAAGCGTTGCTTAAAACTATGGGTTTATCACATATTATTAAAACAAAGACCATGTAGATAATAAATGCCTTTAATAAATAATTCTTTTATTAATAAATAAATAAGATTGATTACACAAGATATGCTTTATCATCATACATGATTGGCTTGTATGCATAATACTTTCAATCTCCCACTTGCACTAAAGCCAATCGCCGTGGTATCTCATACCCATCTTCTCTAAGTGACGATCAAACTGGTGTTGTGTTAACGCTTTAGTAAATGGATCTGCAATATTGTCTTGAGAGTCCACACGCCTGTGGTGACGTCTCTCTTTCAATGATCTCTCGATCAAATGAAATCGCCAAGAACACGTGTTTGGATTTACGATGAGACACTGGTTCCTTAGCTTGCAATGCCTCCAAAGGTTGTCACGTAATAAAGGCACCGGTCCTTTAATGCTAGAAACCACACCAAGTTCTAGAATGAACTTCTTCATCCAAATGACTTCCTTTCAGCAGCCTCACTTTTGCAGCCTATGTACTCTCTGCTTCACATCAAATCAAGAATCTGTTTCACGCTTGGAACTCTTCCAACTCACCGCCCCACCGCTTAAGGTAAACAATTACCCAAAAATGGATTTATCATCATCTTGGTCTCGCTTGAAAACTTGAGTCCGTGAAGCCCTCTAGTTTTAATTGCACTCCACCGTAGACAAGAAATACATCCTTAGTTCTTCTTAAGTACTTTAGGACATTTTTCACCGCCTTCCAAAGGTTCTTCTCCTTGATTCGACCGATATCTCGCTTGTTACACTAAGTGCATGAGCGACATCCGGTCTAGTACATATCATATCAGCACACGATAGATCCTATTGTCAAAGCATAAGGAATCTTACTCATACTGCTTTCTCTCCTCGTGTGTCTTTGGGGCTTGTTTCTTGGAGAGATGTATTCCATGGCTCATCCAAGATGAGACCTCTTTGGAATCTTCCATGCTAAACCTTTTTAGCATCAAGTCAATGTACGTTCCTTGGGACAAGCCACATCCTTTTAGATCTATCTCTATAGATCTTTATCCCCAAAATATAGGATGCTTCTCCCAAGTCCTTCATGGAGAAGTGTTTAGATAACCGATTTTAATTGATTGCGGCATAGAATATCATTCCCTATCGGTAATATATCATCAACATATAATACAAGGAATGAAACAAATATTCCCCACTAACCTTCTTGTACACACATGGGTTCATCCTCATTTTGATAAAATCAAACTCTTTGATTGTCTCATCAAAACTGGATGTTCCACCCACGAAAGCTTGCTTTAATCCATAAATGGATCGTTGAGCTTACGGACTTGATTTATTCCAACCTTTGAAACAAATCCTCTCTGGTTGTGTCATATACACATCCTCCTCAAGTTTCCCATTGAGGAAGGCCGCTTTCACGCCCATCCGCCAGATTTACGTAGTCATGGTAAGTCGCAATCGCAAGTAAAATCTGAATGGACTTGAGCATTGCTACTGGTGAGAAGGTTTCGTCATAGTCAACTCCTTGTCTTTGTTTGAAACCTTTTGCAACCAGTTGGGCCTTATAGGTCTCTACCTTGCCGTCTGCTCCAGTCTTTCTTTTAAAGACCCATTTACACCCAATAGGCTTAATGCCTTCAGGGGGTGAGACCAAAGTCCATACTTGGTTCTCATACATGGAGTCCATCTCGAATTTCATGGCTTCTTGCCACTTCTCTGAGTCTTTACTACTCATAGCTTTGCTCAGTAATTTAATGGATCATCATCATCTATGATGCGTACCTCATTGTCATCTTCTATGACAAGTCCATACCTGTCTGGTATCTTTGGTACTCTTCCAGATTTACGGTAATAGGTGTGGTATGTATGAATCTCTACTTGGTTAGGTACCTCACTTTGATCTCAGTAGTATTTTGTGGTTCTTGAACCTCTTCAAGATATATCTTACTCCCAATCGACCCCTTCAAGGATAAACTCCTTTTCCAAGAAGGCGATGTTTTAAACAAACACCTTTTGATCACTTGGATGATAGAAATAATACCCCGATGTTTCTTTAGGATATCCCACAAATCTACATTTGTCAGATCTAGTCTGCAGCTTATCATTTTCAAACTTTTTGACATAAGCTGGACAACCCCAAGTCTTAACATGCTTAAGATTTGGTTTCCTCCCTGTCCATAACTTATATGGGGTCTTGGGGACGGATTTTGTAGGTACCTTGTTAAGTAGGTATGCAGCCGATTCTAGGGCATATCCCCAAAAGGAAACTGGAAGGTCGGTAAAACTCATCATAGATCGAACCATGTCCAACAATGTTCGATTTCTCCTTTCGATACACCATTCATCCGTGGGCGTCCCCGGTGGAGTCCATTGTGAGATTATACCATTTTCTTTGAGACAATTGAGAAACTCACCACTTAAGTATTCTCCTCCTCGATCGATCGAAGAATCTTAATACTCTTACCAGCTTGCTTCTCAACTTCACTTCGAACTCTTTGAACTTTTCAAATGATTCAGATTTGTATTTCATTAAATACACATATCCAAATCTTGAGTGGTCGCGATGAATGTAATAAAATAAGAATACCCTCCTCGTATGCGGCTGTTGTCATAGGTCCACATACATCTGTGTACCCAACGCTAACAACTCAGAACTCCTTCTCCTTTTCCACTAAAAGGAGATTTAGTCATTTTACCCATGAGACAAGATTCACAGTTGGATATGATTCATAATCGATAGCTCTAGGAGCCCATCTTTATGC
The DNA here is from genome assembly GCA_020205615.1 of Panax quinquefolius. Classification (NCBI taxonomy): domain Eukaryota; kingdom Viridiplantae; phylum Streptophyta; class Magnoliopsida; order Apiales; family Araliaceae; genus Panax; species Panax quinquefolius. The sequence goes on from CM035152.1 coordinate 136,475,331, forward strand.
AACTTGGATAATCTTGTTTCATTAATACGACCGAAGTCTACAAAGTACACATGAAGGTATAATTAACATCATCTCTTTTCCTTTTCTTAGTTTGTTCAATTTGAAATATATTTTCATGCAAGTCAAGTATATAAAGTCCATTTCGCAAATTACCAACACCATATAAAACATTATCATTATAAATAGAACAACTGTTGTTCTTTATTATAATATTAAAACCATCCATATCCAATACGTAGATAGAAATAATGTTTCTAATGATATTTGGAACAAAATAACAATTATTTAAATTAATGAACTTGCCTGTAGGCGTTATTAAACAATAAGTCCCTACAGCTAATGCAAAGAACCTTTGCTCCATTTCCCACTCGTAGGATCGACCTCATCCTTGCTCGACTTTCTCTCACGACCACCCCACGTGATATTATTACATATGTGAGAACCACATCCCAGATCCAATACCCAAGTAGAAGATTGACTTTCGTAAAAAAATTAATTTCAATCATAAACAAACCTTGATTAGGATTTGAAGCTTCTCAAGCTTCTTCCGCTTTTGTTCTCATGAGATAATCCTTGCGGTTCCTCTTCCAATGACCCGACTTATTGCAATGGAAGCAAATTCCTTTGCTAGTGGGATCGTGTTTCTTTTGATCCTTCACTTTCGCCTTTCCCTTAGCCTTCTTGGATTTCTTCTTTCGTAAGATACCTTGGGCCTCTTCCTTTTCTTGGAAGAATCATCCACCAAGAAGACATGGTTCTTCTTAGATGGAAGTGACCTTCACAAATTTTCAACATGTTAAGTAATTCGAGCAAGTCGACATCCAACTTATTCATATGAAAATTCACAACAAATTGTGAGAAGGTGTCCGGGAGTGACTGCAAGACTAAATATCGACTCAACTCCCCATCCATGACGAACCCAAGTCGCCCAAGACGCTCAATCGATTGATCATCTTTAGGACATGAGTCTCAATCAGTAGTGCCCTCGGTCATCCGAGATCGGAAGAGCTCCTTAGATATTTCATATCTTGCAATCTCTACTTTGCTCACCATACAACTCTCTCTCAAGGTGCAAGAGCATAGTAGGAGCATCCATGTTTTCATCTTGTGACGACAAGCTCATTACTCATGGATGTGAGCATGATGCATTGAGCCACGATGCATCATCTTGCCACTTATTTAAAAGTAGCAATCTCTTCCTCGTGAGGTCGCCTCTCGCAACTTTTGCAGTAGTGCACGACGAACTTAGGACATAAGAAATCTTTTCAAAGAAGTGAGAACAATTCTCGATTCCTTAACCATTCCGTAGTAGTTCGGTCCAATCATTTGTTAAGATCAAGTATGCTACGCAGAGAAATTAGTGAATGTGACATTTTAAAATTTCGCATGTAAAAAGACAATATTTTAGCAAACATTCATTTAATTAATTACCAAAATAAATTAGGTCTTATTTTATATTGGTATCTCCCACTATTTTCTTCAAACTATATTACCTCATTTATATAGTTCTAAGCAAAATCTAATTAAAGTTTTTGCTAGTGAGAATAAGGATCCCATTTCAAATATATATAGCCTTGTGGTGACACAACAAACTATATATAAATAAATAGGTAGACAACTCCTTGTCAATTACATCAACATGTAACTCCTTATGTTTTGCCTCTTAGATTATTTTGATCAAGTGGTGGCACATCCAATCAAAATTATCTAAGTTAAGTCCAACCTAGCACTTCCATATATTCAAAAAAGAAAATATCGCCCTTGTGGTGACACAACAAAACAATATTGTTCAATTTTCTTTATAAGCATCAAATGTGATAAATTAACATCTTAAATACTTAATACTTGCCTTGTGGTGACACAACAAACTCATATTAAATATTTAATACTCTATTAATTTTATCATGCTAGAAGGGGACGTTCGATATTCTAAATATCTTTGAACGCTTAAGACTTAATATAAAAAAAACTTTGAGGGATTTGTTATTATTTGTCTCATCTTGTTTAGCGCGCATGCAAATATATATATATATAAAATACGCCTCATATTATTAAACATACGAAGCATGTTTGCATAATATATAATATATATAATACTAGCATGCACATATAGAATACTATATTCTACCCGGATTGATTATGGGCTTTTATTCTAGTTTGGTTCACTAGAGCCACCAAGTGAACCAAAAGGTCAAACCCTAGGGTGCAAAGAATAAACATTTAAATATAACTATTACATTTAAACCCGGGCTCCATTACAAACGGGTCTTTTAGCGCTCCTTGCTTCTTGATCCTCGGTTCTTCGAAAAAATTCTAACTAGTCTTATTACACAAACTATTTAAAATAGAAACCTTGATCAGCAGTCAAGGGAAAGTACATAGGAGAGAGATAGAATTTACATCAAGAAGAAAACCGTAAAAAGACGAGGCAATACGCAGTAATTCCATTTAATAAAATCCATTCATTCAAACATCTAACTAAAATAAATCCAATCACATCGTCAATTTGTCCATAATCAATCCCATTTATTATCATACATATCACCATATGTATCAATAAATAAAATCATTCCATATATATATATGAGTATCATTTAATGGGCAATATTATGTTACATGAAATCTAATTTCAAGATTAAAATAACTCTTTATTTTAATTATAAAATTATTAAAATATATTATATATATATATATATATATATATATATATATATATATATAATCCGTAAAGACTTGCTTGTCCAGGATCTTTTTTATGCATCACGTTGACCGAGAATCCTGCTTGTCCAGGATCTTTTTTATGCATCACTATGGTTATATATATATATATATATATATATATATATATATATATATAAAAAAGATCCTGACAAGCAAGTGCTACTGATTAATATTATATATATATATATATATATAAGTTATATATATATAACAGCCACGCGGAAAAGAAAAATATAAAAAATAAAAAGCCACAACAACCGCCTGCATACATTAAGGTAATAACATATATCATATATATATATATTATATTAATTGAGCCGAATAGAGTATGTCAAATCACATAAAATTCGGCTGTATCAAATCCTTAAAAAACGTGATTCCTTGTTTTAAAAAAAAAATGTAACAATACATTTTTCGGCAATTAGCAGGTATCACGTTTTTTTTTTCTTTCGACAATCATGCCAAAAAAAAAAAAATTACCCACGGATTCCTAAAAAAAATGGTTTCAAAAAAGCAGTTTTTTAAAAAATAATTTTTTTTTTCATAAAATAATAATTTTATACAACAAATTATGCCCAATAAATTATTCAAAATACATACCCAAACATATATGGAATCAAAATAATTAATAATTAGCATAAAGTTTGGCTCATGATACCACTGTGAGGTTTTGTGAAAATCAAAGTAGCAATCAAATTGAAAAATTAGCGGAAGCGAAATAAAATCAGATTTTAAAATTTTTTCACAAACCAATTACCCGGATCATCCTTTATGCATATATTAATTAAACGAAGAATAAGAAATTATGAAATCATACCTTATAGAAGCGAGCTTCCTCAGTGCGAAGTTCACCTCCTACTTCTCCATGATCTCCTCAATCTCCGGGTTGATTCCTTCCTTTGATCAATGTAAGCCACCCAAGTGTATGGCCTCTATAGGTGATCCACCAAAGAAGAAGAATTTTCAAGAAGAATGGGTATTAGCTCAAACCCTAGTTTTTCCTATCTGTATAGAAAAAGGAGGCGTACTCTCCAACTCTAGGAATTACGTATATTAGATATCTGATATAAGACTCCTCTTATAAAGATATCATGTAACCCTATTTTAACTAAAATAAGGTATTATTTATTTAATTAAACTCTTTTAATTAAATGGGCTCCCTAATCCTATTAGGGATAATTAATTAAACTCCTTTAACTAATTTTCCTTCCTAATCCAATTAGGAATAAATGAGAGTACTTATATTAAATTAATTCCTAAACCTTTTTTAGAAATTAAAATAATAATAATTGTAATAATATTAATAAGACTCCTCTTATTAATTTATATTTAATATTTCTAAAATATTAAATAATAATATTAAGCTATTTAATTTATTCTATCACCATAGATTAAATTAAATATACTTAACATATTATTACAATTATGCCATTAACTTCTTAAATAATTAATCTTCCTTTTATGGTGTGACCCTTTAGGTTCTCCATATTAAACCTATTGAATAAATCAATTAGAACAATTCTAATCTCATTTAAATAAATAAATTAAACAAATAATTTATTTAAATAAATAATATTTATTCTACAATAGGGATAAGCCTCCCTAGCGATCAACGACTTTCCGTATAATATAGATTTCAACATTAATCATAAAAGAACCTTTGAGTAAATAGTTACCGCATAATTCAATCCTTCCACCATACAATGTCCCAATTAAATATAAGACATGGAATTATCACAAGTCTTATTTTATTTAATCATATGTATTTCGATTCCTAAATGCATTAACTCCCAATGAATGCAAATTAGAAACTACTTTCTAATTTCATTCCACCTTGGCCAAGGATTCCTGGGTTGTCATTTATCGAATCACATAGGACATTTCTCCTTTTTACTAGAAGTGGTAGATTCTTTATTAATCATTCAATATCTTCATATATAACTTATTACACCCAAGCATACCCTTTGATATACTCTAAGAGTCTTAAGGAATAAGTCAAAGTGTAATTCATTATATATAAGATACTATGATGATCTCAAGTCTAAGGATCATTTGTACTACTATCACTACAGGAATTCTTATTGACAGGTATGTAAAACTCCATTAGGTATTCCTTAGCGAGTCACGTTCAGTGAACTTATTCTCTAATAAGCACATACATACTTGCTTTAGTGTCTCCACACAAATGATCATGAGATCAATCATCCTCATCCAATGAGCAAGTAACGTATGTACCAATCTATCTGGATTCACTAATCCCCAATTTAGTAATCCAATGATTGGGAACTATTTTAGTTTTAAGCTTTCTAAGAATTTAGATCTCATTAGAATGATCATCATCATTATTCTAAAAGCGTTGCTTAAAACTATGGGTTTATCACATATTATTAAAACAGCACCATGTAGATAATAAATGCCTTTAATAAATAATTCTTTCATTAATAAATAAATAAGATTGATTACACAGTATATGCTTTATCATCATACATGATTGGCTTGTATGCATAATACTTTCAAACTGCTTTTGCACTTGAACCAGCACCGACGCAATTTAGCGCTTAATTATTGTATTGAGTAGCGGTAGCAGGCAAATTGCTACGGTTCTTCGATTTCAGTTGAGCAGTTTGTTTTCAAATCTGATCAATATTATCTATTTGTTTTGACTCAAGCTAGCATGAAAGCATGTGTATGATGTATATATGGATACGTTAACCTAATGTGAACATGTTTTAATAGACTTGCATGATTAACGAAGGTATATGGTTTAAACGGAGATTTGGACTTTAAGTTTTGAAAACAAACTATGTAAAAGATCATGTTCTACAAATTGTGAAGCTAGTAAGCTATACATGCCTGATTTTGCACATAGATGAGCATGTTGTAGTGTACATAGTTCCTTCGAGCATGATCAAACTTATTAAGCCTTGTGTTAGAAATTTTTTCAAGAAAAGACTTAGCCTAGTGAGCTAACTTGCATTATTTCTACATGGTTTATATTCTGACTTTGAAAGCATGTGAGTATGACTTGGAAATGCATGAATAAACCTTTAGCTTATAAGGGAACATGAGCATGTTGAACCTACTAGCAAGCTTAGAATATGAATATTGTCATGAGGCATTGAAGACTAGAATATGACATTTGTGATCATGTTTTATGACACTCTTGGACTCACTCATGTAGCATAAACATATATATACCATGCTCGTGTAGCACATTTCAAGAAAAGCATGAACAAAGCTTACTTTTCAACTAAAGCGGTGTTAGTTTCACCTATGTTTTATGAATACACCCAAGCATGCCTAATATGAGTTTTATAACTATCTTGTGTGTTTAGAAAGCAAGAATTCTAGACCTTATGAATTCATAACCTCGAATGGCCTTAAATGGTTAAAATATTTAAGTTAGAAATATATCATAAGGAGGAAACCTAGATTTACTTGATAAGCATGAAAGGAACCTCAACATGTCAAAATACATTATGTATGATTGTGCGTTCAAGACCGAACAGAGACCACAAGGTAGCAGCTGAGTTTTGGCTGGGTCAGGGGACAACGTAGCTGCGCCGGTCTAAGCTTAGCCATGGCGCAGCTGTGCCAGTCTGGAATCCAAGTTGGTGAATTCTGACTTTTGGAAAGTAACTTGCATGATGCCTATGATGCTAAATGTGATCTAAAACCTACTGATGTATATATATATATATATATATATATATGAGTGATGACTAGTTAATAAGTCGGTGTTGCATTGAAATGAAAAATCCATGAGTAGGAGGTCTTAACCTTGAACATTCTTGATTTTCTTGTGAAGTAACTAAGTACTTGATTCTTGATGATTTATAAACTGATTTTATACTTGTATCATGTCGAGCTTGATTAAGGAATGGGTTAGCTAATGAACACTATATACTTATAATACGTTATACTAGGATTCTAAAGTGTTGATTTATTAACGTGGATAAACTACGCTTAAGGCAAGTTTCTCTAACCTTACTCAAATTCATGTTGTGCAAGTATCTGAACCCTACTATTATTGTGCAAGTATAACTGCATTATTTATTCGACAAATAAGGTAAGCTTATCCCTATGAATACAAGTTATATTACTTTCTCGTTCAAATGAGCTAGTATGTTAAACCCTTGTGAAAGTTATTATTCATGTTGAAATTGGTATTGTCCTTGAATATTGTGAAAAAATCGATGCCATTTGATTCAGCTAGACTATATGCATGTTTATAAAAGCTGTCCAAACCAATTGATTGGTGCGGAAATCGTGAAAAATGAGTTAGACAACCCTTTTGGTAAGGGGAACGTATGTTGTTGGAAACCCCAACACAAGAATAAATATTATTGTGGTGTTATGCATAACGTAAAGTATTGTAGACTGATTATCTATAGTACTTGATATTTCTGGTTATCAGTTTAATATTGGTAACCCTAGTAGAAGTTCAATGGTCCTTAGTGGCTACTTAATATAAATTGCTTAATCAGTTGGATACATTGTTAGTCGTTAAATTCATATATAGCTGTCGATTTATGTTGAATTGTCATATCCCTTATTCATGATATTTTTCTGACACTTTGAACTGTCCTAGAAATGACACTTCGATATTTCAAACCTTGTGATATTATATCATACACCCTTGTTGTATATTACTTGCTGGGCAATTTGTGCTCATTCTTGCTTATTTAAAACCTTTTAGATAAGGAGGAACAGGGATGTGTCTTTGGAACAGACAAGGGCAAGGGCAAGGCTACCGACTAGCTTCTTCCTTTATGTTTTAAAAAACTATTATGTTATGTTAAGACTATTTGCAGACTATGTTTAAACTTAAGTAGGATTATGTAATAGGTCTTTATTTGATACTATTATGTAATCTATTAAGTATTGTAGGTTGCGAGACTTGGGGGAATAAATATAATAAATCATTGTATATTATTCTAATTTAGATTTTCTGTTGTGAATGTATGATTATTTAGTTATTATGGTGTTACCATGAGAACGTGATGAACCGGATTCGAGTGACCAAGTGGAGGTCCGAATTTGGGTGCGTCACAGGTTGTTATCAAAGCCGTAGTTATAAACCTTAGGAGTGAGTGTCCTTAGATTATAACTCGGGAGAACATAGTAGTTAGGAAGGAGATAAAACTCATGTAGAGTTTTCCTTGAGAGACTTAGTATGTTATGAAATGTAACTTCATTCTATACAATGAACTTATGTTTGTTTAACATTCTAATGGAGTTGTTGTTTGTTTGTCTTATGTTGGTGATTGTAGAATGACTGACATGGGAAGACCTAGCCGAGTGGTAAAGGAGGAGCCGCGTGATATCCACGTAGTCTATGAGACAACCTTGATAGTGGAGCATATTTCAATAGTAGCCCCTTTTGATGATGACGATGCGGAAGATGTGGAGTCTGATCCGGAGGAGGAGCCTTTGGAGGAGGAGCCCGAGCCTATGATGGACTCCGACGAGGCTACTTTCGAGGATCGGATGCTAGGAGAGTATGAGGAGCAGATATTGGAGTTAGGGTGTAGAGTGGAGGAGCTAGAGGCTGAGTGTAGGGAGAGGGAGTCTGCATTCCTGAAGTTGAGGGATGAGGACTGTAACGCCCCGAAATCCGGTCTATTTTCACATCCGGATTCCGTACGTCACGATCCCATCTTCTTCCAAACATACATCATTATATAGCTAAATATAACAACATACATCCTCAAATCCCATATTCTAAAACCTTATAACCTCTTTCATTACAAATAATGATAATTACATTATTCTTTACATCTTGTACAAGTGACTTTTATCTGCCACCAAGGATACATAATCATTTATTAAACTATTCTATAGTTTTAATTCTATCATTCTATATTACAAGTCTTCGGTTGATCTTCATGCTCATTCATATAATGAATGACACTTCTTCTGGATACCGATCAGCGTGATCTTTACGGGATCCTTAAGTTCTTCTAACATCGTTAGCTGAAAATATTTTTATTTAAAGCAAGTGTGAGCATTCAATTGCTCAGCAAGTCATAACAGTTGAACAAACAACTTTAAAAATTCAAACATTCTTTTAAGACCTCAATAATCGAACAAAGGTTATGAAGTAGCTTGAATAATAGGAATAGTCTCGATTCCTATCATTTTAAAACATTAGTCACATTCACTTTGAAATACTTTCATTCTCTACTCTCTTTCATACACATTCTGTCTGGCTAGAATCAATAGCACAAACTTAACAATAACGGTTCATGTATAAACAGAACATTCTCTTATTGAAGAGTTAAATCACATAACAGTCCATATCATAGAAACACCGAAGTGTTCACATTGTGGCATAAGGCCTCATATATTCTAACACCTTGTACAAATATCACACATTTGCACATAGACAAAACTTCTCAAGTTCAGCATCTGAGAAGTCTTAGAAACTATCATTCATTTAAAATATGAATGAAGTTAGGAAACTTGCCTTACGCACAGCTACAACTTATAGTTTACGCTGAACTACTCATTCCAATTCCTATGTAGCACATAAGGAAATAACACATACACCAATTAGTCATATACTTGACTTTACGCATTGGTTTACTTAACTTCATTTCTTAGGGTTCGCGTTCTTATAAACAAAGTTTACGCGACTAACTTACTTTACCGATTAACGGCTTCATGACATACGGAGATGTCTTACTTAATACATTCATCATCTTTGATGATTTACATTCTTATATTCTTCTTATAACTTTCCTAGGACTCAGCACACATCGTGTCTATGCTAGTAGTCCATATGGTACTCTGAATGGTTTCCCACAAACAACCAACAAACAAGTTACCGTCTCATCTACACTACCAGTTTTGTACTCTGAGTTAGATCGGTTGCCAGTTTTGTATATACCTTTGCTCTCTGAAGGAATTGTTTAGCCCAGCTCCCATATGTCAACCATCAAAGGTTACAATTGTACTACAACCTAAATTCATCTTAAATTATCTGAACTATTAAACTATAATGTTCATTAAGTTAATTTCTTATTCCTTATGGCTTTCTGGCAACTAAATGCCATACCTCAGGATTTATTCATCATCGTCTAAGTTATACAATCTTTTGTATACTCAGAACGATTATTCAATATTCATTCTATGCATTTATAGCGTTAACCATTTTACATTACCTTATTCTTATCTTACAACGTCCGGTTCATTCGACTCGGAACGTCATCCAAGTTATAAACATTAACTCGGCTTCGTTACGTTATACATGCTTGTCTTTAATTCAACTTCCTCACCGTTCACAGGTTTAATCATTGGTCTTCATTATCCTACGATCAAACCATACATGGAGTGTAAGTTTTACCCCTTTAATATTAGTGTACACTCAACCTTCACGTCGGTTAAAGTGTTCAACGCTTACATTTCATTCTAACATTCTCCTCCGACTCACATTCGACTTTCATTAATCTTATTATTGTTCACTATGACTTTCTTGATAATTCATATCTTACTTACTACTTTTACCAACGTCTAAGTCATACAACCAATGTATACTTAGAACATTCGCTCGACGTGAATACGATTCACGTGAATCATTTACGTATTCAACGTTTACGTTGCTTATCTCTTAATTCTGTTCAACCTTCATCCAAGGTTTTAATAGCTTTCATTCATTACTATCATCTAAATCCCATGTTCAATATTCTTTCTTAATGTCAAAGCCATACAGTTCGTTGTATGCTAAGACCGGTCGCTCATCGCAACAGCGTTGCATTCCTAGCGTCTAAACGCTTTACATTCATCTCTCATTACCATGACATAACATCAAAATGTTATTCATTACCCTCATCAATCAAGGTCTAAGGAATCACCATTATAGCAATCCCTCACGTTCATTTATCGCGACTACGGTCCCCGGATATTGGTTCTGTAACTCGCGTCTACATTCTTTGTCTTTTAATTTCATTTAATCTTTTTGTTCAACCTTCATCAAAGGTTTAATACACTTTATTAAGTGTTACATTAGTTGAACTACATGTTCATATTTCTTTCTTGCACATCCCCTAGTAATTGAGCAGTAAAAATCTCATTCTGGACATTGCCCTGCATCGACGCTGCGGTGCCGTGTCCTTCCCATTCCTTCGCGGTGTGGCAACACTCGTGATGGTGATATCTGCGAGCTCGTCTTTGTGGTGTCGACCCCACAAAGGCACGACTTATACCATGCTACGCCGAGAACGTGAAACCTAGAAAAATTTTCTAAGTTTTTTACAAGCTTGAGACGCTGACTTCTAAATCTCATATCTTATTCATTATAACTCGGAACAAGATTGTTCCAAAGCCATTTTCTTCCTTATCTTATGTACTTCAATTACCCTTGGATAGAACTTTGTTTTGAATCTGTTAATGTGCCTTTCGATTGGCTTAATCTTCACCCTTTGTTCATTTTACGTTTTTAACGTTCTTCGTTCGTTCGTCCATAATTTGGTCATCCGAACTCGGAATTCATTTGTTCCTGAGTCTATGACTCACGTTTTATACGTTCTCTTACATTCTTATGAAACCCTACACGTTCGGGTTCATTTACATACTTTCTATTTTTCGTTCGTCTTTTACGAAATTTTTGCCATAACTTCGTTATATCTAAGTTTTAATCCATTCTTTATGAACGTTTCTAACGTTCCTAACCAAGCAATAAGCAACTAACTTATACGCGATGGTTTTAAACTTGTCCATCAACAACAATTACACTACGATGGTTTTAAATTTGTCCATCAACAACGTTCTTCGCGTGTTCTTTGTGTTCTTCATTTGTTCTTCATTTTTAATCGATATTTTGATTACGATTTTACTTTTTCTTGGAATTTGATGTTATAGAACATTATTCCTTACTTATTTGACCTACTCATTCATAAGATTCATTCAGATCGCTCAAAATCCTTACGAATCTTACACTTCCTTAAGAAATTTATAAATTAAATTTCTTATTTCTTATTTCTTCATTTTTTTTATGATTTCAACCATATGAAATATTTTCTAACATCTTTTACTTCTTATTCTCGTTAAGCCATGTTTTTAACATATAAAGCTTAAAGAAAATTTATAGAAGACTAGGTTTCGGATTACCTTCCTTCTTTAATCTCCTTTCGTCGGACAAAGCGTGCACTCAAGCAAGCTTTTCCTCATTCTCTCCCTCTTCATCCGAACTCTCTCTCTCTCTCTCAAGTGTTGGTTGAAATTTTTTAAACCAAACAAATGAGCTTAAGGCTTGTTTATATAGAAAACCAAGGCTAGGGGAATTTTAGGGGCTGTTTGTTTAGAGCTGAATGGAGTTGAATCTGAATGGCTGAATCGGTTCGTGCGTTTGTTTTGGTCTGAATGGCTGAATCGGTAAGATGGATGAGCTGAATGGCTAAGTCAGATTTTTTTAGCTAAATGGCTGAATGAGCAGCTGAATGAAGTAAAAAAAATTAAAAAATTAAAAAATATATTAACTATTATATTAAGTAATATTAAATAAATTTACAATAATTTTGAATTTTTTCAGAAGAGTAAAATAATAAAGTTTTGTCATTCAGATGTTTCAGACATGTCAATTATCAAACAACTTTTTTCATTCAGATTCAACTCATTCAGATTCAGATTCAGATCATTCAGATTCAAATTCATTCAATTTTTATCAAACACCCCCTTAGTCATTTCACCCCACCTCCTTACTATTCATGGCTTAGCCACCAAGTAATCACTTTACTTGGTGGCCAAGTGGCCGCCCCACATGCCCATGGGTCTCCCCCATGGATTGCCCCATGGGTTTTACCCATCCGGTGACCCATTGGTTCGATCCGAGGTTGATTTTCTTGGATCGGGCTTAATTAAATCTAACATTGGGCCTTACATTAATTCTTATTGGGCCTACCCTGGGCTTGATTATATATTCCATTGGGCTTGATATAATCCAAGTCCAATTGGATTCTTCAAAGTCCATGAACTCAAAGTCCATTAAGACTAATCGCATTCTACGCATCCCATTCTCGTATTCTCTTCGTATATAATTTGTACGATATTCGTATTCTACGTCCTAATAATCTTCGTACTATACTCGTATAATAGCTAATATCACATTCGTATTTCTCACACATAATAATCCTAGTTATTATACGAAATCATTAAATTCTCGGAACTCACGTTTCCTAACCCTTAGGTTTTAAGTCCGCAGACGAAAACTTTGTTTTTGCCATAACTAAAATATTATTGAATATTTCATTACGTCTTAGGATTATATCATTACGCGTTTCTCAGAAATTCAAACTAAATCTCTGAACAAAAATGGATGAATAGTGCCTATTTCGTCTTTTTCCCCGAAAATATTTTTGTTCCCGGAAAATTTTTATTTTTGTCTTGAAAATTCTTACTCGTTCAGTCTAGCTCGTAGCCAGAATCCTCCGGATTAATAATCATCCTAGGTTCTAGAACGATTAATAAACACATAGCACATAATATTATTTAATAAAAATTCATTTTATTAATTACTAATTCTTTAAACTTAAATTCTGGACAATCCGATTTTCTGGTTTATCATAAGGACCATCAGAGGCAAATAGTGATGCAAGAGATGGAGGTGGAGATTGCTCACCGTAAGGAAGCAGGGATCTAGATGGGAGCTTTGTTTCACCGAGCGATAGCAAGGAATGTTAAGGTGGCAGGAAAACTAGAGGAATTAGAGCAGAAGGTTTTGAGTGAGAGGGAGGAGAAGGAGGCTCTCCGAACTCAGTTAGAGATGGAGGTGATGGATAGGATTCACTTCGAGGAGAAGTGGGAGGAAGCCAATGATAGGGCAGATGACCTAGAGGATGAGGTGCGGTGCAAGAGGAGGAAGATGAACAAGATGGGCTATGCTCTACGCACAGCTATGGAAAGATTGATCGATGGTGTACATCATTACCCAGCTGAGAAAAGACAGACCAGGCATACCATAAGCCGAGACATGGTGGTGCACATCACATAGAAAGAATATCAGAGTGTCGTAGAGCGTGGGATGTTAGATTGAGTCTAGAGGAAAAAGCTCAGTAGTGTAGTAATTTATTTATGTGTTGTTAAAATGTTGTTGTAATCTCAGTCTTTTGTGTAAGATATGAGATAGTGGTAAACCCCCAAACTTTTGAAAAGTGTTAGAGGGGTAGTATGTTAGTATGTCCCTGTCTTTTGCGATAGTAGGGGATATGTGTTATCATTTATAACAGTATGCTAGAAAAGAACATGTAATGTAACCATTTGGCATATGAATATAAATGATCTTATTTCAGAAACGTGTTATGAGCCTATAGTTCTTTTCTATTGAGAAATTCCCAAATATTATAATTAGATAATAAAGTGAAAAATTTTGTGATGAAGAAAATGCCGCCCAGACATAGAATAACTGTCCCAGAAGAGTTAGTTAATGATGAGAGAGGTCTTGTAGATCCGATACAGAGACTGGTAGATTTATTGGGAGAAGCTCTGAGGGGAAGAAACGAACCCGTACCACCCGTTCCCCTAGTTGTCCCAGTAACAACCTTCAAAGATTTTTAGAGTGTAGGACCCCCAGAGTTCGCGGGAACCACTGACCCAATAGTTGCGCAAACTTGGATTAAGGAGATCGAGAAGGCCTCCACTATAGCTCGCGTGGGAGAAGACCAGAAGACAGTATTTGCCACATACATGATGAGGGGCGAAGTAAACTATTGGTGGGAAACTAACCAGCAGAGAGCGGGGGAAGGAACAATAATGTGGGAGAGGTTTACTACGTTGTTCTTCGAGAACTATTTCCCAAAGAGTATGAAGAGTAGGATGGAAGTAAAATTTCTAGAGTTAAAACAAGGTGATATGACGGTGGCGCAGTACGCAGCTAAGTTCAATGAACTAGCGCGATTTGTAGAGCACCAAGTTGTGGATGAGGAGAGGAAGGCGAGACGTTTTGAGCAAGGGTTGAAGCCGTGGTTGTATAATAAGTTATCGGTCTTTCAGATCGATTCCTTTACAACGTTGTTGGAAAAGGTAATCATTGCGGAAGTTTGCAGTGAAGCCTTAAGTCTATATCATAAGGAGAAAAAGAACAAGAACACTGGTAGACAACATCGTGGAGGGAGCAGCAGTGGAGGAAGTAACTCCGAAAAGAGGAAATGGGAGAATAACAACAATAGAAACAATAACCAAGGTGGAAGTCACCAGGGAAACTTCAAAAGAGGACCGAAGCTTGCAACAAATGTGGAAGAAGCCATCAGAGAGAATGCTAGAAAAGGAAAAGCACCTGCTATAATTGCGGCCAAGAAGGGCACATATCGCCAAATTGCCCGAAGCCGAAGAAGATCAGAGGATGTTTTGCTTGTGGATCAACAGAGCACCAGATAAAGGATTGCCCGAAGAAAGGAAGCAGTGGAGCTGGCGGAAGCCAAGGAGGAGGAAGTAAGTTAATGATTTATGGACCTACGTAACCCAACCGATCGACCGCTCGAACCTTTAACATGATCGTCCAAGACGCCATAGTTGCAAAGGACGTGGTGTCAGGTATAATCCCAATTAATAATATAAATGCTTATGTATTATTTGATTCGGGTGCCACCTATTCGTTTGTATCTGAAGAATTTGCTAGTAAATTTAGTACACCCCAAGAACGTTAATTTAGAAGATCCTTTGAACATAGAAGTTGCGAATAAGAAAATAATCCCTATAGAATACGTCTATCGAAATTGTCGCGCAAACATTAGAGAACATGAACTGAGCATAGACTTGATTCCTATTAGACTAGGAGAATTCGACGTAATACTGGGGATGGATTGGTTATATAACCATGCAGCAGTAATTGATTGTTAGAACAAGTGTGTGAACCGTCAGACTCCGAGTAAGTCTAAGGTAGTGTTTTATGGTAGCTCATCGCTTAAGCAATCATGTTGCGTTACGATGATGCAGTCCAAGAAATTGTTAAAGAAAGGAAGTGTAGGTTATTTAGCTTACATAGTGGATACTCGAAAAAAGGGAGTAGAGATTAAAGATATACCCGTAGTTAGTGAATTTTAGGATATGTTTCCAGACGATCTGCCTGGCCTTCCGCCAGATAGAGAAATCGAATTCATAATAGATTTAACACCGGGAATGACACCAATTTTGAAAGCTCTATTTCGTATGGTGCTAGTAAAAATGAAGGAATTGATGAAACAACTTTAAGAGTTATTGGATAAAGGTTATATTTGATCGACTGTGTCTCCTTGGGGAGCACTAGTGTTATTCGTTAAGAAAAAGGATGGATTGATGAGGCTCTGTATCGATTATGGAGAATTGAATAGAGTAACGATCAAGAATAGATATCCACTATTGAGAATAGACGACTTATTTGATCAACTGAAAGGAACAAAATGTTTCTCGAAGATCGACCTACAGACGGGATATCATCAACTGAAAGTACGGGATGAGGACATACCAAAGACTGCATTTCGAACCCGTTATGGACATTACGAGTTTTTGGTAATGTCATTCGTTTAACTAATACACCGGCAACATTCATGGACTTGATGAATCGAGTTTTCAAGCCATACTTGGATAAATTCGTAGTAGTTTTCATCGACAGCATTTTGATCTACTCGAAGATGGAGGAAGAACACGACGAACATCTGGAGATTGTTTTGGAGGCACTACGAGTGGAGAAGATGTATGCGAAGTTTTCTAAGTGTGAATTTTGGATGAAGAAGGTTCAATTCTTAGGCCACGTGGTGGATGAGGATGGAATCTCAGTAGACCCCGGAAAGGTCGTAGCAGTGAGTAATTGGGAACAACCGAGGACACCGATGGAGGTGAGAAGTTTCTTAGGGTTAGCTGGGTACTATCGAAGATTTATCCAAGATTTTTCTAAGATAGCAACCCTGTTGACTAATCTAACAAGGAAGACGGTGAAATTTGTATGGACCAACAAATGCGAAGAGAGTTTTCAAGAGTTGAAGAAGAGATTAAGCGAGGCACCTGTATTATCGTTACCAGATGATAGGGGAGGGTTTGTGGTGTACATTGATGTGTCGCATAGAGGACTTGCTTGTGTACTTATGCAACACGGCAAAGTCATTGCATATGCATCACGATAATTAAAGGATTATGAAAAACGATACTCTACTCATGACCTAGAGTTAGCGGCCGTCGTTTTTGCATTGAAGATATGGAGACATTATTTGTACGGAGAGAAATGTGAGATATACACGGACCACAAAAGTCTAAAATATATCTTCACACAGAAGGAGTTGAATATGCGTCAGAGAAGGTGGTTAGAATTTATCAAGGATTATAACTATGACATTCTTTATCATCCGGGGAAGGCAAACGTAGTTGCCGACGCTCTGAGCAGGAAAGGAAGGGAGAAATTGTTTCAACTGACAACTCAAAAGGAGTTAATAAGAGATATGGAGAAATTGGAAATAGAAGTGAAGGGACCCGAGAGGACTGAAGAGAAGTTATTGTAATAGAAGCTTATCCGACATTGTTGTATAGAGTAAAGGAAGCCCAGGAGAAGGATGGAGAATGTGAGAAATCCATTTGGGTTATCGTAGACTGACTTACGAAGACCGCACATTTTCTACCTATCAAGATCCGCTACAGTTTAAATCAATTAACAAGTCTATACGTAAAGGTAATTGTTTCATGACATGGAGTGCCGGTATTGATTGTTTCTGACCGAGACCCGCGTTTCACGTCAAAATTCTAGAAAAGCTTGCAAGAGAGGATGGGAACACAGTTACGATTAAGTATTGCTTATCATCCTCAGACAGACGGACAAAGTGAGCGAACAATATATACGCTAGAAGACATGCTTAGGACTTGCGTGATGAACTTCAAGGGAAATTGGGACGACCACCTACCCTTAGTCGAATTTGCGTATAATAATAGTTACCATGCGAGTATCGGCATGCCACCGTATGAAGCTCTTTACGGAAGGAAGTGCAGGACGTCATTATGTTGGGATGAAGTCGGAGAACGACGAATACTCAGACCAGAGTTAGTACAACAAACCGTAGACATAGTTGCAGTAATAAAAGCCAGACTTGTAGCAGCTCAAGATCGCCAGAAGAAGTATGCAGACTTGCATCGGCAAGACCAAGATTTTAAAGTCGGCAGTTTTGTATTCTTGAAGGTATCTCCATGGAAGGGAAATATTCGTTTCGGCAAGAAAGGAAAACTGAGTCCAAGATTCATAGGACCATTCGAGATACTAAAGCGAGTGGGCGAAGTAGCATACAAAGTTGCACTACCACCTGAGTTAGAGCACATCCATAACATGTTTCACATAATTGTGTTGCATCCGTACAAGTCCGACTACAAACACGTGATTTCTTATGAACCTATTCAAGTGGAGAATAATTTAGCGTACAAAGAAATTTCTGTCCAAATTCTCGATAGGAAAGAGCAAACCTTAAGGAATAAAGTTATTTCTTCTGTAAAAGTGCTTTGGCGTAACCATGATGTCGAAGAGACAACATGGGAGTTAGAAGATAGGATGATGAGGGATTATCCCCATCTGTTTGTGTAATCTTGTAGCAATTCCGGGACGAAATTTTTATAAGGAGGGGAGGATGTAATACCCAAGAATTTCCACGTATTATTAAATAAATATATTAATGGAAATAAATATTTATTTGAATATGAACGATTTCGTGTTATGAAATGAGATAACTCAATTATATTAAATAACTGAATAATTGAGGGTATGTGGAGTTTTGTGATGAACTCATTGAAGCCTTATGTGGCATGGTGATGAGGAATATTAACAGTAATATTAATTAACAAAGGAATTATAAATTAAGCAATTAAGTAAATTTTATTTGCTAATTGTTGTTATAATATATTTATGGATTTTTTTAATTGATGTTAATGAGGTTGATTAGTTTGTGATTATTAAGTGTTATTTAATTGATAAGGGTTGTGGTGGAATATTGATTTCTTAGTAATTAATTAATAATAGGTGATTATTATATACATAAGTAATGATTATGGAAATCCATAAATATATTGATCAATGATTAATTGATATTGGTGTTAATTAATTAAGGAAGTGCATGATTTATTTATTTCACATAAATGAGTAAGTTAGTAATATAATAATATTATATTGATAGTTATGTGCATATGAGTAATCATACAACTATACTATAGTGTAGTGTGACATTGTGCGACTATATATTTAGTCTTGTAAAATTATATTGTATGAGGCAATGCGATTAAATATATTAGAACTATATGTTATAAATACGTTATGAAATATCTATGTGACAATAGGTATGTGGGTATATTTTAAAATACAATGCCATGAGCATATTGTAAATTATTATTTTAATGAAGTATACCAAAGTGATAAAAATGTACATGGACTATATGATATGAGTGTATAAATTAATCCCTAAATTCCTAATAGGGTAATAATTGTACATTAAAATTTCATTGTGGGAAATTAAGTAGACCAAACCAAGCCTAGATATCAAGAATGCTGAGTTATAGTGGATTGTCCCAAAATGAATGTCCCATTTGCCCATTTCTCATTCACGTATATTTCAAAAAGGCTAGCCTATGTTCTTCATTTTCTTCTAACTCCCTAGCTTATGATCATGGGGGAGTGGTGATTATGATGAGTTCCAACAACCATTATAATAACTCCTCCATAACCTTCATGCAATCCTACAATCCTTTGGGTTGAGTTCTTGGATAATGGCTTGGCATGGTCAAGAGATTTTCTATAAATTGGACACTTTTCTTCATTCTTTGTGTTGCTTGAAATTATTGAGAATTTCTAAGTGAGAGTGAGAGCATACAAGTAATCTAGAGCTTAGAAGTTCATTTGGAGCAGGTTCTTTTCACAATTGCAGAGGTATAATCCCTTTTCCTTGCTTCCATTTCATTCTCTGTAAAAATGGAGTCTTGAGTCTTAAAATTCAAATTCTTGATATTGTGGAAGTGGATGTTAATGAGGTTGGGTATTGGTTATAAAGTTGTTATATGACCATATAAACAAGTTTAAACTAATACATGATTGTTTGGAAATGAATTGGTGAATAATTTTTAAGGTTGGGCTGGAGTTCTGCCGAAGCACACTATACGACTTGAACGAACAGTGGCCTTAGCAATTGCCCACATTTGTATTGAGGCGTAAGCATTAACTGCGTCGATTCTTTGAATTCAGTTTTAAGCGGTTTGTTTTCAAATCTGATCAATATTAGCTAGTTGTTTTGACTCAAGCTAGCATGAAAGCATGTGTATGATGTATATATGGATACGTTAACCTAATGTGAACATGTTTTAATACACTTGCATGATTAACAAAGGTATATGGTTTAAACGGAGATTTGGACTTTAAGTTTTGAAAACAAACTGTGTAAAAGATCATGTTCTACAAATTGTGAACCTAGTAAGCTATACATGACTGATTTTGCACATAGATGAGCATGTTGTAGTGTACATAGTTCATTCGAGCATGCTCAAACTTATTAAGCCTTGTGTTAGAAATGTTTTCAAGAAAAGACTTAGCCTAGTGAGCTAACTTGCATTATTTCTACATGGTTTATATTCTGACTTTGAAAGCATGTGAGTATGACTTGGAAATGCATGAATAAACCTTTAGCTTGTAAGGGAACATGAGCATGTTGAACCTACTAGCAAGCTTAAAATATGAATATTGTTATGAGGCCTTGAAGACTAGAATCTGACATTTGTGAACATGTTTTATGACACTCTTAGACTCACTCATGTAGCATAAACATATATATACCATGCTTGTGTAGCACATTTCAAGAAAAGCATGAACAAAGCCTACTTTTCAACTAAAGCGGTGTTAGTTTCACCTATGTGTTATGAATACACCCAAGCATGCCTAATATGAGTTTTATAACTATCTTGTGTGTTTAGAAAACAAGCATGCTAGACCTTGTGAATTCATGACCTTGAATGGCCTTAAATGGTTGAAATGTATAAGTTAGAAATATATCATAAGGAGGAAACCTAGATTTACTTGATAAGCATGAAAAGAACCTTAACATGTCAAAATACATTATGTATGATTGTGCGTTAGAGGCCAGAAACGAGAGACCCCAAGGAAGCAAATCGAGTTTTGGGTGGTCAGGGGAGCGGTCTGGTTGTGACGGTCGAGCTTACTTAGCCGTGGCGCAAGAATCGCGCCAAATCTGAATCCAGATTAGTGAATTCTTAATTTTGGACAGTAACTTGCATGATGCCTATGATGCTAAATGTGATCTAAAACCTACTGATGTATATATATATATATATATATATATATATGAGTGATGCCTAGTTAATAAGTTGGTTTTGCATTGAAATGAAAAATCCATGAGTAGGAGGTCTTAATCTTGAGCATTCTTGATTTGCTTGTGAAGTAACTAAGTAGTTGATTCTTGATGATTTATAAACTGATTTTATACTTGTATCATGTCGAGCTTGATTAAGGACTGGGTTAGTAATGAACACTGTATACTTATAATACGTTATACTAGGATTCTAAAGTGTTGATTTATTAACGTGGATAAACTACGCTTAAGGCAAGTTTCTCTAACCTTACTCAAACTCATGTTGTGCAAGTATTTGAACCCTACTATTACTGTGCAAGTGTAACTGCATTATTTATGAAGTCAATACCGTAAGCTTATCCCTTTGAATACAAGTTATATTACTTTCTCGTTCAAATGAGCTAGTATGTTAAACCCTTGTGAAAGTTATTATTCATGTTGAAATTGGTATTATCCTTGAATATTGTGAAAGAATCGATGTCATTTGATTCGGCTAGATTATATGCATGTTTATAAAAGTTGTCCAAACCAATTGATTGGTGCGGAAATCTTGAAAATTGAGTTGGACAACCCTTTTGGTAAGGGGAGCGTATGTTGTTGGAAACCCCAACACATAAATAAATATTATTATGGTGTTATGCATAACGTAAAGTATTGTAGACTGATCATCTATAGTACTTGATATTTCTAGTTATCAATTTAATATTGGTAACCCTAGTGGAAGTTCAATGGTCCTTAGTGACTGCTCGGTATAAATTGCTTAATCAGTTGGATACATTGTTAGTCGTTAAATTCATATATAGCTGTCGATTTATATTGAATTGTCATATCCCTTATTTATGATGTTGTTCTGACACTTTGAACTATCCTAGAAATGACACTTCGATATTTCAAACCTTGTGATATTATATCATACACCCTTGTTATATATTACTTGCTGGGCAGTTTGTGTTCATTCTTGCTTATTTAAAACCTTTCAGTTAAGGAGGAACATGGATGTGTCTCTGGAACAGAGAAGGTCAAAGGCAAGGCTACCAACTAGCTTGTTCCTTTATGTTTAAAAAACTATTATGTTATGTTAAGACTATTTGTAGACTATGTTTAAACTTAAGTAGGATTATGTAATAGGTCTTTATTCGATACTATTATGTAATCTATTAAGTATTGTAGGTTGCGAGACTTGGGAGAATAATTATAATAAATCATTGTATATTATTCTAATTTAGATTTTCAGTTGTGAATGTATAATTATTTAGTTATTATGGTGTTACCATGATAACGTGATGAACCGGATTCGAGTGACCAAGTGGAGGTCCAAATTTGGGGGCGTCACAGTGCCCCCTTTCCGCCCCTTGATCCATGTGGTGCATTGTTTTGCTATTTTAGTCAAAATGGCCTCATAGTTGGGATCATGGTCACACAAGTAGGCATAGTGGCACTCTTTAGGAACTCACAATTGGTAGTACTCGTTAATGGCTTCAGCACTAAAAGGAACCCGCTTCCCCCTCACAAATGCTATGAATAGGGCCTTATCCTCCGTATTGGCATAGAATTCCTTCACCACATTAACGACCGTAGGCTCTGGCTCATCAGTGAATCTATCCCATCCTTTTTTTGTATATTTGTCTTTTCATTTCACCATCCACGTTGTCAGGTGCCAAGCCACGTTATGGGGTTAGTGTTTTGGTCACTAAATAGTCATAACGATCGGCAGCGGCAGTGGTGTAGACCCGAAACTATTGCCTCACTTGGCGCTTCTTAACCTTTTTATTGTACAGCTTTGAATTCTCGTATGCTTGCAGTCAAAACTCACCTAGTTCGTTCAATTGGAGCAATCTTTTCTCTCCTGTAGCTGCTTGGTCAAAATTAAATTTTTGAATGGCCCAATAAGCTTTATGCTATAATTCTATTGGGAGGTGACACGCTTTCCCGTAGACCAATTGATATGGAGACATTCCATATGGTGTCTTATATATTGTCCTATAAGCCCATAGTGCGTCATCCAATTTTAGAGACCAATCTTTCCTGCTTGAGTTCACTACTTTCTCTAAAATCTTCTTCACCTCTCCGTTCGAAACCTCAGCTTGCCCACTTGTTTGGGGGTGATATGTCGTAGCCACTCGATGATTGACCCCATATTTTGCTAAATGAGCTGTAAATGACCTGTTGCATAAGTGACTACCCTCATCACTTATTATAGCTCTTAGCGTCCCAAATCTTGTAAAAATATTCTTATGCAAGAACTTGAGATCCACTTTGGCATCATTTATGGGGAGTGTTATGGCTTTAACCCATTTTGACACATAATCAACCGCAAGCAAGATGTACTGATTATTGAATGATGGAGGAAATAGCCCCATAAAATGCATTCCCCATACTTCAAAATTTTCCACTTCTATGATAGTTTGTAGTGGCATCTCATTCTACTTTGATATGTTGCCCACCCTTTGACATCTGTCGCAAGTTTTCACAAACTGGTGGGCATCCTTGAATACCATAGGCCAATAGAATCCTGACAGAAAAACTTTGGCTGCTGTTCGCTCACGACAACACATACATTGTGAATTTGATATATATACCAACTCTGACTCATGTCACAATTATACCTTACATAAAGGTACAATCAATAATTGTTTTAGAAATTAAAATATTTGGGAAGTGCTCAAGGAAACCTTCGTACATAGGAGGCCATGAATCTAAGTTATGATAGATATCATACGTCCAGATAATTATCCTTTGTTGACCCAATAGACCCCAAAGAAAAATGAGAAGATTACTATCATGTTCCTTCCAATGATGAGTCTTCTCTTGACATATAACTATCTCCACTGTCTGCAATTGAACATTATGTTTTAACCAAACTCCAAGATCAAATAGGTAGTGCTCGTAGATATACTCAGCAAGTGGATGTGCACAACCATGTCTGATGATAACACGAGGTTGTATATCATTAGACATCTTGTATGATAGTGGCAAAACACCCTTGCAAAGTTGGGTTCACCTCACCCTATTCGGTTCACCAAAATTAAATATCAAATGACGTATACAATACGACACACTTATCTAAAGTTCTCAATAAAATTATTTCCATACTATTTAGGGAGAACCTCAACAACTATAGACCACCGATTACATTCTCCTGTTACCCCCGCCAAACCCACTACACTTTTATTACACGAAAGGAATTGTGAAGTAAAAAGGGGGAGCACAACTAGCTCAGTAAAGAATATCATGACTAAAGATAATTTACATCATCAATAGCCTTCATTAGTAATAAATCAGAGATTTAGAACATGTGGTAGAGGATAAAACTTTTCAACCATAGTTGCAGCGGAACGAGCAATCCATTAGAAGAGTCAAATAGACCATCAGGACTATTATCTTCTCCATGTTAAAAGTCCAACAATAATGTTTTATCCTTGTAACATCAATCAAGAATTCATGTCCACAATCATATGAATAACTTATAATCATAGTTGTGATTCTAAATTCCTCTTCGCACTTTTGAGGCGAAGATAATTTTCATCACCTATCTTCACCAAAACATCAAAAATCATGGTTATACCAAATCACGATTCTTCGCTTATAATCATACTTAATAACTTCATCTTTTACTCTCACGGGCCAAAGATATTCATTATCATTTCATCTTTTTGCACTACGGTATAAGACATACAACCATATTTTAGAAGAGTCAAGTAGAGCATGATATCTACTATCTTCTACAAATTTAAAAGTTTATTATCAATATTTTATCGCTGAGACTCAGCTTAATAAATAATCCACATCATCGAATCACCCCTGCACTACGGCCAAGGATATTCGTTAATATCACATCCATGAATTATCCATGCACTACGGGCCAAAGATAATCGTGTTTTCATCAACGGTCATAATCAGGACATAAAACAATTCATCTTTGCACCATTGGCTGAAGAGAATCCATGGCCATAATCATACCAAAAACTGTCCATCAATGCACTACGGGCCAATGAGGACTTGAACGTAAAGTAAATTACATCGTAGCAGACGCTTAAGGCAAGTATTCTAACTCTTGTCTTAGTTCAATCTGAACAAGTTTTTGAAGTTCATGTATCCTTATGCATGAATTTAAGTATAATGAAGTTAAAGCCAATTCCTTTGGCTAGTCTTAACATATTGAGTGGATTGTTGATAATCTATTCATCTGTTATCAAATGCTATTATCTTTTGTCAATTACTTGATATGATTTTCAAAAAAAGACTGAAATGTTAAACAAATGTTTTGTCGGTAAAACGACAGGCACGTTAGGTTGCCAAATGATTAAACGTACATACGTTTAATGGATGTAGTGTTGATCAACATAGAGTACAATATACTGATCACCTAGAAGTGCTCGTAAGTAATACCGGGCTTACAGACTTAGTTCTGGGTTGTCCTTTTTAAAGAAAGAATGAATACTCGAGGTCTTTGACCGGAGTGAATGTTTTACTGAATATTATTCATTGTGAAACATTTTGAAAGAAAGATGAAGTGCTATTTTGAATTATAAATAGTACTTCATAACTATTGTTCAGTTATCGAAGATATACGATTTATATGTATCAAGCATGTTGTTATTGGAATTGTTATACTTGCTGAGCTAGTTATGCTCACTCTTGCTTGAACCATATGAATGCAGCTAAGACTGAACGTCTCGAAGGATCAAATAAGGATAAAGGAAAAGCTAAGATGAGTTATTAAAGCGTCTTGTAATAAAGATAGGTCCATTGTTGTAATGTAATAAATATTATGACAAAGAACCTTTATAATGAGTATAGAACACAGGAAATTTAAATATTACTTTTAATATATAAAAGTTATGTTCGTTCTTTGAGACTTTTCAATTGAATGAATGTGTGAATGTTGTACAGTATAGCACCATCTGTCGGGTTGGAAGATACCCGGATTTGGGGGAGCTACAAGTTTCAAGAGCTGTTCAACGACAAGTACTTTCCCGAAAGTATTCGTCACATGAAGGAGATGGAGTTCATCAAGCTGGAGCAAAACAATATGATCGTGTCGTAGTACGAGGCTAAGTTTACCGAGTTGTCTCGGTTTGCATCCCATTTGGTCGATAATGTGGAGCGAATGACGCGAATGTTTCTAAGAGGTTTGAAACCCAATATACGTCAATACCTCATTTCTCAGAAACTTTGTTTATATTCAGATGTTGTGAATAGGGCTCAGTTATTGGAGCGCGATAATGAGTCAGCACAACCAAAAGGCAAAGACCAACAACACGATAATAATCGTACTGGTGGCAACGATCATCGGTACAATGATAACCATCATGGGGGAAATTATCATGCCAAGAATGGTAACCACTTCGGTGGTAATCATGGCCAAGATAATAGGAGTGGAAATTTCAAGAAGAGGAGGTTCAATAATGATAGAAAGACAGCAGCACCAGCACCCATTTCAAAAGAAGAAGAACGACCACCGGTCGTATGTTTCAAATGCGTACAGGAGGGATACATCCATCCAAACTATACTCAGCAATCCAAAGCGTGTTTTAATTGCGGAAGAGAAGGTCACCTAGCTTGATTTTGTCGTATGGTGAAGTCAAGTCCAGCTGGGATAGTGATGCCAAAGGATGTCCCAAACAAGCCAAAGCCGGTAGTTTAAGAGAGAGCGTTTTTTTGACGAGGAACATGAATAAAAATTATCACGGGTAAGTTAATCATAAACTCTTGCGAAGTCTATACCGTGTTAGATACCGGTTCTACTCACTCTTTTATTTCACCTAGTTGTGTTCAATGTTTGAATTTAACTCCGAAGAAGTTAGACTGTGATTTATCTATTAAAACTCAATAGGGAGAAACCATCGTTACCTCCACTATTTATAAATCTTGTTTGATTCAAATCAACACTTTCACGTTACCTGTCGATCTTATCTCTTTGAAAATACTTGCCTTTGATGTGATTTTAGGAATCGATTGGTTAACTACTCATCATGCTTTTAGTAAGGTTGTTAGCTTTCATATTCCTAACCAACCTGTTATGCGAATTCAAGCAACCAAACCACTAAAGTCAATCATTGTTATATCAAGTCATAAGTAAAGAGCCTCGAGCCTTTCGCTGGTGACTTCCTTATGCGGAATGCACCGAATCCAGACTTTCTGTAGGCGATGTCGTGAATGACGATGACAAGTTGATAGGTATCAATGTGGCGTGCTATCCAAGTCTTGGATGAGAGTCACAGTTTGAATGATATTTCTATTGTTAATAAATTTCCTGACGTATTCTTAAAGACTTCCTAGCCTACCCCTAGAGCATGAAATCGAATTTTGTATTGACCCCAGTACAAAACCCATTTCTAAAACCCTTAAATATTTCTTCAACCAAAACGAACGTATAATGCACCAAAGACGTTGGCTCGAGCTGTTGAAGATTACGATCGTACCATTCAATACCATCGTGGAAAAGCGAACGTGGTAGCTAACGCATTGAGTAGAAGATCGTATGCGAATATACGAACCCACATGTAGATAACGAATATACGAGTAGAATCTACTTTAATCGATAAAGTTAAAGCCACTCAAGCTACAGACTCAGAGCTAATGAATGTGAAGAAGAAGGTTCAAGATGGCGTTATTCTAGAAGCAAGAATTGACGAAGAGAGGAAATCTCAACCCTCGATTTAATTGGCCCATTTGAAATCCTCGATCGAGTAGGAACTATGGCTTATAGACTCGTTTTACCGTCAAGTATGTCGCGTGTTCATAACATTTTTAACGTATCGATGTTACGTAAATATGTGGACGACCCGAACCACATTATTGATTTAGAACCGGACGAGATAGCGGATAATTAACGTATGAAGATGTACCTGTTAAAATCCTGGAATGTATTCAACACTCAAAGGTTATACCTCAAGAGTTAGAATCGGACGAAGTGTCCTCATCTGTTCGGCATACCAGGTACATACGTAAATTTCGAGGGCAAAATTTCATAAGGAGGGGAGATTATAAAATCCCAAATTTTATGAATAAAGATTTAAATTTCTCAAAATATATTTTTTTTTAATATTATGATATGGATTTGATATAATGTTATAGTTGTGGGTAATATTTATAAATTTTGCAAAGTACGCAAGTTGTTATATAATATTCGATTGGTCGGGGAATATTCGTTTTAACAGGGAATATTCGTACGACGACACAATCATTGGTGGACCCCACAACGGAATTATTGTCGGATTGAGAAAATGTCAAAAATATTTTATGAAAATAACAACGGAAGTTTTATCGTTAACTGTTGAAACTTCCAGTGTTAAAAGTACAGTAATACACGTGGTGAAAAATTGCCATTAAGAGTATGTTGCCTGTCGGTGAAAAATTGCCCGATAACTACTACTATTGTAAAAAAATGGTGAAGAAGTTGGGTCTTGGATATCAAAAGATCGATGCATGTTCAAACGATTGCATGTTATTTTATAAGGTAAACGAACAGATGACAAAGTGCACGTGTTGCTGTCATGATCGGTTTAGGCCTAATAAAGAGGGTGTGACTACAAAAAAGACGAATATACCTTTTAAGATTTTAAGGTATTTTCCAATTACACCAAGGCTCAAAATATTGTACATGTCTTCAAGAACAGCTGAACATATGACTTGGCATGCGAAATCTCCAACCAAAGATGGAGAACTGAACCATCCTGCAGATGGGCAGGCTTGGAAAGATTTCAACTTAGCACATCCGGGGTTTGCATTGGAACCTAGAAATGTGAGGCTTGGATTGTCCACTGATGGTTTCAACCCGGATTCGCCACTCATTTGTTTAAATTACTCTTCTTTGGCTTTGTGATTGTTACTCCGTATAACTTGCCTCCTTGGATATGTATGAAACAGTCGTACTTGTTTCTTTCAGTCATGATTCCTGGTCCCAAGACTCCTGGAAAGAAACTAGATGTTTACTTGAGACCTCTTATAGACGAGTTGAAGGTATTGTGGGAGGATAGAGTACAAACTTGGGATGTTTCAACGAAAACAAATTTCAACCTTACGGCAGCGGTTATGTGGACCATAAGTGACTTTCCAGCTTATGGTATGTTATCTGGATGGAGTACACATGGGAAGTTGGCTTGTTCATATTGTATAGGTCATACAAAGTCTTTTAATCTATCAAATGGTCGAAAGCCATGCTGGTTTGATTGTTATCGTCGTTTCTTGCTGGTAGATCACCTGTTTCGAAGAAATAGAGAACACTTCAGGAAAGGAAAAGTAGATCACGATATGCCAGCACCGCGACTGTCGGGGACGGAGATGCGTGACCATGTGATGAGATTGCCGGTTATCCCATTTCGTAAGATTGTTGCCTCTAACATCATCGATGGATTTGGCGTGTATCATAATTGGGCTCGGAGAAGCATCTTTTGGGAACTGCCTTATTGGTCTACAAATTTGATTCGTCATAATCTAGACATGATTCATATTGAGAAGAATGCATTCGACAATGTGTTTAACACCGTGATGGGTGTTGCGGGCAAGACGAAAGATAATGATAAGGCACGGTTGGACATGAAAGATATTTGTAAGCGTCCTGGATTAGAACTTTATGAATCTACTAATGGTAAGAAGGTCAAACCGCATGCAAGGTACACATTGTCCAAAAAGGAGGTTGAAGATGTGTGCACATAGACAAAGTCTCTGAAACTACCAAATGGATATGCGTCAAACATTGCAAGGTGTGTTACAGGTGGAAAATTACACGGGATGAAGAGTCATGACTATCCTGTGTTCATGGAGAGACTCATGCCTATAACATTTTGAAACTTGCTTGATAAACCAATATGGGATGCTTTGACTGATCTTAGTCATTTTTTCAGAGACATATGTTCAAAAACGTTAAATGAAAATGACATGTCTATACTTGAGAAGAACATCATAGAGATCACGTGTAAGCTTGAAAAAATATTCCCTCCTGGTTTTTTCGACTCTATGGAGCATTTGCAAATCCATCTACCCTATGAAGCTCGTGTTGGTGGCCCAGTTCAATATAGATGGATGTACCCTTTCGAGAGGGTCATGGGAAACCTTAAGAGGAAGGTGAAGAATAGAGCCTATGTCGAGGGGTCGATATGTGAGGCATATAGTTTCGATGAGATATCTACGTTTGTCTCAGACTATTTTCCCGACGAAGTCTTGACAAAGGCCAATCGAGTCCCGAGACATGATGATGGGGGAAATAATGAACTAAATGGTCGGCTTTCTATATTTGGTTTACCGGGTCGCGCTTATGGAAAAGGAAAGCGCATATTCCTTTTTGAGCAAGAATTACATGCTGCGCATACTTACATTCTTCTCAAATGCGAAGAGATTGATGAAGTTGTGAGGTATACATGTAAAATTCATATGTATTAGACCTATATCTTAACCTGCAATCTCATATTAATATATGTTAATGTTTATAAAATTGTATAGAACATACAATGACGAGTTAAAAGCAAATCAGCCCGGCATCACTGATAAAGATATTCAAGTTAGTCGTGATAAAAAATTTACTATTTGGCTAAAGGACAAAGTAAGTTAAGTTAATTAAGAATGACATATATCGTATTAATTTATGAATTTATTTAATTCAATTAAATTTTTGTAGGCTCTTAATGAGGGAACGATTCCTCCAAATATACAAGTCCTAGCTATGGGTCCAGACAGGGACCTAGTCATTCGCAATGGTTACAAAATAAATGGAGGTAAATTTCATACAAAGACATATGCTCGCGGTAAAAGAACAACTAATACTGGAGTGTGTGTGCAAGGAGATTGTTACAATGAGCTTGGTTGTGCCTTTTATGGGGAGTTAGAGGAAATCATAGAGTTATCGTACGAGGGCACGTACGGGGGTCATATTAACTTGTTCAAGTGTCGTTGGTTTGATTCAGAAAAAGGGATACGTGTTGACAGACATGGAATCGTCGATATTGACCTGCATAGGTCGGCTTACTCCAACGAACCGTTTGTGTTACCAACTCAAACAGTACAAGTATACTACACTCCTAGTCCTGTTAGGAAAAGGGATAGACCACCTACAGATTGGCAAGTTGTAATTCATACTCTCGTTCGCAGTCGTGTCCAAGTAATAGACGGGGATTTCTACCAAGAGGAGATGCTTCATAGACCTCCTATAATAAATATAGAGGACAACAATGATGTAATCCAATTTAGAGGTGGAGATGAACACGATGAATTGGATCCCAGGCATGCTTATTGTGCGGATAGCGGTGATCTTGAGGAAGAGTTATTGACTAACAGTGACACAGAATTTGAAGAAGAAGATGGTTATGAATCTCCGATACTTGGACAAAATGATTCTGACTCAGACAACGATTTTTATTAAAATGTATGTTTAGTTTTAATTGTATTACAATAAATTACATATAGGAATGTTCTCTATATCCTTAACATGTTCATGTACCTTTCATTTATAGTTATCGTAGTTAAATATTTTCCAGTCATGTTTATATACCTTTCATTTTATAGTAATTATAGTTAACTATTTCATACAATTAATTGTCATTATTGTCCTTTTCTATAAAATGTATGTTTAGTTTTAATTGTATTACATACAATTACATATGTACATGTTCTCTATATCCTTGACATGTTTATGTACCTTTCATTTATAACTCATACTAACATCCTAAATTTTTTATTTATAGATGTCTTCTGAACCTGCAGCATGAAAGCGTGGGTTGGGTCGGGGCCCTAATCATGTGTCTAAGGCCCCGGCTAATCCGGATGATCGCATTCTTATACAGATCTGTCCTCCTCCAGAGAGCACGTAAGTTAAACATCGTGTATATATAAGGGTTTAATATTTCCATTGTTATAAATATATTTTAATGTAAATTATTGTATATTGTAGTGATTTTCAAGATAGTAAAATTGTGAAGTGCATTTCACAATTATGCTTACAGAACTGGCCTACGCTAGTGATTACATGGGAGAGCACACCTCTCGCCCATAAGGATGCAGTTTGGGATGAATTTCAGGTATATTTTTTTATCACTCTGATAGATAATACATAGTTAATCAAATAATATTATTTAGTAATGCTGGATTATGGTAATATAACAGTTTTAATATTATTATTGTTTTTTATTTGTAGAAGCGGTATAGATGGGACGACATTGACGAGCATCGATTATTCAAACACTATTACAGCGTAAGTCGCCCATCCGAACTAAAGATAATCTGAACAAGGAACGACAAAAAGCCCTGCACAATGCTAAGATTGACCATCTAGGACAGGGTGAGCAGTATATGCATGAGCATAGCCCCTGATGGTACGCACAGCCCATATGGGTGCAGATGTGTGACCAGTGGAGAGCTGAGAGTTGGGTCAAGAGGCGCAAGAATGCCGCCTCGAACAGATCTTCAGGTGTATTAGACGGCGAGAAGGCAAAAGGCACGCGTGTCGGGGCGGCGATATATCACAAATTGCTGCACATTCTTACCGCCGAGTATACGTATGTTATGTTTACAGTCATCTTTTGTAGCTAAAATATCATATGTTTACATAATAATATGAGAAAATGAACTGTAGGAGTCTCAGTCTCAAGGTCAACCTATCAATTGGTTGGATATGTATGTGGCCACCCGCGATGGTCTGCCTGAGGCTGTTCAGATAGTGGTAATAAGTTCACTTTATCCTAATATGTTGTTTATAAATTGTGACGACCTTTTTTAGTATTTTTTTATTTATTTTTAACTATTTAATTGTTCACCTTCTAACATGACACTTATAAGGGCTTAATGAACGAGCGCTATCCTGAAGGCACCCCGCGTCCGTCGATTGATCAAGAATTATGGGAGTGGGCGTTTATCGTGAAGAAAAATTATATCAAAGGCCAAGGACAAAAATAGTGCCCGACCATCAGTGGCACAGGCAGCTCTGCCACCCAGTCTACACAGTCATCAGGTTCTCCTGCTTATCATACTCCTGCTAACTGTGTGAGAGCGATCTGTCAGGATCGTGATCCACTTCGTATACTGGGCGGGTATCTGCAGTCTCTGAGTCCTGATGAGTTGGCGGAGAGCGATGCGGCGGCAAGCAAGAAGAATAGGAGCAAAGCCAGACAAAGAATAAAATGACGACCGTATATATATATATCGTTTATTGTTTAGCTACATTGTCTTATATGTTTATAGTCTCTAAGTCACTATCTTACTTATATGTTTCACTACATTGTCTATTGTTTAGCTTTCCCTAAGTCATAGAAGTATCAACACATGTAACATATATGTTTTATTATTTTGTTAATTACAGGATCCTAATTTGGATGATCCATGAAGAGCACGCATCTAGACTTGTTTTTTTAGATTTTTAAAGCCTTGTACTCTTTTAGATTCATTCTTTGGACAATTGTATTGGTTTATATGGATGTTTACGATTTTATTGTGTTAGATGAATGTTTATAATTGTATTGTGTTGGATGAAGAGCTAGACTTGTTGTGTTGGATGAATGTTTATTCA
The DNA here is from genome assembly GCA_020205615.1 of Panax quinquefolius. Taxonomy (NCBI): domain Eukaryota; kingdom Viridiplantae; phylum Streptophyta; class Magnoliopsida; order Apiales; family Araliaceae; genus Panax; species Panax quinquefolius. The sequence goes on from CM035152.1 coordinate 136,508,841, forward strand.
TGGATGATTAATGTTTATCATAGAGTAGTTATATCATGGATGGATGTTAATATGGATGCTTGTAATATACTGCTTTGTTGGGATTGAAAACAGGTACAAAGCAGGTTATTTTTGGGAAATCAATAAAACAGGCTAAATTTTTTTTTTTTTAAAAAAAAGGTATCAGCGACCGCATGTGGTCGCTAACACTATATCAGCGACCGCGTTGCCTTCCTAGAAACTAGCGACCGTATCGATCGACGGCCGCTATTACCGATCGTTACCACGTGTGCCGTCATCACACGACATATGACTCGGCGTGAGTCGATTAGCGACAATACATGATTATCGCTAATGAGTCGATCATTATTATTAGTGGTCACTAATGTCCATCTAGCGACCAGATTACCTGCGACTAATATCGTGATCGCATGACGCGTCGATTGATACTATCTATGACAATCGTATACGGTCATCGATATCTGATCATTGGTAAGCTTTTTTGTTGTAGTGAGATAAGATCGACAGGTAATGTGAGGGTATCGATTTGAATCAAACAAGATTTATAAACAGTGAATGTAATGAAGGTTTCTCCCAATGAAGTTTCAACAAATAAGTCAAAGTCTAATTTCCCTGGAGTTAAATTTAAACGTTGAGCGCAAGTAGGAGAAATAAAAGAATGTGTAGAACCGATACCAAATAAGGTATATACTTCACAAGAGTTTATGATTAGCTTACCCGTGATAACCTCGTTCAGGTTCCTCACTTTTTGGGAAGTTACGAAAAGCTCTCTCACTTGAACCACCGACTTTGACTTGTCCGGGACAGCCTTTGGTGTCATCATTACCTCTGGAATTGATTTTTGCTATAGGGCATATTCCACCCTTAACTTCTTCGTCGTACTCCTGATCCATGATCTGAATCATTAATCTTCGATCCATATCGAATTGGGGTTGACCGCAATGTACAGGGTAATTCAAAACTCGATGTTGGGTTCTCCCAATTGCTACATATCATCTATTTTAGCCTTCTTGGATCGGAATTCTCTTTCTAAAATATCAACGCGTCGTGCGACTTTTACCCATGCATCCTCCATTCTCACCCGTTCAGTTGTTTCTTCTTTTAGTTGATCCTTGACATTTGAATTCTCAGATTCCAGCTTTATTATCTTATACTCTACCAAAGAGTGATTCTATTCAAGCATCACATATCGGGTAACACAATCTTGAATTATTGCATCCCTTTGCTCCACGACCGCCTGTCGTTCTTCAGACTGCTCTTCAAACTTATGAATATGATTTTGCAGTTCTACATTTTAATCATAAAGTTCTCATAATAAATCCTCCTCAGGTTCCTATTCTTACTCACTCTCAGCTGCTACCTCTGCGACTAGCTCGGGTGCAACTATTAATTCTTCACTCACTACATGGATATCTCTAATTTCTTCTTCACCTGACATCTTACAATCAAGTTTAATAACTTAATTAGTAGTCCCCAATAAAATCTTTGATATAACAAAATATTATACTCCAATATTTATTCTTTAAATGAATCTCCTCGATTCATCACTTAAAACTCTATATGAGTTCATCTCTTGATTTTCATATGCCATTTTCAAACACTGCCACAAAATAAGGGTTAATTGTCTTACCACATATTATCCCTATATTCTGACTGACCAATTAAATAACAATTAAGCTTAGTTATGTCATACTAGCGAAGGATTTACCCGTCTTTTCCCTCCTATTTCTAGCCTCAAGTCTTAGTCAGGGATCATATCCCTAAGCTTTGATACCAACTGTAACTCACATCCAAGACTTGGATAGAACCTCACAATGATACCTATCAACATGCCACCGTTATTCACGGCGTCTCCTACGGAAAGTCTGGCTTCGGTGCATTCCAAGACTTGGAAGTCACCATATAAAGGCTCGGGGCTCTTTACTTATGGCTTTGATACCAACCGTGACGATCCCAAAATAGGTATACATCATCCATTCTGAGTTGCCAACTACATGGTACAGAACTTAAATACAAACTTCATTTATACAACACACAAAACGAAGCTGAGAGTTTTAACACGAATATTGTCTCGTAGACAATATCCAAACTCAAATGGAGTCCTTATTACAATTATTATCACACTATTTTATAAAATAGTGAGGACTACTATAGCCACCATCTCGAACCATCACTCCGTTCCCCGACTAGTCCCAGATATATTCTCATTTCCTAAAGAGAACAATGAAAGCAAAAGGTGAGCTAAACTAGCTCAGTAAAGAATATTATGACTAAGATAATGCAGAATAAATTATCATTAGCCTTCAACAGTGTCAAACTGATAGAATACAATAGACAACAAGTCTAATTGCAGCGGAACAAGCAATACATTAGAAGAGTCAAGTAGAGCATAATATCTACTATCTTCTATGATTTAAGAGTTCATCGACAATATTTTATCGCTGTAACACAGCTCAATAAATAATTCACATCATCGAATTATCCATGCACTTCGGTCCAAGAATATTCGTTAGTATCACATTCATGAATTATCCATGCACTATAGGCCAAGGATATTCATTATTATCACATCCACGAATTATTCATGCACTACGGGCCAAGGATATTCGTTAGTATCACCAGTGGTTATGATCATGTCAACAACTGTCCATCAATGCACTACGGGCCAATGATGACTTTTAACACATCATTTGTAACATTACAGATCATGATTATACCGATATATAATTCTTGGTCATAATCATACTAAGCAACAGTCCATCTATGCACTACGAGCCAAAGATGACTTTCATCACAATATAAGCATGAGGATGATGACAATGATATAAGAATTCAATTAAACGAGATCAAGGATAAATATTAAAGATGTATAATTCAATTTATCCAGAGTTTAAGAATGTCCAAATTGTCAACATGATAACTGCTTTGTGGAGTAAAATTCAAGAATAATATTCATGTAAAAATAATTTGGAAAGAAAAAAAAATTAATTTTTGTCATGAATAATACCCCGGGTGAATAGTACCCGAGTGATTAGTACCCCGTAAATAATACTTCATGAATAGTACCCCGGCATGAAAAGATTAAAATTTAACAAGAATGTTCAGAAAAATATCCTTGTGAAACGATACTAGATGAAACTCAAATTTCAAGGATATTCTACTATTTTTAAGGAGTATAGAAGCAATACTTATCAAAATAAGTGTAGAATTAGGAATATGAAACGAAATAATATTACTCATATACTACAGAGTATGGAAGGAAATATTATTTCTTATGAATATTGAACAAAAATAATATCCCTTACAACTGTTAAACGAAAATAATATTCCTACGAATATTGAATGAAGATAATATTCCTTACGAATATTGAACGAAAATAATATTCCTTATGAATATTAAACGAAAATAAAATTTCTTACAAATATGAAAAATAATATCGTAAGCAAATATGAAATAAATAATATCCCTTACATTAAAAAGAGAGCAATTCTGACTGGTATAGCGGAGATATTCTTGAAGAAAACTTGAACTATTTTCTACACTCAAAGCTTTCTTAAACTCTAAAAAAATGCGCTCAATATTATAGAAGAAGAATTCTCTGATTCTGGTGTGACTTTTATTTCTAAACTAAGCATCTTATTTATAGGAGAATGGCATGATACTATTTGGAAAAAAAATCACAGACTACACAGGAGAAAAGTTCACGGGCGCTAAATTCGTTCGACTGGAAAAAAAAATTTGATTTTACTATGTTGCACTATGCAGTACTATGCACACATTATATAATACTATGCAACACTATGCAGTACTATGCAAATAATAAAATATAATATATTCTATTCTATATAAAAAAATAAAACTTAATATATATATATATATAAACAAAACTGAGATAACTTTCTACTAATAATTTTGAAAAATGGGTAAGTGGGGGTCCGTGTAATAAGTCAAATTTACAACAAATACTTCATAAAAATTCTCTCTATAATTTATCTCAATTCACTTGGCTTCACAAAATACATTTTTAATAACATTCATCAGTAATATTATAACTCACAATATTAACAACCAGATCATTCCCAGGAAAGATGGGGCTTTCCGATAAGGATTTCTCCTTATTCGCACGCAATTAGGTGACCAAACCCCTTTTCTAGACAGAACTTTCTAGACATCGTCAATAATGCAAATAATAATATGAATAATTTAGTCGTCTCAATTATTGATTTAATAATATAAAATATTGTGCAGATGATATTGTGATAATAATTGAATCAATAATATGAGATACAATGCATCAATTACTATGGCAATAATTAAATAAAACAAAGTGACTTCTCACTTAAGCATCAATAATCAAAGATACTGTACAATACCGCGTGCTACTATGCAACCGCGCCAAAGCGTATTAATGTACTTTTATCACCGGGTATTTCAACAGTTAACGGTAAAACTTTTGTCGTTATTTTTATAAAAAGTTATTTCTGTCGTTTTCTAACTCCGACAATAATTTCGTTGTGAGGTCCACCAATGATTGTGCCATTGTACGAATATTCCCATATAAAACGGATATTCCCCGACCAAACGAATATTTTATGATAACTTGTTTACTTTGCAAAATTTATAAATATTACCCACAACTATAATATTATATCAAATCCACATCATAATATTCAAAATAATATTTAGAGAAAATTAATCTTTATTCATAAAAGTTGGGGTTTTACATATATATATTAGCTTAACCCAAGAAATAAGTTTTGTACTAAATCAATTAATTATTATTATTATTATTATTATTATTATTATTATTATTATTATTATTATTATTATTATTATTATTATTATTATTATTATTATTTATTCTTTAATATTATTATTGTTATTATTGTAATTATTATTATTACAATTAATTTTGTAATAATAATAATAATAATAAATTTTATGGTTATTTTATTATTATTGTTATTATTTATTCTATATTCTTTATTTTATTATTGTAATTATTATTCTTATTATTATTATTATGGTTATTATTATTATTTATTATTATTAGCGTTGTTATTATTATTATAATTTATTATTATTATTATTATTATTATTATTATTATTTATTATTTATTATTATTATTATTGTAATTTTATTATTACAAATTAATAATAAAATAAGAATATAAATAATAATAATAATACTAATAATAATGACAACAACAACAATAATAATTTATTATCATTATTATTATTATTATTTATTATTATTATTATTATTATTATTTATTATATTATTATTATTATTATTATTATTATGGTTATTATTATTATTATTATTATTATTATTATTTATTATTATTTATTCTTTATTCTTTTTATTATTATTGTTATTATTGTAATTATTATTATTACAAAAGTAATTTTGTAATAATAATAATAATAAATAATACTAATAATAATAATAATAAATTTTAACTTTTATTATTGTTATTATAAATTATTATTATTATTGTTATTATTATTATTATCATTATTTATTATTATAATTATTATTATTAATATTATTATGGATGTTATTATTATTATTATTACGGTTATTATTATTATTTTGGTTATAATAATAATAATAATAATAAATTGATTTAGTATATAACTTTTGGTGCTTCAATGGTACGTTGACTAAAATTTTAAATTGAAGGTCTTGGGTTCAATTCTTTGGAGTAACATATTTTTGGGAATTAATTTTGGAAAAGTACACGTTAGCGGTGTCATGTGTGTCACATCAGCAGGTCAATGCCCATGTGGCACCTGGGGGCTCAATATCCAAATTTTTGAATAGAAAGGGGCTCAATTGCGTTTTACCAAAATTTCAGGTTACGTGTGGCACTTTAAAATAGGTATACATCACCCATTCTGAGTCGTCAAATACATGGTACAAAATTCAAATACAACTTAATTAATACAACTGTCGTGTAAATACGATAAAAACATATGCTGAGAGTTTAAATACGAATATTGTCTTCTAGACAATATCCATACTCAAATTTAATATTATTACAATTATTATCACACTATTTCATAGAATAGTGAGGACTACTAAGACACCCATCTGGACCGTCACTCCGTTCCCCGACTAGTCCCAGCTATATTCTCATTTCCTGAAGAGAACAATGAAAGAAAAGGGGAGAGCTCAACTAGCCCAATAAGAAATATTATGACTAAGATAATGCAAATAAATTATCGTTAGCCTTCAACAGTGTTAAACTGATAGAACATAACAACGTCAAATTTAACTGCAGCGGAACAAGTAATCCATTAAAAGAGTCAAGTAGAGAATAAAATCTACTATCTTTTGTGATTTAAAAGGTTTTTCATCACTTTTATCGCTGAGACTCAGCTTAATAAATGAACCACGTCACTGAATTATCCATGCACTCTGAGCGAGGATATTCATTATTATCACCAGTTAATTCGTGTTCATCTCAACAATGCTCATCAATGCACTACTGCAGCCAACGAGGATTTTACCACATCATTCATTACATTACGGTCATGATTATACCGAATAATCCCTGGTCATAATCATACCAAGTCCATCTATGCACGTAAGCCAAAGATGACTTTCATCACAATATAAGTATGAGGATGATGACAATGATATAAGAATTCAATAAAACAAGTTCAAGAATTAATTTATCTAGGAACCAATAACGTCCAAATTGCCAATATGATACTTCTTTGTAGAGTAAAATTCAAGAAAGCTCAGAAGAATATTTCCAGGAAAAGATACTGGATGAAGCGCAAATATCAAGGATATTTCACTAATTTCATGGAGTATAGAAATCAAAACTTTAACCAACTGAGTATAATAAAGAATGGAATAACAAAAGAAATCACCAAACATGCGATAGACCGCATAAACATGTTATTCCAACAGAATAATAAATAATAGAACCAGGTCATGCGTAACGCACAGACAGAATATTCCAACAGAATAATAAATAATGGAACCATGTCATGCGTAAAGCACAGACAGGTTGTTCCAATAGAATGATAAAGAATGGAATAATAGAAGAGTTTCACCATGTATGCAGTACTTCGCATAGACAGGTTATTCCAACATAATGATAAAGAATGGAATAACAGAAGAATTTCACCAAGTATAGGGTAGCCCTCGTATACAGGTTATTCCAACAGAATAATAAAGAATGGAATAACAGAATTTCTCTTTATGAAGACGAAAGAAAGAAATAATACCCTTTACCTTAATAGGAGATTGAATCTTTGCGAGTGTAGTAAATGAATACTCTTCTTTTCTTCTCTTATTCTCTCTATACTTTCTCTCTCTATAGCTTGAATGAATTCGTGAAAAATAATGAAGAACTAGGCCTCTATTTATAGAAGATTTCTAGTTTAGTTCTTGCAATGTGAAAAGGCAAGTGGTTTGACGACTGGTGATGTGAAACACCAAGTAATTTAACGCATGTAATGTGAAACACCAAGTGGTTTGACGCCTGTAATGCGAAACAACAAGTGGTTTGACGCCTGTAATGTGAAACGACAATTGGTTCGACGCCTGTAATGTGAAACGACAATTGGTTCGATGCCTGTAATATGAAACGGCAATTGGTTTGATGTCTGGTAAAGGCAATTACTATTGGCGAAAGAGACTCTTAGATGATGACGTATAGGCCCACATAGAATAAACCAAGCTTACCACAAACGTCTCATAATAGACTTCTTATTTACATCAAGGATTGAATAAATATTTCCATAAATCATTTTATTTTTAATCAACACATATTTAATCTTTCAACAATTATTCATCATTAATATTATAACTTGTCGTCTCAATTATTGATTTAATAATATAACATATTATACAGATGATACTGTGACAATAATTGAATCAATAATATAAGAGATATGATGCAGCAATTACTGTAGCAATAATTGAGTATAATTGAATGACTTCTTACGTAAGTATCAATAACTAATACCGTGTGCTACTATGCAACCACGCGTATTATTGTACCTTTATTACCGGGTATTTCAATAGTTAACGGTAAAACTTCCGCCGTTATTTTTATAAAAAGATAATTTTGTCATTTTCTAACTCCGATAATAATTCTGTTGTGGGGTCCACCAATGATTGAGTCGTCGTATGAATATTCCCCAACAAAAAGAATATTCCCCGAACAAACGAATATTTTATAACAACTTGCTTACTTTACAAAATTTATAAATATTACCCACAACTATATCATTATATCAAATCCACGCCATAATATTCAAAAATAATATTTTAGAAAAAATTAATCTTTATTCATAAAAGTTGGGGTCTTACACGACGTTTGCATTTTACCCCACAATTTATTAAGGTACTTGAATTTTGATTGGTAATTTACGTGAGTGTAATGTAGTAGGATATATATGATACAAAGATCCCCTGTTGTGTATTTGAGCATTGACGCCTATCTTACTGTTAGACCTAGCAAAATTGGCCCAGGCTTCATGGTAGTAAGTAAAATGGTTCAAAAAATTAGGCTTTAGGCTTAACTTTTTAGCCCATGGAAACTTAGGCGTTTTGGCCGACAGTGGTGGCCCGATTGACAGCGAAAGCATGCCACTTACCGTGGCAAATGAGTTTTTTTTTTTTTTTAAATAAAATTTTGCTACTTGTAGGGCTTGAACACAAGACTTGTAAGTAAATAAATAAGAGTTCAAACCAACTAAGCTACAACAACTATTTGTTTTTAATGCAATCTTCAATAAATTTTAACTATAATTGAAAATTATAATTAAGATATGTAGTTAATGTAGGTAATTAATTAATAATACTAATTTATAATACTATTAAAATTTTAATTGATTGAGATATGTAGTTAATAATTTTAAAGTATAAAACTATTAAACTAACAATTATTAGTTTAAGTTAGATAATATAATTATAAAAATTTAAAATTATCTATATATTAGTATTAATTATAGAATTTATTATTTTAAAAGTTAAATAAATTATATTAATTTTAAAGAATCAAATTTGATTATATACTTTGAATTACTAGCAATATATAATCCGAATCAACCACTAATTTTTAGATTGCAAGTCCAAAATCTATACACAATAATATAGATAATTTTATTCCTTAATTATGCAATCCCTACTTATTGTAGTAATACATTTGGAAAGTAAATCAATCATTATCCCTTAATTATGCATTCCCCTACTTATTTGGAAAGTAAATCAATCATTATCCCAAATCATGCCTTTAGAATAATATCTAAAATTATAATACTATTAAAATTTTAATTGATTGAGATATGTAGTTAATTTAAGTAATTAAAATTATTATTAATATTTATTATTATTACTATTTTTGTAGATTATCAAGATTTTGCAAAAAAAAAAAAAAAAGAAAAAATGGCCTCTACACTGGCCTGCCACTTATACATACCATTTACTCATTTTTCAAATTTAAAACTTTGACTTTTTTTTAGCAATTGCTTTTTGGCCCGCTTCACGGCCTTGACTACCACTGAGCCCGCCTTACCATTGCCGAGTCTACTTACTGTTTAACATTTTTAATTTCAATTTTTGAATTTAACTTGAAGCAAATATATTGATGTTGGAGCTTTAGCTAAGAAGCTTTAACAATGATACTTCTTTTTTAGACAGAGAAAATAGTAGACGAGTAATTAGTGCTTTTTATTAAAAATTAAAAAAAATATATGCGTAATAGCTTTAGAAATACAACCATGAAGGTTTTTAGTCCAAATTATGTACTGGCATCATCATTGACAGTGAGGTTCCTATTAAAACTTCCATCATTTGTTAGTTACACACTACTTGCACCAATTTTCCTTTGTTTTTTTTTTTTGAAAAAACAATGATAGTATAAATAAGTAATTTTAAGTCATTTGATATATTTGTACACAGTGGCGAAGCCAATAATTTTTGTCAGTGAGGTCGAAATTATTACTGAATTATAAATAATTTGACGGGGGTTAAAAGTTTTTGAAGCCAATTTTTTTTAATACTTTATACTTTCGAAGTATATATATATATATATATATATATATATATATATATATATATATATAAAACACTATAGTACAATAAAAATATAATGAGTAATAATATATGGTATATATACAATATATTGACTCATAATAAACTTTTTTAATCACAACTGCTCATAAGTAAGTAATTTATTATTTATTTTTAAAATTAATATAAATTAGATTATTATTTAGTTTAAAATATTATAGAGATATATATATTGGGAGGATATGAGTCATATATATGTGGTTAAAATTTGTTTGACAAAGTTATAAATTTTCAATTTGACCCCGTATAATAGAAAATGTATAAAATTTTAGTGGGGTCAATTTATATATAATACTTAAAAATTTTAAAATTTACCTTACATTATAAAACAATTTTTTTTTCAGTTGGATCAATTGACTCCACAAAGTTCTCCCACTGTTTTTACATGTCCCTTTTCTCCTTTCAACATTGAGATAGCCATTCAAAACATCAGGAATATCCACTATTTTTCTTTACTTAAAATTCAATATCAATGTGTGTTTGATATATCCGTTGATATGGGGTTGTGTTTCGGATGTTGCAGATGTTTTGTTCCTTGGTCCCAAACATTCTATATGATTAATTATATTATCAGACATAATGTAATGTGATGTGATTGCATATTTATGTTGTAGTAGTTGCATAAAAGCTTTATTCCTTATTTTGAATATATTTGAGTTTCACTTGTTTGTTTCACACTTACTTCGTTGTATGGTTTATATGGTTGCAACATCTTTGACAGGGAAAACTTCATTCATTTTCAATAACGAAAACTACATGAACAGTTTTGTTTAATGTCCCTTTGCACCTTTACTATGCTAGATGTCTGATTTGAACTCATTATATTAGTTATAACTGAAAGTAGTATGAATAGTTATAACTAAAAGTAGTATGAATACAAATTAATCATGTATGATGATAAAATATATACTTTGTAATAATTTTATTTATTTATTAATAAAATAATTATTTATTAAAGGCATTTATTTATTTACATGATGCTGTTTTTATTAATATGTGATAAATCCATAGTTTTAAGCAATGCTTTTAGAATCATGATGATGATCATGCTAATGGGGTCTAAATTCTTAGATAGCTTAAAACTAAAATAGTTCTCAGTCATTGAATTACTAAAAAGGGGATTAGTGAATCCGGATAGATTGATACATACGTTGTTTGCTCATTGGATGAGGATGATTGATCTCATGATCATTTATGTGGAGACACTAAAGCAGGTATGTATGTGCTTATTGGAGAATAAGTTCAATTTGACGCATTCGCAGAAGGAATACCTAATGAAGTTTTACTTGTCTGTCAATAGAAATTCATGTAGTGATAGTAGTACAAGTGATCCTTAGACTTGAGATCATCATAGTATCTTGTATATATTAAGTTATACTTGGACATGTCCCTTAAGATCCTTTGGGTATATTAAAGGGTATGTTTTGGTGTAATAAGTTATATATGGAAGTAATGTATGATCAATAAAGAATCTATCGCTTCTAGTAAAAGAAGAGATATGTCCTATGTGATTCGATAAATGACAATTCGGAGTTGTGCGTTTGAGAATCGAAATACATATAATTAAATAAAATAAGGCTTGACAGTAATTTTATGTCTTATATTTAATTGGGACATTGTATGGTGGAAGGATTGAATTGTACGGAAATTATTTACTCAAAGGTTCTTTTATGATTAATGTTAAAATCTACATTATCTGAAAAGTCGTTGATCTCTAAAGAGGCTTATCCTTATTGTAGAATAAATATTATTTATTTAAATAGATTATTAGTTTATTTATTTATTAAAATAAGATTAGAATTGTTCTAATTGATTTATTCATAACCGGTTTAATATGGAGAACCTAAAGGGTCACACCATAAAAGGAAGAATAATTATTTAAGAAGTTAATTAAATAATCGTAATAATATAGTTAAGTGTATTTAATTTAATCTATGGTGATAGAATAAATTAAATAGCTTAATATTTATTATTTAATATTTTGGAAATATTAAATATAAATTAATAAGAGGAGTCTTATTAATATTATTACAATTATTATTATTATTTTAATTTCTAAAGGAGTTTGGAAATTAATTTAATATAAGTACTCTCATTTATTCCTAATAAGATTAGGAAGTAAATTAATTAAAGGAGTTTAATTAATTATCCCTAATAAGATTATGGAGCTTAATTAATTAAAAGAGTTTAATTAATTAAATAAAACCTTATTTCTAATTAGATTAGAAGGGTTGACTAATAACTATATAAGAGGAGTCTTATGCTAGATATCAGTAGACATAATTTTAATTGTTGGAAAGTACTCTTTTTTCTACAGAGATAGAAAAACTAGGGTTTAGCCAACCACCCTCCTTCTTGAATAATCTTTCTTTCTTGGTGGATCGCCTCTAGAGGCTAAACACTTGGGTGGCTAACGTTGATCAAAGGAAGGAATCAATCCCAGAGATTCCAAGAGATTGCGAAGAACTAGAAGTTGAACTCGTACTTGTGGAAGCTAGAATCTACAAGGGTATGATTCAATAACTTCTTATCCTTTGCTTTAATTAATAACATACATAAATGATGATCTGAGTAATTGGTTTGTGAAAATTTTTAAATCTGTTTTTGTCATGCTTCCGCTTATTTTGCAATATGATTACGTCTATGATTCTCACAAAATCTAATAGTGGCATCAGAGTCAAACCTATATGCAGTTATTAATTGTTTAGATTTGATATATATGATTGATATGTGTTTTGTACAATTTTTTTGGGCATAATTATTAGCACGAATACGAACTCATGAATGGAAAATAATTTACGTGAGCAGTATTGCGATTACCTATTTACATGTAAATGGCGTGACTGCAATATCGAAGTCTGGGTATAAATCTGGTCACCAAATAATTACATAACTTATTCAAGATACATTTGGTATTGCATACAAGTAAGTACCGAAAAGGAATAAATATTATTTTTATTTATAAAATTTGATTTCTAATTAAAATAAAAAATTTATTTAAATTAAAATTAGATTTCATGTTTTTCCAGAAATTCTAAATTAAAATAAAGTTGTTTATTTTATATTTAGAATATAATTTCATGTTGATTAGATAAAGAAGTTTATTTCAAATCATAATTAAAATTGATGCTTATTAAATTTGACCATTAAATCGATATCAATATATATATATATATATATATATATATATATAAATATTTATTATTCATGAGATGAATATTTTAATTATTGATACATATGGTGATATTTATGATAATAAATGAGATTGATTATAGACTATTGACCAATGATTGAATTTATGTATGGGTTTTATAAAATGGGGTCTGCATACCTCGTCTTTTCTGGTTTTCTTCTTAATGTAAATTCTATCTCTTTCCTATATACTTCCCTTTGTCTGCTGATCAAAGTTTCTATTTAAATTAAATAGTTTATGTAATAGGATTAGTTAGAATTATCTTGAAAAATTGGAGACCAAGGAGCAAGGAGAGCTTGAAGACCCGTTTGTAATGGAGCCCCAGTTTAAATGTAAATGTTTTATTTTAATTTTAATTTTTGCAACCCTAGGTTTGACCATTTAGTTCACTCGGTGGCTCTAGTAAACCAAACTATAATAAAAGTCCATAATCTAGGTAGAATATAGTTTTCTATATGCATGCTTATACTATATATATATATATATATATATATATATATATATATATATATATATTTTATTATGCAACATGCTTCGCATGTAAAATAATATGACACGTATTTTATATATATATGTGCATGCTCGCTAAATAAGATGAGACAAATAATAACAAACCCCTCAAAGAAATTATATTAAGTTGTAACGTTCAAAGATATTTAGAATATCGAACGTCGCCTTCTAGCATGATAAAAACAATAGAGTATTGAATATTTAATATGAGTTTGTTATGCACACACAAGGCAAGTTTTAAATATATGGGATGTTATTTTTATTGCATATGATGTTTATAAGGAATTGAAAATTACCGCTTTGTTGTGCACACATAAGGGCTGTAGTTTTATCTTCAATTATATGGAAATGCTAGGTATGACTTAACTTGAATCATTTTAGTTCGAATGTGCACGCACTTGAATATTATGGTTTAAAATATAAAATATAAGGAGTTACATGATGATGTAATTGACAAGAGTTGTCTACATATTTATATATAGTTTGTTGTGAACACACAAGACTATATATATTTGAAATGAGATCCTTATTCTCACTAGCAAATCTTTAATTAGATCATACCGAACTATATAATAAGGGTAATATAGTTTGAAGAAAATAGTGGGAGGTACCAATTTAAAACAAGAACTAATTTATTTTGGTAATTAATTAAATGAATGTATGCTAAAATATTATCTTTTTCACATTCAGAATTTTGAAAATGTCACTCACTAATATCACTGCGTAGCATATTAGATGCTAACAAACTGACCGAACTGAATTTAACGGACTGATTAAGAAATTTGAGAATTGTTCTCATTGTTGAAAAGCTTTCTTATGTCATAAATTCGCCTGTCCCTGAAAAACTTGCTAAAATAACCCTTGAGGAAGAGATTGCTACTTTTAAGAAGTGGCAAGATGATGCATATATGGCTCAATGTATCATGCTCGCATTCATGAGTAACGAGCTTCAGCGTTAACATAAAACTATGGATACTCCTACTATATTGCTACACCTCCAACAGTTGTATGGTGAGCAAAGTAAGACTACTAGATATTAGATATCTAAGGAGCTCTTCCGATCTCGGATGACCGAGGGCACTACTGTTAAGACTCATATCCTAAAGATGATCAATCTAATTGAACATCTTGGACAGCTTGGGTTCGTCATGGATGGGGAGTTGAGTCAAGATTTAGTGTTGCAGTCACTCCCTGACACCTTCTCACAATTTGCTGTGAATTTTCACATGAATAAGTTGGACGTCAGCTTGCCTAAGTTACTTAACATGTTGAAAACTATTGAAGGTCACTTCCTATCCGAGAAGAACCAAGTCTTACTGGTAGATGATTCTTCCAAGAAAAGGAAGAAGCCCAAGGTATCTTTTGAAAAGAAGAAATTCAAGAAGGATAAGGGAAAGGCGAAAGGAAAGGATAATAAAAAACCTGATCCAGATACCAAAGGAATATGCTTCCATTGCAACAAGTCGGGTCACTGGAAAAGGAACTGCAAGGAGTTCCTTGTGGAACAAAAGCAGAAGAAGCTTGGAGAAGCTTCGACTTCCAATCAAGGTTTGTTCATGATTGAAATTTATTTTTCTGAAAGTCAAACTTCTACTTGGGTATTGGATACTGGTTATGGTTCTCACATATGTAATATTATGCAGGGACTGGTTAGAAGTAGAAAGTTGAACAAGGATGAGGTCGTCCTACGAGTGGAAAATGGAGCAAAGGTTGTTGCATTAGCTGTAGGGACTTATTGTTTAGCACTACCTACGGGCAAGTCCATTGATTTAATAATTGTTATTTTGTTCCATCACTTATAAGAAACATTATTTTAATTTCTGTATTGGATATGGATGGTTTTGACATTATGATAAAGAATAATAGTTGTTCTATCTATAATAATAATATTTTATGTGGTGTTGGTAATTTGAGAAATAGACTTTACATACTTGACTTGCATGAAAATATACATCAGATTGAACAAACTAAGAAAAGGAAAAGAGATAATGTAAATTATACCTTTATGTGGCATTGTAAACTCAGTTATATTAATGAAACAAGATTATCCAAGTTTCATAAGGATTGGCTCTTAGAGATATCTGATTATGAATCATATCCAACTTGTGAATCTTATGTCATGGGCAAAATGACTAAATCTTCTTTTAGTGGAAAAGGAAAAAGAGTTACAGAGTTATTAGCGCTGGTACACACAGTCGTATGTGGACCTATGACAACGAATGCACGAGGAGGGTATTCTTATTTTATTACTTTCACTGATGATCACTCAAGATTTGGACATTTGTATTTAATAAAATACAAATATGAATCATTTGAAAAGTTCAAAGAGTTCAGAAGTGAAGTAGAGAAACAAACTGGCAAGAGTATCAAGATTCTTCAATCAGATCGAGGAGGTGAATACTTAAGTAGTGAGTTTCTCGATTGTCTCAAAGAAAATGGTATAATCTCTCAATGGACTCCACCAGGAACACCACAGTTGAATGGTGTATCTGAAACGAGAAATCGAACATTGTTGGACATGGTTCATTCCATGATGAGTTTTACCGATCTTCTAGTATCATTCTGGGGTTATGCCCTAGAAGTGGCTGCATATCTACTAAATAAGGTCCCCACAAAATTCGTCTCCAAGACTCTTTATGAGATGTTGACAGGGAGGAAACCTAGTCTTAAGCATATTAAGATTTAGGGATGTCCAACTTATGTGAAAAAGTTTCAAAATGATAAGCTTGGAACAAGATCTAACAAGTGCATGTTTATGGGATATCTTAAAGAAAGTTTAGGATACTGTTTCTACAATCCTACTGAGCAAAAGGTGTTTTTTTTTTCTAAACATGCTACCTTCTTAGAAAAGAAGTTTATCCTTGAAGGGGCCAGTAGGAGGAAAATAGATCTTGAAGAAATTCAAGAACCACAAACCACTACAGGTCAAATGGATGAACCTGTCCAAGTAGAGATACCTTCAGTACAACACCCTATTCGTAAATTTGGAAGAGTACCAAAGATAACTGAAAGGTATGGATTTGTCATAGAGGATAACGATGAGGTACGCATCATAGATGATGATGATCCATTGAATTACGAACAGGCTCTGAGTAGTAAAGACTTAGGGAAATGGCTAGAAACTATGAAATCCGAGATGGACTACATGGAAGAAAACCAAGTATGGACTTTGGTTTCACAACTTGAAGGCATTAAGCATATTAGGTGTAAATTGGTCTTTAAAAGAAAGACTGGAGCTGACGGCAAGGTAGAGATCTATAAGGCTCCGATTGGTCGCTAAAGGTTTCAAACAAAGATAAGGAGTTGACTATGACGAAACCTTCTCACCAGTAGCTAGGCTAAAGTCCATTCAGTTTTTTCTTGTGATTGCAGCTTACCATGACTACGAAATCTGGCAGATGGAGGTGAAAACGGCCTTCATTAATGGGAAACTTGAGGAGGATATGTATATGATACAACCAGAGGGATTTGTTTGGAAAAAATCAAGTCTGTAAGCTGCAACGATCTATTTATAGATTGAAGCAAGTTTCTCGTAGGTGGAACATCCATTTTGATGAGACAATCAAAGAGTTTGATTTTATCAAAAATGAGGATGAACCATGTGTGTATAAGAAGGTAAGTGGGAGTGTTGTTTCATTTCTTGTATTATATGTTGATGATATATTATTGATAGGGAATGATATTCATATACTACAATCAATTAAAATATGGTTATCTAAACACTTCTCCATGAAGGACTTGGGAGAAACATCCTATATTTTGGGGATAAAGATCTATAGAAATAGATCTAAAAGGGTGCTTGACTTGTCCCAAGGAACGTACATTGACTTGATGCTAAAGAAGTTTAGCATGGGAGATTCCAAGAGAGGTCTCATGCTGATGAGCATGGAATACATCTCTCCAAAAAATAGGCCACAAGGACACCTGAGGAGAGAGACCGTATGAGTAAGATTCCTTATGCTTCAGTAATAGGATCTATCATATACGGTATGATATGTAATAGACCAGATGTTGCTCATGTACTTAGTGTAAAAAGCAGATATCAGTCGAATTCAGGAGAAGAGCACTGGAAGGCAATAAAAAATATCCTAAAGTACTAGAGAAGAACTAAGGATGTATTTCTTGTCTACGGTGGGTCTAAATTGAAACTAGAGGGCTATACAGACTCAAGTTTTCAAATGGACCAAGATGACAGTAAATTCATTTTGGGGTATGTGTTTACCTTGAATGGTGGTGCAATGAGTTAGAAAAGTTCCAAGCAGCAAACAGTTGCTAATTCAATGACAGAGGCAGAGTACATAGCTACAAGTGAAACTGCAAAG
This sequence comes from Panax quinquefolius, assembly GCA_020205615.1. NCBI lineage: Eukaryota > Viridiplantae > Streptophyta > Magnoliopsida > Apiales > Araliaceae > Panax > Panax quinquefolius. The sequence continues at coordinate 136,526,966 of CM035152.1, forward strand.
GAGGCTATTTGGATGAAGAAGTTCATAATCGAACTTGTTGTGGTTCTTAACATTAGAGGACCAGTACCTTTATTCTGGGACAACACTGGAGCTGTTGCGCAGGCTAAGGAACCCAGATCTCATCAGAAATCTAAACACGTGTTGCGGCACTTTCATTTGATTAAAGAGATTATTGAAAGAGGAGACGTCACCCTAGAGCGTGTGGACTCTCAAGATAACATTTCAGATCCATTTACTAAAGTTTTAACATAACAACAGTTTGATCGTCACTTAGAGAAGATGGGTATGAGATACCATGACGATTGGCTTTAATGCAAGTGAGAGATTAAAAGTAGTATGCATACAAGCCAATCATGTATGATGATAAAGCATATACTTTAATATTATTTATTTATTAAACGTATTTATTTATCTTCATGATGTTGTGTTTATTAATATGTGATAAACTCATTGTTTTAAGCAATGCTTTTAGAATCATGATGATGATCATGCTAATGAAATCTAAATTCTTAGATAGCTTAAAACTAAAATAGTTCCCAATCGTTAGATTAGTAAAAAGGGGATTAGTGAATCAGAATAGATTGGTACATACGTTGCTTGCTCATTCGATGAAGATGATTGATCTCATGATTATTTGTGTGGAGAAACTAAAGCAAGTATGTAGGTGTTTATTGAAGAATAAGTTCACTGAACGTGGCTCGCTAAGGAATACCTAATAGAATTTTACTTGCCTGTCAATAGGAATTCCTATAGTGATAGCAATACAAGTGAACCTTTGTATATAATAAGTTATATTTTGACATGTCCCTTATGTAAGACCCAGAATTTTATGAAATGAAAGTATTCAATTTTCTTATAATTATTATTTCATTTAGTAAATGGTTAAATTGATAAAAGGATTAAAGTTAAGGGTGATATTTGAAAATTTTGCAAAGTAAAGCAAGTTGTTATAAAATATTCGTTTGGTCGGAGAATATTCTTTTTGTCGGGGAATATTCGTACGACGACACATTCAATAGTGGACCCCACAACAGAATTATTGTCGGAGTTAGAAAATGACAAAATTATCTTTTTATAAAAATAACGGCGAAAGTTTTACCGTTAACTGTTGAAATATCCGGTAATAAAAGTACAGTAATATGCATGGTTGTATAGTAGCACACGGTATTGATTATTGATGCTTACGTAAGAAGTCACTCAGTTATACTCAATTATTGTTACAATAATTGCTACATAGTATTTCATGTTATTGATTCAATTATTGTCACAATATCAACTGCATAATATTTTATATTATTAAATCAATAATTGAGACAATAAAGTTATTCATATTATTATTTATATTATTGACGATGTCTAGAAAGTTCTGTCAAGGAAAGGGGTTGGTCACTTAATTGCGCGCCAATAAGGAGAAGTCCTTTTCGGAAAGCCCCCTTTTTTCTGGGAATGATCTGGTTATCAATATTGTGAGTTATAATATTAATGATGAATATTTGTTGCAAGATTAAGAAAATGTATTGATTGAAGATAAAATGATTTATAGTAAATATTTATTCAATCTTTGATATAAATAAGAAGTCTGTTATGAGACGTTTGTTATAAATTTGGTTTATTCTATGGGTCCCATATGTCATCATCTAAGAGTCACTTTCGCCAATAGTACTTGCCTTTACCAGACTTCAAACCACCTGCCATTTCATATTACAGGCATCGAACCACTTGTCGTTTCATATTACAAGCGTCGAACCACTTGTCGTTTCACATTACAGGCGTCGAACCACTTGTTGTTTCACATTACAGGCGTCGAACCACTTGTTGTTTCACATTACAGGCATCAAACCACTTTTCTTTTCACATCACCAGTCATCAAGCCACTTGCCTCTTCCCATTGTAAGGGCTAAGATAGAAATCTTCTATAAATAGAAGTTTATTTCTTCTTTCATTCTCACCAATTCACTACGACTCACAAGAGAATTCTATAGAGAGAGAATCAGATAGAAAGAAGAAGAGTATTTTGTTACTACACTATTGCAATATCTAATCTCCTACTAAGGTAAGGGGTATTATTTCTTTCGTATTCATGAAGAGAGTTATTTCTTTCAATACTCGTAAGGGTTGTTATTCCATTATTTATTATTCTGTTGGAATAACCTGTCTACGCGGACTACCGCATGCATGGTGAAATCCTTTTGTTGTTCCATTCTTTATTATTCTGTGGGAATAACATGTCTAAGCGGACTACAGCATGCCTGGTGAATAACCCTTCGTATTCATTTGTTATTAAATTATGTAAATGATCTGTTTACGCGGACTACCGCATAACAGTTGAAAATCCATTTGCAGTTTTGTATATTGTTCATTTTAGATTCCTAACTCTAAACTTACTATGGTAAGTATTGCTTCTATAATTCCTAGAATGATCAGAGATTCTTTGATATTTGCACTTCATCCAATATCTTTTCATAGAAATATTATTCTGAGCATTCTTGATAAGTTTTAACCTTTTCATGCTATAGTACTATTCCCGGGGTACTATTCCCGAAGTACAATATATGGGGTACTATTCACTCAGGAACTATTCACCCGGGGTACTATTCATGACAAAAATTGATTTCTTTTATGTCCAAATCATTTTTGATATAATATTATTCTTGAATTTTACTCCAAAAAGCAGTATCATGTTGACAATTTGGACTTTATTGAATTCTGGATACATTAAATTATACATCTTTAAAATTTATCCTTTGCTTTCATTTAATTGAATTCTTATATCATTATCATCATCCTCATGTTTATATTGTTATGAAAGTCATCTTTGGCCCGTAGTGCATAGATGGACTGTTGATTGGTATGATTATGACCAATAATCATTCGGTATAATCATGACCTATAATGTTACAAATAACGTGGTAAAAGTCCTCAATGGCCCGTAGTGCATTGATGGACAATTGTTGAGATGAACATGACCATTGGTGAAAACATGAATATCCTTGACCCGTGGTGCATGGATAATTTGTGGTCGTGATACTAATGAATATCCTTGGCCCGTAGTGCAGGGATGATTCGATGATGTGGATTATTTATTAAGCTGAGTCTCAGCGATAAAATTGATGATAAACTTTCTAAATCATAGAAGATAGTAGATATCATGCTCTACTTGACTCTTCTAATGATTTTCTTGTTCTGCTGCAGTTAAACTTGATGTTTATTATATTTTATCAGTTTAACACTGTTGAAGGCTAACGATAATTTATTCTGCATTATCTTAGTCATAATATCTCTTACTGGGCTAGTTGAGCTCACCCTTTGCTTTCATTGTTCTCTTCAGGAAATGAGAATATAGCTGGGACTAGTCGGGGAACGGAGTGATGGTCCAGATGGTTGCATTAGTAATCCTCACTATTCTGTGAAATAGTGTGATAATAAATGTATTAAGGACTTATTTTGAGTTTGAATACTATCTAGAAGACAATATTTGTATTAAAACTCACAGCTCATTTTGTATATTTAAGTTTATATTTGTATTTTGTACCATGTATTTGGCGACTCAGAATGGATGATGTATACCTATTTTGGGGGCGTCACAGTTGGTATCAAAGCTTAGGGATATGATCCTTGGCTAAGATGTGAGACTAGAGCTAGGGGGGAGAAACGGGTAATTCCTTCGCTAGTATGACCTACCTAGGTTTATTTTTTATTTAATTGGTCGGTCAGAATATAGGGATAATATGTGGTGTGTCAATTAACCTTTGTTTTGTGGCAGTATTTGAAAATGACATCCAAGAATGTTGAGAATAGCAATGGAGCACAAGAGACCGTTGAGTCACCACAGATCAATACCCAGGATAATGTGCATCAGGAAGGCAATAATCCTTAGGAAAACAACAACACCGATCTAATGACGAGAGCGGCTCATGTCCAAAATATAGGTGGAAACACGGGAAACTCTTGGACGGTCATCGCTAAGCAGTTCAAGGAGCTGGGACCACCAGAGTTTTTGGGAGAGCCAAAACCACTTAAGGCGGAGACGTGGATAAAGCAGATCACCAAGATATTTGAAGTCTTGGGATGCTCCAAGGAGCAAAAGGTTCCCTTTGCCACCTTCATGTTGCGAGGAGGGGCAGATTATTGGTTGAAATCTGTAAAGCGTACCCAGCCTGACACACTCAAAATGTCTAGGGAGAAGTTCCAAGAACTGTTCAACGACAAGTACTTTCCAGAAAGTATTCGTCACATGAAGGAGGTAGAGTTCATCAAGCTGGAGCAAAACAATATGACCGTATCACAGTACGAAGCTAAGTTTGCCGAGTTGTCCCGGTTTACGTCCCACTTAGTTGATAATGAGGAGAGAATGACGCGGATGTTTCTAAGAGGTTTGAAACCTGAGATGCATCAATACCTTATCTCTCACAAACTGTGTTTATATTCAGATGTTGTAAATAGGGCTCAGTTATTAGAACGCGATAATGAGTCAACCCAACCATGAGAGAGTAGCCGATAAGTCGATAATACCAGTGGTAGCAATCATCGAAGTGGTGACAACAAACGTGGAGGGAATCAACATGCCAGAAATGGTAACCACTTCGGTGGTAATCGTGTCCAATACAATAAAAGTGGACATTTCAAGAAGAGGAGATTCAACAATGATGGAAAGACGTCAACACCAGCACCCATTGTTAGGGAAGGAGAACGACCACCTATCGTATGTTACAAATGCGAAGAGGAGGGACACATCAGTCCAAACTGTACGCAGCAGTCCAAAGCATGTTACAATTATGGAAGAGAAGGTCACCTAGCCCGATTTTTTCGTGTACCAAAGTCAAGTCCAGCTGGGATGGAGGCATCAAAGGCAGTCCCAGACAAGACAAAACGGGTAGTTTAAGGGAGAGCGTTTGTCGTAACCTCCCAAAAAGTGAGGAATCCGAACGAGGTGATCACGGGTAAGCTAATCATAAAGTCTAGCGAAGTCTATACCTTATTTGATACCGGTTCTACCTATTCTTTTATTTCTCCTACTTGCGCTCAACGTTTAAATTTGACTCCAGAGAAATTAGACTTTGACTTATCTGTTGAAACTCCGTTGGGGGAAACCTTTATTACATCCACTGTTTATAAGTCTTGTTTGATTTAAATCGGCAACCGCACGTTACCTGTCGATCTTATCTCTTTGAAAATACTTGCATTAGATGTGATTTTAGGGATTGATTGGTTAACCACTCATCATGCTAAAATTAATTATTTTTGTAAGGTTGTTAGCTTTCATATTCCTAACCAACCTATTATGTGAATTCAAGCAACCAAACCATTAAAGTCAATCACTGTCATCTCAAGCCATAAAGCTATTCGTTTATTGAAAAACGGATGTCAAGCTTTCTTAACTCATGTCACGGATTTAAATAAAAATACGTCAGTCTTGAATGATATTTCTATTGTTAATAAATTTCCTGACATATTTCCTGAAGAACTTCCTGGCCAACCCCCAGAGCGTGAAATTGAGTTTGGTATCGACCTTGAACCCGGTACAAAACCCATTTCCAAAACCCCATATCGAATGGCTCCTATTGAACTTAAGGAGTTAAAAACTCAACTACAGGAGTTGTTAGACTTTGGTTTCATTCGTCCTAGTACGTCTCCTTGGGGTGCTCATGTTCTATTCGTAAAGAAGAAAGATGGGAGTACACGACTTTGTATTGATTATCGGGAGTTGAATCACGTCACCATCAAAAAATAGGTACCCGTTGCCTCGTATTGATGACCTGTTTGACCAATTGCAAGGCGCCAAGTTCTTTTCAAAAATCGATCTTCGTTCCGGATATCATCAGTTGAAGATTAAAACTGATGACATTCAAAGCGCTTTCGAACTCGATGCGGGCATTATGAATTCCTAGTTATGTCTTTTGGATTAACTAATGCTCCTTCTGCCTTCATGGATATGATGAACCGAGTATTCAAGGAATATTTGGATCATTTTGTGGTTGTCTTTATTGATGACATCCTCATTTAATCCAAAAGTCGTGAAGATCATAAGCAACACTTGAGGCTGATACTCCAAAAGCTTCGTGAAAACAAGCTTTATGCTAAGTTGAAGAAATGCGAGTTTTGGCTTGAGGAAGTAGCATTCCTAGGGCACGTGATATCAAGTCACGGAATATCTGTTGAACCAGCAAAGATTGAAGCAATAAAAAGTTGGGAGTAACCTAAATCAGTGATCGAAGTACGTAGCTTTCTCGGCTTAGCTGGTTATTACCGGAGATTCGTAGAAGGGTTTTCTTGAATCGCTACTCCATTAACTCAGCTAACTCAGAAAGATATAAAATTCGGTTGGAGTGAGGAATATGAGAAGAGTTTTCAAGAACTCAAGAGGAGACTCATTTCAGCACCTGTTCTGACAATACCATCTGGCTTGGAGGGATTTGTCATCTATAGTGATGCTTCGGGCAAAGGGTTAGGATGTGTTCTCATACAACATGGAAAAGTCATAGCCTATGCCTCTCGACAACTTAAAGAATATGAGAGGAATTATCCTACTCATAATCTAGAGTTAGCAGCTGTCGTTTTCACATTTAAAATTTGGAGGCATTACTTGTATGGGGAGAAAGTGGAGATCTATACAGATCATAAAAGCCTCAAATATTTCTTCACCCAAAAGGAACTCAACATGCGACAATAACGTTGGCTTGAACTGTTGAAAGATTATGATCATACCATTCAATACCACCCTGGAAAAGCGAACGTGGTAGCTGACGCATTGAGTAGAAGATCATAGGCAGGTACGAGTGCGTTATTGTCAACGCAAAGTCCCATTATGTATGACTTGAAAAGGATGGAGATAGAGTTAAAGACTCCAGGGACCCACGTGATGATGGCAAACATACGAGTAGAACCGACCTTAATCGATAAAGTTAAAGCTGCTCAAGCTACAGACCTGGAGCTGATGCATATGAGGAAGAAAGTGCAAGAAGGTGCTATTCCAGAAGCAAGAATCGATGAAGAAGGAATATTGCGAGTCAACTCTAGACTTTGTGTTCCTAACAACCCTGATTTAAAGTATAAAATCATGATGGAGGCGCACAACACACCATTTGCAATCCATCCTGGGAGTACCAAAATGTATCAGGATCTTCGACATACATTTTGGTGGAGCAATATGAAAAGAGAGATAACGGAGTTTATCTCAAGGTGTTTAACTTGTCAACGAGTTAAGGCGGAGCATCAAGTGCCAAAAGGTCCATTGCAACCACTTGAAATTCCAGAATGGAAGTGAAAGTACATTACCATGGATTTCGTTACTGATCTTCCCACGGTTTCTCAAGGAATTGATGCAATTTGGGTCATTATTGATAGATTGACCAAATCTGCTTATTTCTTACCTATACGAGAAACTTATTCACTTGAACATCTTGCTCATATGTACTATTCACCCGGGGTACTATTCATGACAAAAATTGATTTCTTTTATTTCCAAATCATTTTTGATATAATATTATTCTTGAATTTTACTCCAAAAAGCAGTATCATGTTGAAAATTTGGACTTTATTGAATTCTGGATAAATTAAATTATACATCTTTAAAATTTATCCTTTGCTTTTATTTAATTGAATTCTTATATCATTATCATCATCCTCATGTTTATATTGTTATGAAAGTCATCTTTGGCCGTAGTAGTGCGTAGATGGGTATTTGATGATTTGGTATGATTATGAACAGGAACCATTCGGTATAATCATGACCTGTAATGTTACAAATGACGTGGTAAAAGTCCTCATTGGCTTGTAGTGCATTGATGGACAGTTGTTGAGATGAACATGACCATTGGTGAAAACATGAATATCCTTGACCCGTAGTTGATGGATAATTCGTGGTCGTGATACTAATGAATATCCTTGGCCCGTAGTGCAGGTATGATTCGATGATGTGGATTATTTATTAAGCTGAGTCTCAGCGATAAAATTGATGATAAACTTTTTAAATCATAGAAGATAGTAGATATCATGCTCTACTTGACTCTTCTAATGAATTTCTTGTTCCGTTGTAGTTAAACTTGATGTTTATTATATTTTATCAGTTTAACACTGTTGAAGGCTAACGATAATTTATTCTGCATTATCTTAGTCATAATATCTCTTACTGGGTTAGTTGAGCTCACCCTTTGCTTTCATTGTTCTTTTCAGGAAATGAGAATATAGTTGGGACTAGTCGGGGAACAGAGTGACGGTCGGATGTTTCAGATTAGCGATCCTCACTATTCGTGAAATAGTGTGATAATAAATGTATTGAGGACTTATTTTGAGTTTGAATACTGTCTAGAGGATAATATTTGTATTAAAACTCACAGCTCATGTTGTATATTTAAGTTTGTATTTGTATTATGTACCATGTCTTTGGCGACTCAAATTGGGTGATGTATACCTATTTCGAGGGCGTCACACCTTAAGACCCTTAGGGTATATCAAAGGATATGCTTGGGTGTAATAAGTTACATATGGAGGTAATGTATGATCAATAAAGAATCTATCGCTTCTAGTATAAAAAGAGATATGTCTTATGTGATTCAATAAATGACTACCTAGGAATCTTTGGCCAAGGTAAAATAAAATTAGAAAGGAGTTTCTAATTTGTATTTATTCGGAGTTGTGCATTTGGGAATCGAAATACATATAATTAAATAAAATAAGGCTTGACAATAATTCCATGTCTTATATTTAATTGAGACATTGTATGGTGGAAATATTGAAGTGTACGAAAGCTATTTACTCAAAAAAAAATTATGATTAATGTTGAAATCTACATTATCTGAAAAGTCGTTGATCGCTAAGGAAGCTTATTCTTATTGTAGAATAAATATTATTTATTTAAATAGATTATTAGTTTAATTTATTTATTTAAATAAGATTAGAATTATTCTAATTGATTTATTCACAACCGGTTTAATATGGAGAACCTAAAGGGTCACACCATAAAATGAAGAATAATTATTTAAGAAGTTAATGGCATAATCGTAATAATATGTATTTAATTTAATCTATGGTGATAGAATAAATTAAATAACTTAATATTTATTATTTAATATTTTAAAAATATTAAATATAAATTAATAAGGTTCTATTTGATTACCTCTGAATGAATTTGCCTCTGATTCGGTCAGAGCCAAATTTTGTTTGATAAATTTTTTTTTTGTCTTTGAATGACTCTTAATAGATTAGACACAAAAATAATTATATAACATCTAGAGGCATGTCTGAGCGAATAAATATTTTTTGGGGACAAAACTAACCTCTTCAATAGTACATTCGCTGCTACTCTTCTTCTTCTTCTTCTTCGTTGCTGAACAATCCTTGATTTGGGTGTGAATCTTAAGCAGACCATAATGATCTTACCCTCCTCTAACCTCGGTCTATCGACAGAGCTTCATCAATCTACCGAACAGTACAAGTGAGAGAACTACATAACTGTAAATCTCTAATCTACCGAAAGAGGTTCGTATGCTTCATTTTAACTACAAGTTAATTATCAATTTACTTCTTCTGCTATTAAACCATGTAATATGTTTGGATTTTAAGCTGTGTAATCGCCTTTTTTGCTTCAGATTTAGGGCTTTAGGTCCTCTTTGCTTCAGAGTTAGGGCTTTAGGTCCTTTTTGCTTATTTTTGCGTTAGATTTATGGGTTTATCACACATTGTATACTGGAATGTGGCAATTATTGTTCAAATTTCTCCCATTTTTCTCTACTGGGGATCGATTTGAGTTGTTCAAATTAATGTACTTAATGTGGCTATACCAATTTTTTTGTTTTATAGTGTATTATCTATGAAAATCACGGTGTATCATTTTTATCAGGGGCTGTTGACGAAGAAGTACGTATTGGCACAACTAACAACATTTTAATTGATTCAATTTAAGAACGGACATTGATAAGGGGTTGTTTAACGCTTTTGACCCCCTTATTTCTTCGTCTCAATGGAAAAAAAGAAAAGTTGTCCTGAATGACACAGATTTTTCTTCAGCGCATAAGGTTATGTGTGATAATGATGCTATTTTACCTACTTTGCGATCTTATGATTATTTTATGGAACCTTGCTTGGGTGAGATGTCTACTCGAGAACTCATGGATCCTGGTTATTGCAGCCGAAATCAAGGTTTCACAGTCGGAAGGATTGGTTATGGATATTCCCTTTAAATTCTTTATTGTTTAGCTGGGAAATGCAATTATTTTTCTTTTTCTTTAATCGTATATGTAAATTTGCCTTTGAGTAATTTTTTGACAACTAGGATGTGGCTATTAGATGAAGGGAATATTGGGGTATGCAGTTTTAAATGACAATTTTGAATTATTGGGTGAATTTTTGTGTTTGGTCCCTTATTTTCAAGATTTTGGATATGAAAATTTTAGCTGTGTTTGAGGTTTTGAATTCTGAAAATGAGCTTTAAAGTTGGCAGGATCTATGTTATATTTATAGTTAAGATTGACTAATAATTCAATTTGAATCTCAAAGTTTATAATTTGTAAATATGAGGATAAAGCATTTTGAATTTTAACTAATTTTTTATTAGTGTTAATGCAAAATTCCCTTTCGGGGTGTGTTTTATTTACTATTTGTGGAGTTTGATTTATGTTCTTGGGTTTGATGCATTCGCAGATTGTGCTCAGCTGGATTTTGTCCAATCAATTTATTTGACTTGATAAACTCCAATACTATTGAAATTCAGTCTTGGGAGTAGTTTAACGTGAACATTGAGTTCTTTTGATTGACTAGTGAATGCTAAAGTTCTTATGTGGTAATCGCAATTAAATTGAGCTGAAGACTGAGAAATGACAAATTAAGCGAGAGATTTCTGTTATAGGACTGATTAGACATCCCAGTGTGGTGCAGCTTCATGAGGTCATGGCCAGTAAATCCAAGATTGTTAAGGCAGAGTTCAAGTATCCTAATTTTGAAACGAATGGCTCCTTAGCTTTTTACAGTACAAAAGGATATAGTTATCGCTTATTTCGCAATCTATAATTTTATAAAGAAGCATAACATTGAGAATGAATTATTTGTTCAATATAATCAAGATAACATGTTTGACGATAAAGCGGAGCAAAATGAAGGAAATGAAGAAGAAAGATTAGATGAACCACAATGGGATGATCAAGACATAGAATTTATGGTTAATTTATGTAAAAAAATTGATCTTCAACTCTTAACAACTGCTTGAAGTTAATTTAATTTGTATGGTTGAATTATTATGCTATGTTGATATTTTCATTGGACATGATACATTTTATTTTATCATATTGTGGTCAAAATATTATAAATATGTATTTAAAATACTATTCAAACCTTTCTGATTATCAAACATGTTTTGTTTAAGTTATTCAAAGGGTTAAAATTGTAAAATATTGTTATTTAGATATTTTGAAAAAATTAGTTATCAAACAACATTTTTTTATTCAGACAAAATTATATACAGAGGATCTAAATTATTCAGATGACTAAACTGTTCAGATCTTAACACTCAATTTTATCAAACACCTCCTAAGAGGAGTCTTATTAATATTATTACAATTATTATTATTATTTTAATTTCTAAAGGAGTTTGGAAATTAATTTAATATAAGTACTCTCATTTATTCCTAATAAGATTATGAAGTACATTAATTAAAGGAGTTTAATTAATTAAATAAAACCCTATTTCTAATTAGATTAGAAGGGTTGACTAATATCTATATAATACTTTTTCTACAGAAATAGAAAAACTAGGGTTTAGCCAACCACCTTCCTTGAATAATCCTTCTTCCTTGGTGGATCACTTCTAGAGGCTAAACAGTTGGGTGGCTAACGTTGATCAAAGGAATGAATCAATCTCGGAGATTCAAGGATATTGCGAAGAACTAGGAGTTGAACTCGTACCTATGGAAAGTAAAATCTACAAGGGTATGATTCCATAACTTTTTATCCTTCATTTTATTAATAACATGCATAAAGGATGATTCGAGTAATTGGTTTGTGAAAATTTTTAAATCTATTTTTGTCATGCTTCCACTTATTTTGCAATTTGATTGCGTCTATGATTTTCACAAAATCTAACAATACCAGCTCTTCTTGGTCTCCTTATTCTTACCTCCATTTTTCACGGGTATGTGGTCTTTTCTTTCTTTACTCTCTTCTATTGTGTAATTGGGCTAGATTTATTGTTGAAATTGAAATAATTATTGTGACGCCCCCAAAATAGGTCCACACATCTCATTCTGAGTTGCCAAATACATGGTACAGAAAATAACTACAAACCTCATTATTACAATTGTCGTGCAAAATACGACAACACATATACTGTGAGTTTTAATAAAAATATATGTAACTTTCATGGTGCCTTGACCACAACACCTTACAATGGTACCTTACATAAAGGTACAGTCAATAACTATTTTAGAAATTAAAATTTTTGGAAAATGCTTAAGGAAACCTTCGTACATGGGAGGCGATGCATCTAAGTCATAATAGATATCATATGATTTGAGAATCATCCTTGGTTGACCCAATAGAACCCAAAGAAAAACGAGAAGATTGCTATCATGTTCTTTCCAATGGTGAGTCTTCTCTTGCCATATAATTATCTCTATTGTCTCAAATTGAGAATTATATTTCAACCAAACTCCAAGATTATATAGGTAGTGCTCATAGATATAATCAGGAAGTGGATATGCACAACCCTGTCTTATGATAAAGCAAAGTCGTATGTCAATAGACATCTTGTATGATAGGGATAAAACACCTTTTCAAAGTTGGGTTCACCTCACCCTATTCGGTTCACCAAAATCAACTGTTAAATGACGTATAAAACACGACACACTTATCTAAAATTCTCAATAAAATTATTTTCATACTATTTAAGGGAAACCTCAGCAGTTATAGACCACCGTTCTATTCCCCTGTTACCCTCGCTCGACCCAGCTACACTCTTATTACCTGAAAGGATTTGTGAAGTAAAAGGGTGAGCATAACTGGTCCAGTAAAGAATATCATGACTAAAGATAATTAAATTTATCAATAACCTTCGTCAGTAATAAATCAGAGATTTAGAACATATGGTAGATGATAAAACTTTTTAACCATAGTTATCGTGGAACGAGCAATCCATTAGAAGAGTCAAATAGACCATAAAGTCTATTATCTTCTCCATGTTAAAAGTCCACCAACAATGTTTTATCCCTATAACATCAATCAACAGTTCATGTCCATAATCATGTGAATAACTCATAATCCTAATTGTGGTTCTAAATTCCTCTTCGCACCCAGGACGAAGATAATTTTCATCGCCTGTTTTTACCTGAAACATCAAAGAACATGGTTATACTAAATCATATTTTCTGTTCATAATCATACTAATAAATTCATTTTTGCACTACAGGCCAAAGATATTCATCAACAGTTCATCTTTGCACTACAGGTCAAAGATATTTAAAAACAGGTCATCTTTACACTACGGGCCAAAGATATTTAACAACAGGTCATCTTTGCACTACAGGCCAAAAATATTCAACAGCATGTCATCTTTGCACTACGACCAAAGATATTCAACAACAAGTCATCTTTGCACACAGGCCAAAGATATTCAACAACATGTCATCTTTGCACTACAGGCCAAAGATATTCAACACCAGGTCATATCTTTGCACAACAGGCCAAAGAAAACTTTCGGTACAATATAAGCATGAGGATAATGACAATGATATAAAGATTCAATCAAGTGAGATAAAAGATAAATATTAGAGAATTATAATTCAATTTATCCAGAGTTTAAAGATGTCCAAATTGTCAACATGATAATTGCTTTGTGGATTAAAATTTAGAATAATATTCATGTATCAAAAATAATTTGGACAAAAAAGAAATCAATTTTTTTGTCATAAATAGTACCCCGAGTAAATAGTACCAGAGTTAATAGTACCCCGTGAATAGTACTATGTGAATAGTAACCCGACGTGAAAATATGGACATTTATCAAGAAAGTTCAGATCAATATTCCCGTGAAATGATACTAGATGAAGCGCAAAACTTAAGGAATTTTTAATCATTTCAGAAATTATAGAAGCAATATTTACCATAGTAAGTTTATATTTAGGAATACGAAATAAAACAATATCCCTTTCATAATATGGAGTATGAAAGAAAATAGTATTTCTTACGAGTATTGCAAAAGAAAAATATTCTTTACCACCCCTTACCTTAAAAGAATAGCACTTCTGATTGGAATATCGGATATAATACTGAAGAAAACTTGCACTGTATAGCAACACTCAAGATATCTAAATACTCACAAAAAATACGCTCGATATTATAGAGAGAGAAACTTCTGATTCTGGTGTGATTTTCAATTCTAACCTAAGCAACCTATTTATAGGAAAATACTTAGAACACCAAAGTAGAAAATTTAATAAAATATTATTATTTATTAAAAATTTCACGCCCACTTTGAAAATCAAATTTCAGCATTTACAACAAGCAAAAGGACAAGTGTGGGGCTCACCTTCTAGAAATCTCCACCAAAAATATTTTAAATCATTTATAAATAGCCCTTTTATAAAAAAAATATGAATTCTATGTCCTTTTCATAGGAAATTTAATTCTCTACAACTTTGCAGAAGGAAATTTTTCCAAATTTCGAACGAAAAAATGACCCGAATTTACATACGGATGAAATCTCATAGCATTCCATCCTTGAAAATTTACTTACGGATCAAATCCACCGCACACCCAGTTTGGCCAACAAAAAATCAGCATAATATTTCACACATAAGTGGGGCCCACTCAATTAGAAAAATCCTCCAACAAATATTTTACACATTTTAATCCTCAAAAATACCATTCAGGAGCAATTTGCACTCCTCCTCCTCATTTTATTCATATACCGTGAATTTAGTGTAAAAATATCACCATTATTATATTATTATATTATCACATTATAAATTTATAATGTAATATAATAATATATTTAAATAAATTATTTTATCAAAAAAGATAAAATATCAATTTTCAACGATTGTCATTTTTCTAAAAATTCCTCCATTTATATCCACATTAAATAAATATCATATAAATCAACAATTAATTATTCACAAATAATATTATAGAACTACAATATTAATAACCAGATCATTCCCAGGAAAGAGGGGGCTTTCCGATAAGGATTTCTCCTTACTAGCGCGCAATTAAATAACCTAACCCCTTTCCTCGGCAGAATTTTCTAGACATTGTCAATAATGTTATCTAATAATATTATTCAAATAATATGAATTATTAGTTTGATCATGTGAAATACTATGCAGTGACAATTATTAAAACAACAATAATGTACAATACCATGTGTTACTGTACAACAATGCGTATTACTTTACTTTAATCACCGGGTATTTCAACAATGTTAAAGGTAATAATTACACCGTTATTTTTAGAAAACTTATTCTTGTCGTTTTCTTCATCCGATAATTTTCTGTTACGGGGCCCACAAATGGCTGCGCTGTTGTACGAATATTCCCCGACAACAAGAATATTCCATGACCAAATGAATATTCCCCGACGACAATTAATATTTTATAACCACTTGTCTATTTTGTAAACTTTACATATATCACCTTTAACTTTAACTTTTTATCAATTTAACCATTTACTGAATAATAATTATAAGAAAAAATTGAATACTTTTATTTCATAAAATTCGGGGTCTTATAATCTCCCCTCCTTATGAAATTTCGTCCCCGAAATTTATGTACCTGGTATTTCAAAGAGTTGAGGATACCTTGCTTTCATTTCAGATTCTATCTCCCCGATCATCTCTTTTGTATCATGATTTCTCCATTGCTCATTTCCTGTATTTCAGATATCATTCTAGAATACAGCTTCAAAACAGAGGTTAATTGACATATCATAATTTTTCAACTAATTAAGTAACAAAAATCAGCTTAGGTAGGACACACACTAGTGAAGGATTTTACTCGTCTCTCCCCTCCTAGTTCTAATCCCGGATCTCCGCTAGAGATCATATCCCTAAGCTCTGATACCAACTGTGACGCCCCCAAAATAGGTCCACACAACCCATTCTGAGTCGCCAAATACATGGTACAAAAAATAACTACAAACCTCATTATTATAATTTTTGTGCAAAATACGACAACATATATATTGTGAGTTTTAATACAAATATATTAAACTTTCATGGTGCCTCGATCACAATACCTTACAATGGTACTTTACATAAAAGTACAGTCAATAACTGTTTTAGAAATTAAAATTTTTGAAAAATGCTCAAGAAAACCTTCGTACATGGGAGGCCATGCATCTAAGTTATAATAGATATCATATGATTTGAGAATCATCCTTGGTTGACCCAATAGACCCCAAAGAAAAAGAAAAAGATTGCTTTCATGTTCTTTCCAATGGTGAGTCTTCTTTTGCCATATAATTATCTCCATTGTCTCCAATTGAAAATTATATATCAACCAAACTCCAAGATTATATAGGTAGTGCTCATAGATATAATCAGCAAGTGGATGTGCACAACCTTGTCTTATGATAACGTGAAGTCGTATGTCAATAGACATCTTGTATGATAGTGGCCAAACACACTTCCAAAGTTGGGTTCACCTCACTTTATTCGGTTCACCAAAATTAACGGTTGAATGACGTATAAAATATGACACACTTATCTAAAATTCTCAATAAAATTATTTTAATACTGTTTAGGAGAAACCTCAACAGCTATAGACCACCGTTCTATTCCCCTGTTACCCCCGCTCGACACAGCTACACTCTTATTACCTGAAAAGAATTGTGAAGCAAAAGGGTGAGCATAACTAGCCCAATAAAGAATATATCATGACTAAAGATAATTAAATTTATCAATAGCCTTCGTCAGTAATAAATTAAAGATTTAGAACATATGGTAGATGATAAAACTTTTCAACCATAGTTGCCGCGGAACGAGCAATCCATTAGAATAGTCAAATAGACCATAAAGTCTATTATCTTCTCCACGTTAAAATTTCACCAACAATGTTTTATCCCTTTAACATCAATCAACAGTTCTTATCCACATTCATGTGAATAACTCATAATTCTAATTGCCATTCTAAATTCCTCTTCGCACCCAGGACAAAGATAATTTTCATCACCTGTTTTTACCTGAAACATCAAAGATCCTGGTTATACCAAATCACATTTCTTATTCATAATCATACTAATAAATTCATCTTTGCACTACTGATAAGTGGATTTTATATACGCGATTCAATATCCATTTCATGCTTATTTGTTGCTAAATTCTTGTGATCATGTTCCTTTTTACTTGTTATATGTTATTTCTTGTGTAGGTTGGTTGTTGTGGCATTTTACGGATATGTGGAATCAATTGGGATGATTTGAGGTCAATTAGAGCAAAATTGGAGTATAGCATGAAAATCAGCAAAGTCATTTGGCAGAAGACATGCCCGCGGGGCTAGCATCATTAGTCTATACACCCCCGCCGGGGCGGGGGGGTCTTAATCTCCAATTAGAAGAAAAATAGCCAGCCGGGGCGGGCCAAATTATAATATGTACCCCCGCCGGGGTGGGGGGGTCTTCAATTATGCTAGACAGGAAGGGTGCCCGCCGGGGCGGGCGTTTATAGCATATACACCCCCGCCGGGGCGGGGGGTGTCGATTATGAAGTGTCCTGTTATGTTTGTAATTCTTTTTGGGCACGAATCTTAGCTATTTATATGGCAATATAACTCTAATTGAGGAAAAATTTTGGCTGGGACTTGTGTGTTGGATAAGATTTACTCAATAAACAACAATTTGAAAAATAACAGAAGGGATATTACGAAGATCTAAGTTCAGTTTTCATAGCAAGCGTGGAGGAGTACTTCGGGAGATTTTTCAAGACGATCGCGATTTTAGTCTACGTGAAGGGTGTTTTTCAATATTCTTCATGTGAGATTTTTATTTGTAATTGAAAGAATGATTTCTATGATTTATTCAGTGTTTATTTTGTTTGACATGAACTAATTCACTTTTTAGGCTTATGATGGATTTTTGAGTGAATCGATGATTTTGTAAACTTTAAGTTCCAATTTAATAGTCTATTTCCAGTTTATCTATATTGATTTGAGCTTGAATCTATAAATTGCCTGATCAACAATTCTTTGTGGAATTGGATGGAATCGAGAGAGGATATTCAAATCTAGACCTAATTAATATAGCATGTGTTCATGATTTTGTGAATAGCTTAATCTTGATGAATGTTAAGGTAGAGATATGCTTGACATCGCATGTAATCAGATAGAGAACTTATTCTTAAACTTTCTTCAATTGTAATTCATATAGAGATATAGTGGGTTAGTTGATTAAGGTGTTTAACGGATTTCTATCTTAATTGTGGATTAACGTTAATACGGTATTAGTGTATCGAGAGGTGGTTAATACTACTTTTGTGTTCTGGATTAGTAAACTGGGATAGTGCATTGAATTGGAATAAAGGTGTTAAAATCAGAGTAAAGATTAGGGTGAAATCATAAGTCTAATTCTCCATTAATTGTTGAAATTCTAGACTTTGATATTTGTGATTGTTTTGTGATTGTTTAATTGCTATTTAATTTAGAATCATTAGTTACAATCATTGAGTTGATTTATTTAATAAAATTAGGGTTAATAGGGAATTGGTAATTGTAAGTTAAGGTTATTTCTAGTTAGTCTCTGTGGGAAAGATACTCTACTTATCACTCTATTACTTGTTGACCACGTATACTTGCGTGTTGTGCGTAATTAGATTTTACCCAACAAGTTTTTGGCGCTGTTGCCGGGGACTATTTAGTATAAATCTTAATAGTTTTATAATATCAGTTTAATTAATCCAGTTTTACTTAGACATTTTTATTTTTGTTTTGTGCTTCTTATTTCAGGTGTTGGAAGCAGTTTATGCAAACTCGGTCCAAAAATCCAGACTTGCTGCCTTTTGAGGACGATATTGAGAAAAGGTTTCAGAGGTTGAGTAAGTGGATCAAGGAAACGAGGCAAGAATTCGAAACATCTGAAAAGGAAGAGGTAATGGCAGCTGAAGATCAGAAAGCGTTAAAGGACTTCGCCACACCCAAGGTGATCGAATCTATGATCCAAGCATCACCAGTTCATGATAATAGCTGCTAACACATTTGAAATCAAGCCTGGGATAATTCAAATGATTTAGAATTCAGTTCAGATTGGGGGATTGGCAAATGACGATCTGAACGAGCATTTAGTCAGTTTTTTGGAGATTTGCGACACCTTTACGTACAATGGGGTGTCGGATGTTGCGGTGAGACTTCGATTGTTCCCATTCACTCTACGGGACAAGGCGAAGAGTTGGTTGCATTCTCTACCGCCTGGATCGATCACTACATGGTAGGATTTAGCGCATAAATTCCTAGCCAAATTCTTACCACCGGCGAAAACTGCAAAGATGAGGAACGAGATAATGATGTTTGAGCAACAACATGGGTAGTCGCTATATGAGGCATGGGAGAGATATAAAGAATTTCTCAGAAAATGCCCACATCATGGATTACCCAAGTGGCTGCAAATGAACACATTTTACAATGGACTACATGGGAATCTCAAAACTAGTATTGATGCAGCGTCGGGCGGAGCATTTATGGCCAAGAGTTACGAGGAAGCATATGACTTGCTTGAAACCATGGCGGCTAACAACTACCAGTGGCCCACAGCGAGAATGACACAGGCAAAGGCAGCTGGGGTTTTAGAAATGAATGGTGTGACAGCTATACAAGCACAGATTGCAGCACTTTCGAAGAAGTTGGGTTCTATGACAGGGGCACAGGCACAACAAGTATAGCAAGTGGCAGTTATATGTGAGTTGTGCGCGGGAGAGCACCCAACGGATCAATGCGCTATAAATCCAGCATCTGTGCAGTTTGTGGGCAATTATAATGTAATTCCAGCAAACACATACCGAACACATACAATCAAGGAAATAGAATCATCCAAATTTTTCATGGAGCAATAACCAAAGAAGAATAAGCTCCAAGATCATCATATCCACCAGGATTTCAGAACCATCAACAACCAGCTCAACATCAAGAAAGGAAATCAAATCTAGAGGAGTTGGTGACAAAATACATAACTAGTAATGAGGTGGCTATGAAAAATCAAGCAATGGCTATGAAATCACAAGAGATGGCGATCAAGAATCTAGAGAATCAGATAGGACAAATTGCGTTGGCATTGAATAATAGACCACAAGGGACGTTACCAAGTGACACCGAGAGAAATCCTAAGGGTAATCACGAGCAGTGTCAAGCTATTATATTGAGAAGTGGAAAACAGCTTGATGGTCAAGAGACAGAAATTTCGGCTACAAAGGAGGTTGAAATAGAGAAAGAAAATATAGAGGGTGAGGTAAAGCAGGGGGACAAAAAACAAATGAAAAAGAACAAACCAAGCTTAGTGAACCAAATTGTCTATCTTCCCCACCATTCCAAAGAAAGAGTTCAAAACAAAAATTAGACAAGCAATTTGCAAAATTTTTTGAAGTTTTCAAGAAACATCAAATCAACATACCATTTGCAGAGGCCCTAGAACAAATGCCGAAATACACGCAAAATTTATGAAAGGATTTCATCAAGGAAGAAGAAATGGGAAGATTTTGAGATAGTTGCACTAACCGAGGAGTGTCTTTGTGGTATTACAAATGAGTAAATTACCATCAAAACTTAAGGACCCGGGGAGCTTCACTATTCCATGCACGATCGGGAATATGCATTTCAGGAAGTGTTTATGTGATTTGGGGGCGAGTGTAAACCTTATGCCATTGTCAGTATACTTAGAATTAAGTTTGCCCGCGCCAAGGCCTACGAACATTACATTACAGTTGGCGGATAGGTCAGTCACATATCCGAGAGGCATAGTAGAGGACATCTTAGTGAAAGTGGATAAGTTTATACTCCCCAGGGACTTTATCATTCTGGACTTTGAGGAGGACAATAACATCCCAATTATCCTAGGAAGACCATTTTTGGCCATGGGTAGGACACTCATAGATGTACAAAAAGGAGAACTTACTATGAGGGTCCAAGATCAAGAAGTAAAATTCAATGTGTTTAAGGCCATGAAATTCCCTACGGATGAGGAAGAATGTTTTCGAATGGATTTATTTGAGCAAATCATCAGTGATGATATGAGCAAGAGTTTGGTAAATGATCCGTTAGAAACAACATTATTGGGGGATGAAGAGGTCAACGATCCAGAATTGGAGGATTACCTACAAATGCTAGACTCATTGCCACGAGTTTCTAGATTCAGAACACCGTTTGAACCATTGAACCATTAGGAAGTAGCCACCAAAAACTTAAGCCACTCCCTAAACCAACGGTGGAGCATTCAAATTGTTTACCACGACTTAACCCGATTATGAAGGAAGTTGTGAAGAAGGAAATTTTAAAGTGGTTCGATGCCGGTATCATCTACCCAATTTCCGATAGCAAATGGGTTAGTCGATCTACTTAACCCTAATTCGTGCCAAAAAGGAGGAATGATAGTGGTGCGAGAATGAGGACAACGAATTAATCTGACTGAGAAACGAATTAATGTAGTTGGAGGGTTTGCATGGATTACGTAAAAATTGAACAAGGCAACCCGAAAAGATCATTTCCCGCTGCCCTTTATTGATCAAATGTTAGATAGATTGGTGGGACACCAATATTACTGTTTGTTGGATGGGTACTCGGGCTACAACCAAATAGTCATCGATCCGGAGGATCAAGAGAAGACCACATTCACGTGCCCTTACGGCACATTTGCATTCAGGAAGATGCCGTTTGGGCTATACAATGCACCTGCAACTTTCTAACGATGTATGATGGCCATTTTTTCAGATATGGTAGAGAAAAATGTTGAGTTCTTCATGGATGACTTTTCGGTCTATGGGGACAGCTTCGATATTTGCTTAAAGAATCTGGTCATGGTGTTGCAAAGATGTAAGGACACGAATCTCGTACTAAATTGGGAAAAATGCCACTTCATGGTTGAAGAGGGCATAATTTTGGGCCATAAGGTATCGGCTCAAGGATTGGAAGTTGACAAAGCAAAGCTGGAAACTATTGAAAAATTGCCTCCACCAAACTCAGTGAAGGGTATTAGGAGTTTCTTAGGACACGCAGGGTTCTACCGAAGGTTCATAAAAGACTTCTCTAAAATTACAAAACCTCTATGCAGTTTGTTAGAGAAGGATGGAACGTTCAGCTTTGATGAAGAATGCGAGACAGATTTTAACTTATTAAAGAGAAAATTAACTACAGCCCCCGTTATAGTCGCACCAGATTGGAGCATGCCATTCGAGCTCATGTGTGATACAAGTAACTACGCGGTTGGGGCTGTTTTAGGCCAACGTCGAGACAAGGTGTTTCACGCCATATACTATGCAAGCAAAACACTTACAGAGACTCAAATGAATTACATAATCACAGAAAAGGAATTGTTTGCAGTGGTGTATGCGTTTGAAAAATTTCGGGCTTACTTGATCAGGACTAAGGTGATAGTCTACACAGACCATGCGGTGATTCGGTACTTGATATCGAAAAAGGATGCTAAACCACGCCTTATCCGGTGGATTCTCCTACTTCAAGAGTTTGACTTAGAAATAAAGGATAAAAAGGGGACAGAGAATCAAGTAGCCGATCACCTGTCTAGGTTGGAAAACTAAGGGAAAGCGAAAGACGACAGATGTGAGATTAATGAGTCATTCCCAGATGAGCAACTATTTGGGATTTCAGCAGAAATTCCATGGTATGGGGATTATGCAAATTTCATTGTGAGCAATATTCTACCACCTGACCTCACAAGACAACAGAAAAGGAAATTTCTTCACGACGTGAAATGGTACATGTGGGATGAACCATATTTGTTCAAGCGGTGCGCCGATAAAATGATTCAACGGTGCGTCCCATATAGTGAAGTTAAGAATATTCTACATGAGTGTCACTCATCGGTGTATGGTGGACACTATGGTAGCGAGAGGACAGCAGCGAAGGTGTTACAAGCAGGTTTTTATCGGCCTACGTTATTCAAAGATGCCCACCATTTTGTCAAGCAATGCGATAGGTGTCAAAGGGTGGGCAACATTTTGAAACGGAATGAGATGCCTCTGCAAACGATTCTTGACGTGGAAATCTTTGACGTATGGGGTATCGATTTCATGGGGCCATTCCCTTCATCCTTGAACAATCAGTATATTCTACTCGCAGTGGATTATGTATCGAATTGGGTTGAAGCTGCAGCATTACTATCAAACGATGTCAAGGTGGTCCTCAAATTCCTATAAAAGAACATCTTCATGAGATTTGGCACACCAAAAGCAATAATCGCGATGTGAAGGTAGTCACTTCGCAATAAGTCCTTTATCGCTTTTTTGGTCAAGTATGGGGTCAATCACAAGGTAGCTATAACGTATCACCCTCAAACCAAATGGATAGGCCGAGGTGTCTAACAGAAGTTAAGAAGATACTAGAGAAAGTGGTGAATCCTAGCAGGAAAGATTGGTCGCTTAGATTGGACGATGCACTATGGGCGTACAGGATGGCATACAAGACACCAATAGGAATGTCACCATACCAATTACTGTACGGGAAGGCATGTCATTTACCGGTCGAGCTACATCATAAGGCATATTGGGCTGTGCAAAAACTCAATTTTGATCAAATAGCTGTAGGTGAGAAGAGACTACTTCAATTGAATGAACTCGACGAATTTCGCCTTCACGCCTATGAGAATGCCAAACTATACAAAGAAAAAGTCAAAAGATGGCACGACCAGAAAATTATGCATCAAACATTCGAGCCAGGCCAATCAGTACTCTTGTTTAACTCACAGCTGCGATTGTTCCCCGGAAAGCTTAAGTCGAGATGGTCGAGACCATTCACGGTCAAGCGGGTATTCTCTCATGGTGCAGTCGAAATCTACAGTCACAATCCACTAGAAACATTCAAAGTCAACGGACACCGTCTAAAGCATTATTGGGGTGGAGAAGCCAACACCGACGTGATCGCCATCACATTGACCGACACAACATAAGCAGGAAGTAGTCAGGCTGAACGACTTAAAATAAAGCGCTAATTGGGAGGCAACCCAATCTTTAGTTTATTTATCATATTTTCAATTCATATGTGTTTAATCATAGTTTACATTAACTTACTAGGTAGAAGAATAATAAAAGTTTCGTTAATATCTCCACATTATATTATGTTATCAATAACTCACTAATTCTCATGTGTTAAATCTTGCAAGATGGAAAATGGAGAATTAAGTAAACTACATGAAGCAGAACAAAGAGCTGACAAGAAGCATGCTACACGGGGGGGGCCTTTTCAAGATTACAACTTTCACGGGCTGGGGTCCTCGAATCTAGTTGACAGAATGCAAGCCCGTCGGGGCGGGCCTTACTAATACAATACCCCCCACCGGGGCGGGGGTCCTGGGCAGCAACAGATGTTGGCAGTTACACAGACTTCTCCTCTTCCCAATAAAACACCAATTTCCCACTTCTCCACTACCTCATAACCTCCTCACATAACCAATCACCCACTTCCCCACTACCTCATAACCTCCTCACATAACCAATCACCCACTACTACCATTACCACCAATACTCCATTACTCTTTTCCACCTCTTCACTCCACCAATGATAGCCATCCTTCAACCTCTATATATATCACTACCCTCATATCAAATCTCTCACACCAATTTACATAGCAAATTCATAAGAATACTTGCGAGTTAGAGAGGAGCAAATTAAAAAGTTTGGTGGAAAGTTAAAGTAAGTCACGCACTAGAGCGAGATCATGGCTTCACCATCATCTTCTAAACGACAAAGGGGAGAAAGCTCACGGTCATCTCAACCAACACGCACCTTCTATCGCCGAAAATTTACAAGTACCGCCGCTGTCGACCGGTATGACTACATGTTCACCAAAGCCCTTACACCGGAGAGGGGGTTGGCACCTGATCCTAACGATGGGGAGCTTATGCCTCAAATTTACCAAAAGGGATGGACTAAATTCACCGAGGAGCCGAAACCAGCCATCGTTAACATCGTCAAAGAATTCTACACAAATGCTGAGGATAAAGAACCATTCCACGCATTTGTGCAAGGACGGTTGGTTCCATTCAGTGTCGGCGCTATTAACACCTACTACCAACTGAGGGTGCCTCGCCACTGCTAGTATGCTCATCTCCATAATTTTGACCCGGACTTTGATGCTATAATCACAGAGATGACAAAGCCGGGAACATCTTGGATCAAGGGTCGAAAGGGAGGCATCGTGTTTCATAGCAAAGACCTTAGCCGGTATGGCAAAATTTGGTACGCCTTCCTATATGCAAAATTGCTTCCGTCCCAACATACCTCGGACGTCACCAAAGAGAAGGAGTTACTGTTGTATTCCATTGTGTAAGATTTTATCATTGATTTCGGGGCCATAATATGTTCATCAATCCGCCGGTACTTACGTGGGAATTTTTCTAGAGGCTTGCCACACCTATCTCTCATTTGTGGGTTGTGTCGCAATGTAGGAGTTAGATGGTCTGATGACGAGCCCACATAATTTATGCTTGCATTGCTTGATTCTAGAATGATAGCGTGGTATTCCGTATGGGCAGGGGGCGAGTCACATCCGCGTGGTCTGGGTTTTATTTTTTCGTCGGATTCGAATGACGACGTGGATGCTACGGAGACATCGGGGGAGGATGATGAACCAATGGGCGATCAAGGGACTGAGCAGGTACCGTAGGCCGAGGCCATATCCAGTTCTCAACTCCTTATTTTTCAAAATCAATTTAATGCACACAACAACGCAACACGTCGGGAAATGAGGCGATTGGTGATGAGGCAAGATCATATGTTTGATGCTATGAACGTATCTTTCACCTCACTTAACACAACTCTGCAAAGCTTCAACCCGGCAGCCCAATTCCCATATCAACAACCCATGCCAATGCCAAGGTTTCCACCAAGCGATTCAGACGAAGAAGAACAACAACCACCTCCTCAGACTTAAGCGATAGCAGGGAAGTCCTCACGTACTTATTTTGACTATTCATCCAATGAGGACATTGTATTACTTAAGTTTGGGGGATTTAAACACATGTTTGCATGCATTTAGCTCATTTAGGTTGCATTTTGAATTGTTGTCATTTAAATTTCTGTATTGCATTCTAATTTTAGTATAGCATGATAGCTTAGGTGCATCCATAGTAGCTTAGGTTAATGTTTGTCATTGCATAGTAGATAATCTTGTAATGCATTTTGTTATCCTTATATATAAAAATATAAAAATGAAAAATAAAAAAAAATTAGTTAATAAATATTGTGTTGCGTAAGTCCATCAATGTTATATTTCATATTGTTTGAGGACCAATGATGTGATTGACAATAAGTTAACAAATATAGTATTGAGTATTAGAACTATGATATAATTTCTGCTATGAATCGAATCTTGAGCTTGTTTGAAGCTGGTATAAAAGGATAGCACGATTAACAAACATCTGTGTTGATTGGTCAGTTCAAATTGATACCTATATGGTCTCTAAAGGATAATGCTAGAGTGAATGACAAAACGACAAAAATGGATAGTAAAGGCTAAAGTTAGGCAAGAACCTAAGTTTGGGGGATGATATGTGGGGTATATAAGCATTATTTTTATAAAAAAAATATGAATAAACACCGTGGCGTGCTTGTCTAGTTTTGTAGCCTTTATTACTTGAGTAAGTAAGCCCGAGGGGATTGTCTTTACACCTAGCGCCCTAAGGTCTTAATGGTCTGGGAGTCGTTGGTCGAAAGCTCGTTAAGGTAGCATTGAAAAGCCTAAGGGAATAAGACATTGCATAGCTATGTGTATAAAAAAAATGGGAAATAAGAGAAAAAATCCCCCCGTATATAATATATATATATATATGAATAAAGTATAAGTACCCCGCTTGAATCCCCGAGTTAGTGATTGTTTAGTTTTAGTTGAAATTGTCTATTTTTGAATTTTTTTTTAGTTTGCGAGTATGATTCCTTCTAAGAGATTGATTATGTATTGAATTTGAGTCTGTATCGGTTAGCATGGATGTTGATCACACACACACACACACTATACCAGTGAAAATGGTTTGAGATTTGTGGATTAAAACAGAATTGTAGATTAGTTTTTGGTAATTGATATTGTATAGTTGCTTATTTTCGCTGAGGCCGTTAAGATAATCTTGATTATGTGATATTGTTGGATTTGGAATCATTTAAGTTAGGTCGTATTCATTTCATCTCATTGTATTGCATATAGTGTTTTGTGCTCGAGGACTAGCACGGTTTAAGTTTGGGGGATTTTGATAAGTGGATTTTATATACGCGATTCAATATCCATTTCATGATTATTTGTTGCTAAATTCTTATGATCATGTTCCTTTTTACTTGTTTTATGTTATTTCTTGTGTAGGTTGGTTGTTGATGCATTTTACGGATATGTGGAATCAATTGGGATGATTTGAGGTCAATTAGAGCAAAATTGAGTACAAAGATGAAAATCAAGAAAGTCATTTAGCGTAAGACATGCATGAGGGCTAAGCATCATTAGCCTATACACCCCCGTCGGGGCGGGAGGTCTTAATCTCCAGTTAGCAGAAGAATAGCCCGTCGGGGCGGGCCAAATTATACTATGTACCCCCGCTGGGGCGGGGGGTCTTCAATTATGCTAGACAGGAAGGGTGCCAGCCGGGGAGGGCGTTTATAGCATATACACCCCCGCCGGGGCGGGGGGGTGTCGATTCTGAAGTGTCCTGTTATGTTTGTAATTCTTTTTGGGCACGAATCTTAGCTATTTGTATGGAAATGTAACTCTAATTGAGGAAATATTTTGGCTGGGACTTGTGTGTTGGATAAGATTTACTCAATAAACAACAATTTGAAAAACAACAGAAGGGATATTACGATGATCTAAGTTCAGTTTTCATAGCAAGCGTGGAGGAATACTTCGGGAGATTTTTCAAGACGATCGCGATTTTAGTCTACGTGAAGGGTGTTTTTCAATATTCTTCATGTTAGATTTTTATTTGTAATTGAAAGAATGATTTCTATGATTTATTCAGTGTTTATTTCGTTTGACATGAACTAATTCACTTTTTAGGCTTATGATGGATCTTTGAGTGAATCGATGATTTTGTAAACTTTAAGTTCCAATTTAATAGTCTATTTCAGCTTTATCTATATTGATTTGAGCTTGAATCTATGAATTGCCTCGATCAACAATTCTTTGTGGAATTGGATGGAATCGAGAGAGGATATTCAAATCTAGACCTAATTAATAATATAGTGTGTTCATGATTTTGTGAATAGCTTAATCTTGATGAATGTTAAGGTAGAGATATGCTTGACATCGCATGTAATCGGATATAGAACTTATTCTTAAACTTTCTTCAATTGTAATTCACATAGAGATATAGTGGGTTAGTTGATTAAGGTGTTTAACAGATTTCTATCTTAATTGTGGATTGACGTTAATACGGTATTAGTGCATCGAGAGGTGGTTAATACTACTTTCGTGTTCTGGATTAGTAAACTGGGATAGTGCATTGAATTGGAATAAAGGTGTTAAAATCAGAGTAAAGCTTAGGGTGAAATCATAAGTCTAATTCTCCATTAATTGTTGAAATTCTAGACTTTGATATTTGTGATTGTTTAATTGTTATTTAATTTAGAATCATTAGTTACAATCATTGAGTTGGTTTGTTTAATAAAATTAGGGTTAATAGGGAATTGGTAATTGTAAGTTAAGGTTATTGCTAGTTAGTCTCTGTGGGAACGATACTCTACTTATCACTCTATTACTTGTTGACCACGTATACTTGCGTGTTGTGCATAATTAGATTTTATCCAACAAGTTTTTGGCATCGTTGCCGGGGACTATTTAGTATAAATCTTAATAGTTTTACAATATCAGTTTAATTAATCCAGTTTTACTTAGACATTTTTATTTTTGCTTTGTGCTTCTTATTTCAGGTGTTGGAAGCAGTTTATGCAAACTCGGTCCAAAAATCCAGACTTGCTGCCTTTTGAGGACGACATTGAAATCTCATAGCATTCCATCCTTGAAAATTTACTTACGGATCAAATCCACCGCACACCCACTTTGGCCAACAAAAATGAGCATATTTCACACACAAGTGGGGCCCACTCAATTAGAAAAATCCTCCAATAAATATTTTACACATTTTAATCCTTAAAAATACCATTCAGACCCATTTTGTACTCTTCCTCCTCATTTTATTCATATACCAAGAATTTAGTATAAAAATATCACCATTATTATATTATTATATTATCACTTTATACATTTATAATGTAATATGATAATATATTTGAATGAATTATTTTATCAGAAAAGATAAAATATTAATTTTCAACAATTATCATTTTTCTAAAAATTCCTCCATTTATATCCACATTAAATAAATATCATATAAATCAACAATTAATTATTCACAAATAATATTACAGAACTACAATATTAACAACCAGATCATTCTCAGGAAAGAGGGGGCTTTCCGATAAGGATTTCTCCTTATTGGCGCGCAATTAAATAACTTAACCCTTTTCCTCGACAGAATTTTTTAGACATTGTCAATAATGTTATGTAATAATATTATTCAAATAATATGAATTATTGGTTTGATAATATAAAATATTGTGCAGTGACAATTATTGAAACAACAATAATATAAAATAATATGCAATACTGTGTATTACTGTGCAACAATGCATATTATTTTACTTTAACCACCAGGTATTTTAACAGTGTTAACGGTAACAATTACGACGTTATTTTTAGAAAACGCATTGTTGTCGTTTTCTTCATCCGATAAATTTTTGTTATGGGGCCCACAAATGACTGCGCCGTCGTACGAATATTCCCCGACAACAAGAATATTCCACGACCAAACGAATATTCTCCGACAACAATGAATATTTTATAACCACTTGCTTATTTTGTAAAATTTATATATATCATCCTTAACTTTAAATTTTTATCAATTTAACCATTTACTGAATAATAATTATAAGAAAAAATTGAATACTTTTATTTCATAAAATTCGGGGTCTTACAATTATGCCTAAATATTTTAGGAATTTGGTTTAATTTCTAGAATTTGTTTATAGATTAATTTGAAGTTCTTATGCGTAATTGTTCAGGATTTTGGACTAATTTGAGATGGGGCCTACGATCTGTAGCTTTTATTTTGGGTGTTGAGCTACTATTTCTATTTCATTTGGTTTAATTATAGATATTGATTTCATTTAGAAAACAAATACAACATATTGATTTCTCCGTGGGGAATCTACTTGGAAAAATCTGCCAAATGTGCCCATGCTTTTACTGACCAATTCTTTGGCATGTCACTCCTCTTTTTACTATTTCTTATTAAATCTTACTTATTTAAAAATTGTATTGAGATGATTTTTAGTGATCAGAAATAAAGAATGGGGAACTATATAATTCGGATGATATCTATATAATTGACTGTGGCTAAACAGGTTATAAAAATTCAATTGAATTCGAATGTTGGAATTGTTTTTACAACTGTTGCTCATTTCATACGGAAGAATAATTTTAACCTGTAACATTTGCACAAAATTGAGTTTCTCATCTTTGGTTGTACACTGATAAGATGTCTTATGTTTAGTGGGCTTGATGAAAGAGGGTGTTATCATGATCTTGTGTAATGCAAAAATTGACATGTTCAAAGGATCAATGAGGCTTGCAGTCGACAAGTGGGGCCGTGTTGAAAGCACTGATCCAGCTAACTTTTCTATAAAGAAAGATAGCAATTTGTCTCTGATCAAGTTTGAGCAACTAAATGTTGTTGAAGAGTGAGTTTCTAACAGGTGTGACCTCCTTCCTATCAAGAATAAAAACCAATCTGAAAAAGCTTTTACTGTTTATTAGCAAGTTTGCTTCTCATGTCATGTAAAAATGTATTGAAAAGTTTATATGAAAATTACTTATTATAAAAAAAATATTTATCATCGTAATTTTAACAAATCATACAATCTGTTATTCAAACTAGCTCGTGCATTGCACAGGCTACCAACTATTAAACTTTTAAAAATTGAAATTATTTCATTGAACTAATTAAACTTTTGAAATTATACCATTCCGTTAATAAGATTGGATGTCGTCAAATTGAATAAGATTTTTTCAGACATGGCTAGATTTGTGCTTCAAATTTACAAACCAATAGGAATTACCCCATAGATTTCTACTTCAAATTTATCAAATTGATGAAATTAAGGATGTTATTTGGAAAAATTAAATATACTCAAATTTGATTCTTTTTCTTGATATTCAATTCAAATTACATCATTAACTTGATAGATTTTATACAATTTGAACGTATATATACCACCATTTTTATAGACAAATTAGAGGAGGGGTTTAGAACCCTAACTACTATAATAGGTATGTTTTCTTCTTCATTTTATAAATTTTCTCTTCTCGATCCTCCTCTGTCTACCTTTTGCAATCATAACTTTTACAACCCTGGTCGCCTCTATCGAAACCCCAATTCTATTTACCAAAATATAGTCCCATTATCAGCCTCCAACACCCCAAATCAACCTTTATTTGCCTAATTACTAGCATCATCCCCGCTGCAATATCAACCCACATAGCCTAGATCAAAAAAAAAGTGGAGAAGAAGTGAACCAGCTAGTAGTGCACCCAACACCGTCATTAAAAGTTTTAACACCAAAGGAGCTACCGCGACCATAAGGAGCCTCCAACGTCGCCACCACCACAATGAGTCTACACTGTCGTCGTCGCCGCCACATGGAACCTCCACCGTTGCCTCATGTTGTGCCACTGCCTTCTTCTACACTTGGTAAGTTTTCTCTCTCTGCGTATTTTATTTAAGCTTTAAAGACGTGCTTGGAAGATGAGTTGATTTTACTTCCTAATTCACTTAGGAATGACATGTCATTTTCTTTTCTTTTTTCGCTAGCCACGTCAGAAAAAAAAATCTTAGTCAATTTGACAGACGTCTAATCTTATTAACAGAATGGTGTAATTTAAAAATATTAATTAGTTCAATGGGGGTAATTTCAATTTTAAAAACTTTAATGATGTAATAAGTAAAATGTTTCAACTATAGTGAGATTTTCTTAATTTTACTTAAAAGAATCTGAGCTAATTTAACAGACGTCAAATATTATTAACAGAATAATGTAATTTTAAAATTTTAATTAGTTCAATAAAATAATTTAAAATTTTTAAAATTTAATAATATAATAAATAAAACGTGTCAACTACAATTATATTTTCCTTAATTTTGCCGTTAGAACTGGTATCTAGGCGAATAAAGTTTTGCTAGGAGGTTGGGCTTTGTATTAGTGGTGTTTCTCTGTTATCATGTTTCTTTGCTAGTGTTTCCTAGTTTTGTTAGGGTATGGTCCAGTTTAGTGTAATGTACTTGTATATGGTCTCTAGATATCAAGATGTGCGTTTTTGGGACACTAGGCACGGATTAATATGGAGAATACAATTTAAATTATGATGTGTGATATTTGGTATTTTAATTCGAGTATGAATAATATTCTTTCTATTTTAATTTATTAAACGTTTTAGACAATTAAAAAATTTTCTATATATTTAACGTTAGCAACATTTCTAGGAAACATTAGTTATATTTTTTTTATTGCCCTTGCGTATCTTCTTTCATAATTTCTCTTTTATTTATCTTGGCAATTTTATACGTATTTTCTCAATTCATACAAGGATAGTTGTGGTAATATATATCAATCTTAGACCGTCTCTCTCCAGCGAATTGGATGTGAACTAAGAGCGAACCGGCTATAGCGACGATTTTTTCTGTCGCTATAGCATAAAAAACTTACTTCTATTCTATAGAAACGGAAAAAACTATCGTTATAAATTTTAGTTCTTGGGTCATTCCTTCCAGTTACTTTGGAGAGAATGATCAATCTTAATGATAAAATTAGACTAATAATCGACTTCCTTAAGAAGTGTGCAACACGATAAAACTTAAAATAAATGGGAATGGAGGGAGTATAATATAGATGATAGCAATACATTGAACTTGTATGTATATCAAAATCATTATATATATTTTTTAATACATACGTGTACATCCTTGAAAGGATATCAAAAGTTTTGTATAAATTTTGAACATGACATACACTATATGAGTAAAGATAATGAACTCGTTTTCTGTTGTGAAATTATAGTAGTCATATTTTAGTATCAAATTTCATTTTACTTATGACAATGCTAATTAAAACATTAAGTACTCTTTGCATGTCACTTCCCAAAACAACAATTTTTACTCAATACTATGAGTCATGCTTAATATTTGATAAATTTATGCAGATTTATAATCGCAAGACGTTTATCGATACATGGTAAAAATTATAAGAGGGTTCACTTATTATATCACATCTCTTTAAATAAGTTATTACTAATAGTTATTCATGTAATCCGACAATTAAATAGTCGACATAAAACATTATAATATATATCATTATCTTAATACTATTAACTAAAATTTAGTAATGGTTGTGTGATTAGATAATAAAAAATAATAAAAATTAGTAATATTATTTCATTTTATAGTTATAAAATAAAATA
This sequence comes from Panax quinquefolius, assembly GCA_020205615.1. Lineage (NCBI taxonomy): Eukaryota > Viridiplantae > Streptophyta > Magnoliopsida > Apiales > Araliaceae > Panax > Panax quinquefolius. The sequence continues at coordinate 136,560,650 of CM035152.1, forward strand.
TATCTTTTATTTTAAGCAAACTAAAGAAAATGTATTTATAAATTTGAAACAAAGTGAATGCAACTTATGAAATGTCACTTTAAAATGGAAATTTAGTGTCTATGTTGATTGTAGTTTCTCCTCTACAATCTTTAATAAAATTACTTTTAAGATTAATATCTGGAGTAATCGTATTTCAGACAAAAACTTAGATCAAAAACAGCTCCAGAGATTTATGGGAAGTGTTAATTATGTTAGAGATTTTTATAAAGATCTGGCGGTTGATGCTGCTCCTCTCTACAAAAGGCTAAATAAGAAGCCTACACCTTGGACAGAAGAATGTACTCATGCCATTAAAAGGATTAAGGCTCGGGTGAAATCCTTACAGTGTTTACATTTCTCTAATCCTGATGCTCCAAAGATTGTCGAAATTGATGCTTCGGACAAAGGATATGGGGGCATTCTAAAACAAATTATAAACTCAAACGAAGTTTTAGTTTGTTTTGTTTCGGGAAAATGGAATGATGCACAGAAAAACTATTCTACTATAAAGAAAGAAATTTGTTCCATAGTTCTGTGTGTTGATAAATTCCAAGGAGATCTCTTAAATCAGAGATTCCTTCTTAGAGTTGATTGTAAATCAGCTAAAGAAGTCTTAGAGAAGGACGTTAAAAACGTTGCTTCTAAACAGATTTTTGCCCGATGGCAAGCTTTGTTATCAGCCTTTGATTTTGACATTGAATTTATTAAAGGAGACTCTAACTCTTTGTCAGACTTCTTAACCAGAGAGTTTTTGCATGACACTCCTAATATTTGTGTGTTAAATCTTGTCAGGTCTCCTAGACGCTCAGCTAAACCAGCAATGGAGAGACCCTCTAATGACTTCCTCAAAGGACAATCTTCAGGATCTCAAAAGCAGGGTAACAAAGGCAAGACTCCTGAGCTTAAAGTTCAGGTTGATTCTCACTACCTTGACACCATGATCAGAGAAGTAGTTGATATTGAAGATGTGGATGCAGTTAGATCTCCAGAACAAGTAGCTGATCTCTATCTGTCTTACTCTCATGATCTACCGCTTTTTCTCCCTAAACTAGAGAGTTTTTGAAAAATTCGATTGAAACAGGCTCAATTAAAGTCTCTCATAAACATAGAGATCGTTATAATCTGGCGTTCTCAACAGTTAAGATCTTAAAGGTCTTACGTCCTTGTGACTGGGTGGGTGACCTAAGGACCCATAAATATTTTGAAACAAAATCTATGGTTCCTAAATACTTTAATTACTTTGATTACACCCTAGCATGGGAAAAGTTTTTATATTATCAAAATGAGCACTATACCCATAGCTGGTTTCTTCACCCTAAGTTTTCAAAAATCATCAATGCTTAGGATTTTCCTGCATGGTTTCAATCTTGGTTCTATTACTGGGGACCAGTCCCACAGTTTTTTCCCCCTAAAGTTGAAGATATGTTTGATAAATATTTTCAAACCTCAAATTGCCTTAATGAGAATCAGGCCTTATTAACTTTCTGTTGCGCCAATGAAATTCCTTGGATCTTTAAATGGTCTTATACTATTACTCAGCATGCAGGAACAGGGGTTCATCGGCTTTGCAGACAACTAGCCATTAAATGGTGGTCCAAATTTGATGAGGACAAAATTGAAAATATTCCTCCTCATGTTGTCGATAGTGATATGGGCAAATATGATGCCTCTCAGCAGAAGTTAAAATCCATCCTCAAAGGAATTCCTAAAAATGAAATCCTAGATTTTCTCAGGAATCATGATGACACGATCACTATGCTAGACAGTGATGATGAGAAATATGACCCGTTTGGTGGCCCATGCTCTCAGCCTAAATAATTCAGGCGTTTTAATGCTTAAAGCATTTTGATGGGTTTGTCGTTTGCCTTAATAATTCAGGCTTTCGGTGATAAGATTCTTATCTTATCTTTTATGGTCCCTTCTGGTTTTCTTTTAGGCCTGCTGTCCTTTCGACTCCATCTTATCCAGGACACGCGTCAGCAGCGTTATGTTATGCTTTTGCTTTTGCTTTTGTAAAAGTAGATTCCTTTTAAAGTTGTTTGTTTTTTGTAATCATTTTGTTTCTCCTCGATCCTAAGAGGATAGATCTGTCCTTCTGTGAAGGCATCCGAAAATTTGTACTCAGTTTATTTTCTTAAGTTTTCTGGTGTGAATTATCAAGTTCGAAGTTCTCAAGCTTCCAACTCTATGTAAGTTTGTATGTTATTCAATAATATTCCGATAAAAAAATAATGAAAAATTAGTAATATTATTTTATTTTATAGTTATAAAATAAAAATATATCTTTTTATTTTAAGCAAACTAAAGAAAATGTATTTATAAATTTGAAACAAAGTGAATACAACTTATGAAAATGTCACTTTAAAATGGAAATTTAGTGTCATGTTGATTGAAATGGAAATTACAATAAAAATATAGGTTTACTAATTTCTAATTTATTTCAAAAATGAAGCCCTTCCTGAATTAGCCAGGTTTATGTGGGCCTTGATCTGGTTGTTTTTAGTTTTGGGTTGAGCAATAAGCAACACATTGATTGGCGCTACTAAGGCTGTAAATAAACTACACAATTCGGCTCGATGCGAAAAAATACGAGCGATATTCGGATTCGTTAATAATGTAATTCAAATTTGAGCATAAAAAATAGTTTTTAAAATATATATAAATAGAATCTGAGCAAGGTTATATTCGACTCGTTTAAGATTCAAGTTACTCGAATTCTCGATTGTAATTCGATACATACTCAATTGATACAAATTCGATTAAATACTCGATATATTCTCTCATATATAACATATACAAAATTAAATCAAATCAGGTTAATTAATTATTATTATTTTGTTTTTTTTTAATTTTAATTATGATTTTATATTTGTAAACTGTAATAGTAAATATATTTTTCTTATTTTTAAGTAAAATAACAAATTTAATTTATAATTATATTTATTATAAAACTAGTTATTATGTGGAGACTCGAATTCGAACTCGAATTTGAAGCTCGCGAGTAGATTGAATATAATTCAATATGAGTCAGATCGAATTCGAGTAATAAATATTTGAGTCGAGTTAAATCTGAGCAAAATTTTTTAAATACAATTCGAATTCGAGTATGAATTTAACGTTTCGAGACGAATTTGAGCATCTCTTTGTTTGTTTTGGTTCGACTTGTTTACACCTTTAGACGCTACTATTAGTATTATTAGGAGGTGTTCGGGAATGACTTATAAGTTAGTCAAACCAATTTATAAGTCATTTGCTACTATTTGACTGTTCGGGAATGATTTATTTTTTTACTTATAAGTTGAATTTTAAGTCAAAAAAAATAAGTATTTGTAACTTATTTTAAAATGACTTATAAGTCATTTTAAAATAAGTTAGTTTGACCCAATGTAATATCTATTTTGCCTCTCTTTTTATTAATGTCCTTTTTAGTAATATTTATATTATTTTAACTTATAAGTCATTATAAGTCGAATACCTTCATAACTTGTTTTAACTTAATTTTTGATTTATAAGTCAAACTGATTCTAAACACTTTACTTATAAGTCACAACCTAAAATAATATATAAATTAATTTATATTTTTACTTATAAGTCATTTAAAATATGTGATTCCCGAACATGCCCTAATATAACCATAGAGGCCTATTCTAATATTCACCTACGACTTTATTGAAGCAATCAAGCCCACTACAATTTTGGAATAAGTTAATCCCTAGCCTTGAGGTCCTTGACTAGCGTTTGCAAGAGTTATTACTATTTTTTAGTATTTCATTAATTAAAATGATATTTTTATATGAATCTCTCATATATGGAGATGAGATTTATTCATTATTCATGTGAGAGAAATTATGTGAAAAAATCAATTTTTTATATAAAAATATCAGTTCCCATCTCGAAATATCTAGAAGTCATGGTCAAAAAATAAGTCAAACAACCACCGACTTATTTCTAGAATTCCTGCTATGAATTGTGAAAATTTTCAACCAAATTGTAATTGTGAAGTACGTGCAAATATTATATATATAAGAATTAAGAACGAGCCCACTCTAATTTATTATATCTTATAGATTTTTACATTGATAGCAATCCATTTTGTCACATACTTGTATTTCATTTTTCCTTTTTGTCAGTATAATTTCATCATAACAGAGTTTCTGTTTGTTTAGGGTGTTGTTTCAGCCCACACGAGGTTTTGGTCATATGTATAATAAATATTAATAAAAAACATTCAAGCATTCTTGGGCATTTGGTCTAGTGGTATGATTCTTCCCGAGTTCAATTCTCGGAATGCCCCCTTAATTCCTTTTTTTTTTCTTTTATGTTCATTATAGTTTACAATAATTAAAAATAGAGAAAGTGTGATATATTTTATCCACTTTCATTATAATTACTATTACATGGTATGAAATATTAAAATTTATTAAATGAAAAACGTTGAAGGCCCTTTCCTTTGTGTGAAAACGACATTTTTTATTTTATTTTTTATCTTTTATGTGGGACTTGTTTTTTTTTTTAATGTCAAATTTAGCTTAACAAAAATATAATAACACAATTATTAATTTTCACTTTCTTATTTATTTTATTTTTAAACCTCGTTTTGAAAAGAATTCAGTCTTAACCACTAACCTAACTAACACCTCATTAGTATCTTCTTCTTATTTATTTTTTTCCTTTTTTTGGAATTCTTATATATTAGTAAAATGGAAAAACATATATATTTGGCATGTTATCTTATTAAAATTATCAACTATTTAATATACAAAAGATATATATGAGAATAAATTGTACTTCTAACTATTTGATAGTGTATTTATTTCACAAAAATAATTTCATTTATCATATTTTTATTGATCACTAAAGACTTATGGATAGTAGTAAAAATATCACAATGTAAATTTATCGTTATAATTTCATTATCATATCATCGTAGTTAAACTACCAACTTATCATTTTTAAAAATAAATATGAAACAAAAATATATCTTTAATATTACATTATATACGACTCTTTTCATTTTCTTTTTTATTTATAAGAAATAGAGTGATTTTTATTCACAAAATTGTGCTCATATTAAAATAAAAATTTCTAACATTATCGTATTGTATATTACTTTATTTTCCTAATTTTTCTTTTTAGAATGTATCTTTTAAAAGAAGTTTTCCTTATATTCTTTCAAGTTCACCCTTGCGTGAAATAAAAAATTTAAAAAATTGATATTTTTAAATGTTAAAATAATATTTTTGGATTCAGTTATAATGAAGTTAACTTCATGATAAGTTGTTAAATTAAAATGTATCTTCTTCTACGTGTCAACATTGTATTAATCAATTGATTAAAATTAATTTCATACTAAACACTCCCCGATATTTTCACACCATTCCAGTGAGAGGAATTAATTATGTGAAAATATTAACATTTTAGGTTGAAATCTCAGTTTCCAAAATTTAACCGATGAAGAGTCTTTTTTTAACACTAATGTCTAATAAACTATATTTATTTATTTATTATTTTCATTTGCCAATATTTTATTTCTTCTTCAATAAGTTTTGAATGATAATTTTTTTTGACCGAAATATTAGACATTTTTAATTTATTTATTTTTTGCTTGTGACTATAAAAAATATAAAAGTATTTATTTCAATCGTAATTTTTATAAAATAATATTTTAGCGATAATTTAAATACATATATGAAAATAAAATTATACAGTAATATAAATCCTCATTATATATATATATATATATATATATATAAATTATACCTAAAAACATTGTAAAAAATTTAGTTAAAATAAATATTATACACTTTTTTAAGAGTCACAATAAAAGCAAATAAAAATTAAAAAAATAAAAATTTTGAAAATATCCGATATTCTGGTCCAAAAAAAATTCTAGAACTCTTTCTTCTTTCACAAGTGACACAAACGGCCGGTAAACGCAAACACGCCGTTACGAAATGGTACAAAATCTCTCTCTCTCTCTCTCTCGATTCCGTGGCACCACAGCAACTTTCTCTCTCCTCCCTTGACTATATGTATGTATATGATCTGTTTCTATAAATATCACCATCATTATCAGTTCCATTCACAATCAATTCTCTGAAACAATTTCTACATTAATGGAAAATCACACTACTTTTATAGATTTACCAGCTGAAGAAGAATCAGACGACGAAACTCTCTCCTTTCGCGATCTCCAGATCGGTACCAATTCGCTCAACGGCAGCCACGACAGGACCTCCTCTGCTGGACCAGAAATTTTTGAGTTCTTCCCCGACGCGGTTACAATTTCTCCAACTACCGAAAACATCATCTTCTGCGGAAAATTGATTCCGTTCAATCCATCTGAAAATGATGTCGGCGAATCGCAAATCGACGGAGTCAAATATCTCAGAACGCCTGATCAGATTTGTAATATGATTGACGGGAGGGATCGATTTTCGAGAGGGAAGAGGCCGGAGAATTACCAGTCGAGGAGCGCGTATTCTGTTCAGAAGGTGAATATTACGTCTTTGACTTCGATGTCGGCGAAGGCGAGGCGGCGGATGTTTATGTTTGGGCCGGTGAAGTTCAAGCCGGAGATGGAGCTTAGCGCGATTAGGGAGAGGCAGAGTCGCCGTACTCCGGGGCCGATGTTTCCGACGTTTGAGGGCGGAGAGACGGTGGCCGATAGTGGTGAGGGTGGCGGGAGGGGGAAATTGAAACTGGCGGTGAGGGCGGTGAAGAGTACGGCCCACTTGACTAACGTATTGGCCAAGTCGTTTTGCATTTCTTAACTTAGAAGAAAGATTACTTTGACGGGTGATTCGGCAACAAAGTGTGATTTTAACGAAGATGAAAAGAAATAGGTGTTATTCTTCTTGTTTTTTTTGTTAATACTCATCCCTCCCTTGATATATTTACGTTTTAGAGTTGTACACGTGTGTTAAAAAAATAATTATATAATATTAAATATAATATTAATTATTTATATTAAAAAAAAATATTATTTATTGAGTAAAAAATAATAAGAAAATTAAAATTATATTTAATATTTAAAATAATATTAAAATTTAAGTAATTAATATTTAATTGAAATTCTTAAACAATAAATATTAAAAGACAAAAAACACGACATTTAAAAAATGACTGAAGGGAGAGAGAGAATTCCATGATCCGTAGATTTACCAGGGTTTGGATTGATTTTGGAATCAAGATCATGATTATGGGTCGAATTTAGATCAATTTATTTTTTAAATTATAATTTTACTAAAATCTTAATTTTTGTTATACTAAAAGAGTCTTATTTTAATTTTTTAGACCCAAGTTTAAAACTAAAAATTTTAATAGATGTGACAAATTTAAGTATTAAAAACATTAATTTTGTTATTATAGGCACTTTCAAAAAAAATTTACATTAATAATTATTATGTTAATTAAAATTAATGAAATTATTGAGAATTTTATTATAATAATCAGTAATTTTTTGGGTGTATACATAATTAGTAATTTTTTTTTTTGTGGGTGGTGGTGTATACATAATCAATAAATATTATTTTTTTTAGGGAGGGTGGGGGTGTATAAATTATAAAAGTATGTAATATATATATAATGTAATATGTATAATGTATGTGTTTTTTGAAACAAAAAAACACATACATTATACATATATTACATTATATACATTATAATATGTATAATGTATGTGTTATATAAGAAAGTAGTGTAATAGTGCATACATGTTGATGTATTAGCTCTACAAAGTGTAAAAACTATTATAGACTAATATGAGTCAAAAATAGTTAAACTAGACCCAACCCATATTTATAATAATAACTAGATACAAACCCCCGCGTTGCGGCGGCATTATTTAATTTTTTTAATAATAAATGTGTACGTACAATTAATAAATTAAAATATAATAAGAACATGATAGATTGTTATGTGATTATCAAATTTCATCCATAAAAACATATGAATATACATTGTAGATGGTAGTGTTGAGATAAAGTAGTGATTTTATTAAATAATAATTAAATTACAAAAGGATAATATCAAAACAGTTGATATTATCCAAATTTGAATTTAGATTTTTAATGATTTAGGGATTATAAATCTAAAAATTAAGAGAATGACATTATGATATTAATTATTTAGATTTGTAGTGATTTAGAAGATTATAAATCCAATAAAAATAATTAATAGCATAAAGTAGTGATTTTATTAAATAATAATTAAATTACAAAGTATAATATCAAAACAGTTTAGATTTGTAGTGATTTAGGGAATTATAAATCTAAAATTTAGGGAAATGAATTAGGATTTGTTTTCATCCTCATTTGTTAGGTTAGTTGGACAGTTTTGTTAAGGGTCTTAAGGAACATTAATTAAACAGGACACATGTTAAATTGTAGGAATGACATGTGTCAAGTTATGGTATCATGTACTGTATTTTAGTATATATAATAGATAATAGATATGGGTCCAAACCAAACCAACCCATCACCTAAAAACTAGTTAACCAACCTAATAGATCCAAGTGTTTTTGTTAACTATATGATTTTCAACCTAAATTGTCAAGTCTACCACGAACAACAAAACCCCTTGAAAATCAATATTTTTCGAAATCGTTAATTAGGCACAACTTTTAACGTCTTTTATTAAAAATTTCGCCATAACTTTGTTATGGTTATGGCGTGTTTTTACTATGTTCTATTTGGAACATCTCCACACCCCCCGTATCTATACTTCTTCTTCTCGGATTTCAATTCTTCCTTACAGATAAATATTTACGTTAGTCCATTTAACAGTCCTCTACATACTTTTCTATCAATTATGTATAGGCTTATTTTTTTAATTTTTGTTCCACTTTTCATGCATATTTATCGATAGTTGACACCTATAACCACCCTTATATATACCATCGGATCTACCATAATCCTCCATCAAATCACAACAACGACATCCAATAAAAAATAATAAAAATTAAAAGAGATGACAGATGGTTAGTGTGACGACCCCAAAATAGGTATACATCACCCATCTTGAATCGCCAAATACATGGTACAAAATACAATAAAATACTTAATTATACAACTGTCGTGTAAAATACGACAAACATATGCTATGAGTTTCAATACAAATATTGTCATCTAGACAATATCCACTCTCAGAATAAGTCCTCATTATATTTATTGTCACACTATTTAACAAAATAGTGAGGACTACTAATACTATCATCTAGACCGTCACTCCGTTCCCCGACTAGTCTCGGCTACATTCTCATTTCCTGAAGAGAACAGTGAAAGAAAGGGTGAGCTCAACTAGCCCAGTAAGAAGTATTATGACTAAGATAATGCAAAATAAATTATCATTAGTCTTCAACAATGTTAAACTGATAAAATACAATAGACATCAAGTTTAACTGCAGCGGAACAAACAATCCATTAAAAGAGTCAAGTAGAGAATAAAATCTACTATCTTTTATGATTTAAAAGGTTTTTCATCACTTTTATCGCTGGGACTCAGCTTAATAAATAATCCACATCATCCCCAAGACTACTGGCTTAAGGATATTCATTAGTATCACGACCACAAATTATCCATGCACTACGGGCCAAAGATATTCGTGTATTCATCAATGGTCATGATCATGCAAACATCTCATCCATCAATGCACTACGGACAATGAGGACTTTTACCACATCATTTATAACATTACGGTCATGATTACAATCAATAATCCTCGGTCATAATCATATCAAGTCCATCTATGCACTACAGCCCACGATGACTTTCAAAAAAAATATAAACATGAGGATGATGACAATGATATAAGAATTCAATAAAATAAGTTCACAAATTAATTTATTCAGAAATAATAACGTCCAAATTGTCAACATGATACTTTTTGTAGAGTAAAATTCAAGAATGCTCGTAAGAATATTTCCATGAAAAGATCTCGGATGAAGCGCAAATATCAAGGATATTCCACTAATTTCATGGAGTATAAAAGTCAAAACTTTAACCAACTGAGTATAATAAGGAATGGAATAACAAAAGAAATCACCAAGCATGCGGTAGACCTCACATGCAGGTTATTCCAACAGTAATAATAAAGACGGAACCGGTCCCACAAACGCATGTGATGATATATGATATTCCAACGAGAATAATAAAGACGGAACCGTGTTCAAAGAAAACGCTTATGCACAAGATGTTCCAACAGAATAATAAAGATGGAACCAGTCCCAAAGCGAAAACGCATGCATGTGATGTTCCAACGTAATAATAAATAACGGAACCAATCAAATGCGTAGAAAGCATGCATGTGATGTTCCAACGTAATAATAAAGAATGGAATCACGTAGAATTTCACCATGTATGCGATTTAGCATAGATAGGTTATTCCAATATAATAATAAAGAATGGAATAATGTGTTCTCTTCATGAAGATGAAAGAAAGAAATAATACCCCTTACCTTTGAAAGAAACTGGATATAGGAGTAGTGAGGTAGCAGGCTTCTCTTCTTCTACAAATTTTCTCTCTACAATTTCTCTCTATAATAATTTCTCTATAGCTTTAGTGAATTGGTGAGAAATGAAGGAAGAATGAGCTTCTATTTATAGAAAAATATAGTTTCAATAATTGCACGTTTTGGGGCTCGAAAAATTACAGTACAATACCTCCAACTTTTCCTATATTTTTAATTTAGTCATGCAAGTATTATCAAACTTGCACCACCTCCCCTAATAGTAAATAATGTGATTCAATAGAAAATCATGTGAATCAATAGTTCTAGACATGTGAAAATATGAATTACAGTATAGTACCTCCATCTATACCTCCATTTTTAACTTAGTCATGCAAGTATTATCAATCTTGCACTAACTCCCCTAATAGTAACAAGAATGTGAAACAATAGTGTACATATGTGAACAAATAGTTATAATCATGTGAAATAATAGCAATCAATTGCTTTCATTTATCCTGTTAAATACCCGATCGTCAATATAACCTCCAGGACATCAATTATTATCGAAATAAATGTCGATTTTTACTAACACAAATAATTCCAACACAATGAAACTATTTTTTAAAAATATAAATTTTGAAATTTCAAGTTTGATTTTTTCCAAAAAAGTCAACTGTTGACTTTTTCACCAAATAGTAAAACCCTAAAAAATTTTGTGTTTATAGTCTATTTTTACTAATTTCATCGTTCCGACTCAAATATCACGTCCGCGTCTCCAAATTCAAATTTCGTAACACAACTTCAATTTTAATAACATTCATCATTAATATTATAACTCACAATATTTATCAACCGTGTCGTTCCCGGAAAGAGGGGCTTCAATAAGGATTTCTCCCATATTAGTGCGCAATTAGGTGACCAAACCTCTCCTCGATGTAACTTCTGACATTGTAAATATTGCAATTTAATAATATGAATAACTTTGTCGTCTCAATTATTGATTTAATAAAATAACATATTATGCAGATGATAATCGTGACAATAATCGAACCAATAATATGAGAGATATGATGCAACAATTATCAGAGCAATAATTGAGTATAACCGAGTGACTTCTCACGTAAGCATCAATAATCAATACCGCGGCGTTACTCTTATGCAACCACGCCAGACATCGTGTACTTTTACTACCGAGTAGTTTAATAAGATAATAGCAGTAAAACTTCCGCCGTTATTTTCATAAATATATTTTTTGTCGCTTTTCTCAATCCGACAATAATTACATTATATGGGTCCACCAATGATTGCTACTGGTTGTATTTAATATTCCCTCGCTAAAACGAATATTCTCCACCAATCGAATATAATATAACAACTCAGATATACTTTGCGAAATTTATAAATACTACCCACAACTATAACATTATAACAAATTCATTCCATAATATGCAAAAATGATAATTATAGAAAAATCATCTTTATTCATAAAAGTTGGGGTCTTACAGTTAGGGTTCAGGACTTACCTCTTGAAGTTCTCTTCTTCTTCTTCCTTGTTAATAGATGATCAACATTTGATCTTCCTCCTCGTTCCGTCTCTCTCTTCTCTTTCTATTCTCATAGTTATACTTCGAACATCATTTTTTAGTACAATTATGATCCTTCAAACTTTTATATATCCAGATAAAAATGATCGAAAGCTCCGGTCACCCCAATTGATCTAAAGGGTAATTTTAATATTTCACTTCTTTCTTCCCTTTTCCTCTCTCTTACTCTCTTACTTCTCTTCCCCATTAAATTGTCATGGAACTAATTAAGACCATCAACCTCCCCAAATTCCATTCTACATGCATTCATTTGAAGCACTGCAGTAAAATCTAAGTAAATCAAAATTGATAATCTCGAACTCAAGGGTGCTACCTCCACCATATTAATTGTCAATTGACACAATAATGTTTAGAAAATTAAAATCCTAATTCCCCAATAATTCAACACAATTCACATAATACGCATAACAATATTTAGTTAAAGGTGATCACACTTATATCAATAATTATTTTTTGTTTCATCAAGCCAACTGATTATTTGATTGAAGATGGGAGTGTGAGATGATCTCCTTTGAGATAATAGGAGTGAGATGATTTCCGAAGGAGATGAAGTCTTGGGCGGGTCAATGATGGAATAAGTTATTAATTCAATAATCAATTAGCCTACTTGAATGAAATCATCAATTAATTAGAGGACTGTCTTCTAATATGAAATTAATGAACAAAAAAGTAGAATTTCTCAAGCTTCACTTAGAATTCATGACCGTCGAGAGAGAGAGAGAGAGAGAGAGAGAGAGAAATTGCGAGGGCCAATGCTAGGTTAGAGGTTTTAATAAATTTTAATATGATTTTGTAATATTTTAACAATTTACCCATTTTGTCCTTAAAAAAGTGAAGTAATTGGTTGTTTTTGATCGGTTAAAAGTTCGTAGAGTGACAATTATCTTAAAAAGTGATGTTTAGAGTTCCATTAGACACGTTTTTAAATATAGGGTGCAAGCCTCGTCCAATATATAAAGTATGAGGTACAATTTGTATTTCAGTTTACTTTAAATTAAGCTATCCAAAGAGTGTTGTTAATTTCAAAAAAAAAACTATCCAAAGATCATAATTTTACTACTAGAAGGAAGTCAATTTGTTGTTGTTAATATATTATCATAGCAAAAATGATCAATATATATATATATATATATATAGATGGATCTATAACACTCATCCTAAATAACATTCCTTCTTAAATAACACTTCTTTATTAAAATTACGTCGTTTTGGAGATATTTTTTTTAAAAAAAGTGGGGTCACATGTGGTATTTTTGTAAATAAAAAGAAAGCAAGTGAGACCACTCTATTTTAATATTATTTTGTATTTTAAACGAATCTCCAAAACGATATAGTTTTAATAAAGGAGTATTATTTAAGAGAGAGTGCTATTTAAGAGGAGTGCTTTAGATCTGTTCTGTATATATTTACTTTATCTGTTTCAAAACTAGTGATAAATTTTTTTAGACCATTTCAAAATTAGAGATATATTTTTATATTACGAGTTCAGGAACTTTCCACAATAATATGAGTTTAGAAACTTTTCCTAGCAATACGTACTTGAAGAACCAATCATGAACTGTCCATACGCTTAGGGGTTCAAAAATATATCATACGATTATGAGTCACAAACTTACCATAAGTATGAGTTTTAAGAACTCGCACCTAACCTTATATTCTCTACCTATTCGTTATACACATGAGAAAAGAATCACCTTCTCAACATGTATATAGCAAATAATGCAACACTAGTTTCCAATGATTATCAATATAAGAAGCTAAGTGGTTGTCGAACCAAACACAATCCCTTTCCCATACAAGGAATTGATCAACTCGGCTACTAATCAATATAAGAAGTTAAGCAGTCATTAAACCAAGGATAATTCCCTGCCCATACAAGGAATTGTTCAACTTAACCACTGTATCAATATAGGAAGTTAAGTGGTTCTCAAACCAAGTACAAATTCCCTGCCCATACAAGGAATTCATACAACCTAGCTGCTGACATGAGTCCTCAATTGAAATCCCACATAATCTTAATCTTATCTTTACTCAATACGAATTTTATTTAATCTATATCTCATCATCCATAACTCTTTCCTGAGTTTACATAGTACCATTTCATAGTACAACTTACGTACAACAATTTTGCTATAAAGTCTTCAATCATTCGATTGATCATTTTTCTGTCTATGGCCTAATCAGATCACGTTGTGATCTCTTATTATAATCGTATTATATTACGATTCTTTTCTATCATCTAATCGTTTTATTTTACGATCTCCTTTCCCTTTATACCTTTAGTCTTATAGACTCTATCTATTCATTATTACTTTTCATCTTTGTTATCAGAGTTGGGAAACTCCATATCTTAGCATTTACCACTCTTACCTGAGTTTAAATCGTATAATTTCATAGTACATTATCTTTATAGCATCAAGCTATATCATTTCTATCACTTAACATATCATATGTTATTCAATAATTTAATCTATTCACGTCATGATCTTATTTTGTAATCATTTCTCCTTATATTTACGATCGTCTTATACCACTATCTTCTTATTCTCCTCTTTAATCATATTATATTATGATTTTATTTACACTTTTCATCTTATAGTCATTGTCCATTTATTAGCACTTTTCATCTGTATTACTGGAGTCAGGTAACTCCGAATTCTTATCTTTATATCTCTTCAAGATTCTTCTTTGAATCTTATTTATCTTTCTCTTTACTTTAATGATGAATTTCATAAATTCATCTCTTATCACTTAAACTTGATCTGAGTTTATTCCTTATCATCATCTCCACGGTTATAGCCTAAGGTACCCCTACCTAAGGTTTATAACTTACGACTTTGATACCAACTATAACATCCCCGAATTCGGGTACTAATCACCACGAATCTGGTACATCATTTCTATAAATATTGTGGAAGATATAAACATAAATTATTTATACAATAACCTTTATAACATAATCCCCAAGGTCTTCAACCTTAACTTAACACATACCTTTAATATCTTAAAAGATTTACAATGTCTTTTGCGTTAGAAAATTTATAATTCTAACTGCATAATAATTTAATCTTGCGCTTTGTCTTTGCCTCTGTCTTTATTCGAGCTTTCATCTTAATTTGAAAATTTTATCATGATATAACAAGGGTGAGCAACAAATTTGCCCAGCAAGTTTTAAATATAATGTAGATATATCATGATTGAAAAGAATGAATTAGCTTTCAAATTTTCAATAATGTAATAATTGTGAAATAACATGAATCAAGTTTCAATAATCGAATGACTGAATCAACAATGTTTGGAGGTTAACAATGACCATGAACACTTTAACTGAACCATATGATAATGAAGGTGATCAGCCTTTCATACCTGATGAACATATGCAACATGCACTAAGTGCGAATCAATAATCAATATAGATGTGAATAATCAACAATAATTATTCACTACCATGCTTTTGAATATAAAACTCAAGTTTGAGTTAGGGAAACTTTCCTGTACGCTGATTACCTGTAAGACCCCAACTTTTATGAATAAAGATGAATTTTCAATAATTATCATTTTTGAATATTATGAACTGATTTTGATATAATGTTATAGTTGTGGGTAATAGTTATAATTTTGCAAAGTATGCAAGTTGTTATATAATATTCGATTGGTCGGGGAATATTCGTTTTAACAGGGAATATTCGTACGACGGCACAATCATTGGTGGACCCCACAATGGAATTATTGTCGGATTGAGAAAACGACAAAAATATTTTATGAATATAACGGCGGAAGTTTTACAGTTAAAATTGTTGAACTACTCGGTAGTAAACGTACAGTAACACGCGTGGTTGCATAGTAGCACACGATATTGATTATTGATGCTTACGTGAGAAGTCACTCAGTTTTGTTCAATTATTGCTTCAGTAATTGTTGCATAGTATCTCACGTTATTTGATTCAATTATTGTCGATATTTTATATATTATTAAATCAATAATTAAGACGACAAAGTTATTAATATTATTATTTGCAATATTAACGATGTCTAGAAGTTCTGTCAAGGAGAGGTTTGGTCACTTAATTGCGCGCCAATAGGGAGAAATCCTTATTAGAAAGCCCCCTCTTTCCTTGGAACGACCTGGTCGATTAATAATGAGAATTATGATAATGATGAAAAATGTTGTTAAAAATATTGAGGAGATTTTTATGATGTATTTGTTATAAATTGACTTATTTTATGGACCCCCATTCACCCATTTTTCAAAATAATCGGTAGAAAATTATTTATTATATTAAAGGTGGGCCCACATGTGGGTCCACATGAGGGGCCCATGTGTGGAGAAAATCTGATATTGAGAGGGAATCTAGTTGGTTTCACGGGTGGGTGAAACATTGTGTGTATATATATATATATATAAAATTACAGCATGTGACTATATATAATATATATATATCTTTGATAATGAAATAATGGTATGGGGAGGAATATATAAGATCACGGGGGTGATGTCCCGTGAGATTATATATATATATATATATATATATATATATATTATATTTTATTTAAAATTTTTCGTTTTATTAGAATATTTTATTGCATAGTATCCTTTCTATTTTCCTATAAATAGAAGCTCATTCCTTCATTATTTCTTACGAATTCACTGAAACTCTAGAAAGAGAAAACTATAGAGAGAAAGAAGAAAAGTATTCTGCTACTTTACTACTCCTATATCCAGTATTCTTCTTTCAAAGGTAAGGGGTATTATTTCTTTCGTATTCATAAAGAGAACTTCAGTTATTCCATTCTTTATTATTCTATTGGAATAACTCAGATACGCTGAGCTACCCTATACTTGGTGAAATTCTTACATTTTTCCATTCTTTATTATTACATTTGGAATATCCATCTACATGCGTTTCTGTACGGACCGGTTCCGCTTTTATTATTACATTTGGAATATCCTATCATGCCTTTTACGCTTGGGACTGATTCCGTCTTTATTATTCTCATTGGAATATTTTGTTCACATGCATTTTACGCGGACTGGTTCCAATCTTTATTATTCTCATTGGAATATCCCATGCATGCGCTTTTCTGCCGGACCAGATTCTCGTTATTTATTATTCTATTGAATAACTCGCCATATGCGCTCTATCGCATGCTGGTGATTTCTTTTGTTATTCCATTCCTTGTTATACTCGGTTGGTTAAAGTTTTGACTTCTATACTACTGTGAAATTAGTGGAATATCCTTGAGATTTGCGCTTCATCCAAATCTTTCATGGAAATATTCTTCCGAGCATTCTTGAATTTTACTCTACAAAGAAGTATCATGTTGACAATTTGGACGTTATTAGTTCCCTGAATAAATTAATTCTTGAACTTGTTTTATTGAATTCTTATATCATTGTCATCATCCTCATGTTTATATTTTTTTAATGTCATCTGTGGCACAGAGTGCATATATGGACTTGGTATGATTATGACCAGTGGATTATTCTTGTAATCATTAACCGTAATGTTACAAATGATGTGGTAAAAGTCCTCATTGGCTAGTAGTGCATTGATGGATAGTTATTGGCATGATCATGACCATTAATGAATACATGAATATCCTTGGCCTGTAGTGCATGGAAAATTTGTGGTCGTGATACTAAAGAATATCCTTGGCCATAGTGCAGGGGTGATTCAATGATGTGGATTAATTATTAAGCCGAGTCTCAGCGATAAAAGTGATGAAAAACTTTTTAAATCATAAAAGATAGTAGATTTTATTCTCTACTTGACTCTTTTAATGGATTGCTTGTTCTCACCGCTATGATTAAACTTGATGTCTATTATATTTTATCGCTTTAACATTGTTGAAGACTAATGATAATTTATTCTCGCATTATCTTAGTCATAATATTTCTTCTTGGGCTAGTTGAGCTCACCCTTTCTTTCACCATTCTCTTCGTGAAATGAGAACGTAGCGGGACTAGTCGGAGAACGGTGTGATGGTCCAGATGATAGTATTAGTAGTCCTCACTATTCTGTTAAATAGTGTGACAATAAATGTAATGAGGACTTATTCTGTGAGTGGATATTGTCTAGAAGACAGTAATTGTATTAAAACTCTCAGCTCTCTTATTGTATATTAAAGATTGTATTTATTTTCTGTACCATGTATTTGGCGACTCAGAATAGGTGATGTATACCTATTTTGGGGGCTTCACAATTGGTATCAAAGCTTAGGGATATGATCCCTGGCTAAGATGTGAGACAAGAACTAGGAGGGGAGAGACGGGGAATTCCTTCGCTAGTATGACCTACCTAAGTTTATTTGGTATTTAATTGGTCGGTCAGAGTATAGGGATAATATGTGATATGTTAATTAACCCTTATTTTGTGGCAGTATTTGAAAATGGCATCCGAGAATGTTGAGAGAATCAATGGAGCATAGGAGACCGTTGAGTCTCCACAGATCAATAACCAGGACAATGTGCATTAGAAAGGAGACAATCCTCATGCAAACAACAAGACTTACCAAATGATGAATGATTGAATGTTCCGAGGCTTCATGTAATTCATGCAACATCAGGCGAGAGCGGCTTCTGTCCAAAATATAGGTGGAAACACTGGCAACTCTCGTACGGTCATCGCCAAACAGTTCAAGGAGCTGGGACCACCGGAGTTTTTTGGAGAGCCAAAACCACTTAAGGCAGAGACATGAATAAAACAGATCAACAAGATATTTGATGTCTTAGGTTGATCCGAGGAGAAAAAGGTTCCCTTCGCCACCTTCATGTTGCAGGCAGAGGTAGATTACTGGTGGGAATCTGTAAAGCGTACCCAACCTGCCGCACTGAAGATGTCTTGTGAGAAGTTTCAAGAACTGTTCAACGACAAGTACTTTCCCAAAAGTATTCGTCACATGAAAGAGGTAGAGTTCATTAAACTGGAGCAAAACAACATGACCGTGTCGCAGTACGAAGCCAAGTTTGCCGAGCTATCCCGGTTTGCATCCTATTTGGTTGATAATGAGGAGAGAATGATGCAAGAGGTTTGAAACCCGAGATACGTTAATATCTTATCTCTCATAAACTGTGTTTGTATTCAGATATTGTTAATAGGGCTCAGTTATTAGAACGCGATAACGAGTCAACCCAACTAAAAGAGAGCGAACCAAGAAATGATAATACCAAAGGAGAATACGATCGTCGGCGGTGATAACAAGCGTGGAGGGAATTCGCATGCGTAAATGGTAACCACTTGGTGGTAATCGTAACCAAAACAATAAGAATGGACATTTCAAGAAGAGGAGATTCAACAATGATGGAAAGACGTCAAAGACCAAAGACCGTTGTGAAGGAAGGAGAACGACCACCTATTATATGCTTCAAATGTGGAGGGGAAGGACACATTAGTCCAAACTACGCGATGCCGTCCAAAGCATGTTATAATTGTGGAAGAGAAGGTCACCTAGCCTGATTTTGTCGTTCGCCAAAGACAAGTTCAGCTAGAATAGAGGCACCAAAGGCCGTCCCAGAAAAGTCAAAGTCGGTAGTGCAAGGGAGAGAGTTTGTTGTGACCTCCCAGAAAGTAAGGAACCCGAATAAGGTCATCACGGGTAAGCTTATCATAAACTCTAGCGAAGTCTATACCTTATTTGATACCGGTTCTACCCATTCTTTTATTTCTCCTACTTGCGCTCAACGTTTAAATTTGACTCTAGAGAAATTGGACTTTGACTTATCTGTTGAAATTCCATTGGGAGAAACCTTCATTACATCCACTGTTTATAAGTCTTGTTTAATTCAAATCGCTACCCTCACATTACCTGTCGATCTTATTTCATTGAAAATACTTTCATTTGACGTAATTCTAGGGATTGATTGGTTAACTACTCATCATGTAAAAATTGATTATTTTCGTAAGGTTGTTAGCTTTCATATTCCTAACCAACCTATTATTCGAATTCAAGCAACCAAACCATTAAAATCAATCACTATCATCTCAAGCCATAAAGCTATTCATTTATTGAAAAATGGATGTCAAGCTTTCTTAGCTCATGTCACGGATCTAAATAAAAATACGCCGGGTTTTGAATGATATTTCTATTGTTAATGAATTTCTGATGTATTCCTCAAGAACTTCCCAGCCTACCCCAGAAGCGTGAAATTGAATTTTGTATCGACCTTGAACCCGGTACAAAACCTATTTCCAAAGCCCCATATCGAATGGCTCATATTGAACTTCAGGAGTTAAAGACCCAACTGCAGGAATTGTTAGACATCGGTTTCATTCATCCTAGTACGTCTCCTTGGGGTGCTCCTGTTCTATTCGTGAAAAAGAAAGATGGGAGTATGCGACTTTGTATTGATTATCGGGAGTTGAACCATGTCACCATCAAAAATATGTACCCATTGCCACGTATTGATGACTTGTTTGACTAGTTACAAGGAGCCAAATTATTTTTAAAGATTGATCTTCATTTTGGTTATCACCAATTGAAGATTAGAACCGATGACATTCCAAAGACGGCTTTCAGAACTCGGTACGGGCATTATGAATTCCTAGTCATGTCTTTTGGATTGACTAATGCTCTTACTGCCTTCATGGATATGATGAACCGAGTATTCAATGAATATTTGGATCACTTTGTGGTCGTCTTTATTGATGACATCCTTATTTATTCCAAAAACCATGAAGATCATGAACAAAACTTGAGGCTGATACTCCAAAAGCTTCGTGAATATAAGCTTTATGCTAAGTTGAAAAAATACGAGTTCTGGCTTGAGGAAGTAGCATTCCTTGGGCACGTAGTATCAAGTCATGGAATATCTGTTGACCCAGCAAAGATTAAAGCTATTCAAAGTTGGGAGCAACCTAAATCAGTACCGAAGTACGTAGCTTTCTCGGCTTAGCTGGTTATTATCGGAGATTTATGGAAGGATTTTCTCGAATTGCTACTCCATTAACTCAGCTGACTCAGAAAGATATAAAATTCGATTAGAGTGAGGAATGTGAGAAGAGTTTTCAAGAACTCAAGAGGAGACTCATTTCAGCACTTGTTCTGACAATACCATCTGGATCGGAGGGATTTGTCATCTACAGTGCTGCTTTGGGCAAAGGGTTAGGTTGTGTTCTCATGCAAAATGGGAAAGTCATAGCCTATGCCTCACGACAACTCAAAGAATATGAGAGGAATTATCCTACTCCTGATCTAGAGTTGGCAGCAGTCGTTTTTGCACTAAAGATTTGGAGGCATTATTTGTATGGGGAGAAAGTGGAGATCTTTACGGATCATAAAAGCCTCAAATATTTCTTCACTCAAATGGAACTCAACATGCGACAGCGACATTGGCTTGAACTGTTGAAAGATTATGATCATACCATCCAATACCATCTTGGAAAAGTGAACGTGGTAGCTGTTGCATTAAGTAGAAGATCATATGCGGGTACGAGTGCGATATTGTCAATGCAAAGGCCCATTTTGTATGACTTGCAAAGGATGGAGATAGAGATAAAGACTCTAGGGACCCACGTGATGATGGCAAATATACAAGTAGAACCGACTTTAATTGATAAGGTTAAAGCTGCTCAAGATACAGACCTGGAGCTGATGCGTATGAGAAAGAAAGTGCAAGATGGTGCTATGCTGGAAGCAAGAATCGATGAAGAAGGAATACTTCGAGTCAACTCCAGAATTTATGTTCCTAACGACCTTGAGTTAAAGTATAAAATCATAATAGAGGCGCACAACACACCGTTTGCAATCCATCCTGGGAGTACCAAAATGTATCGTGATCTTCGACATACATTTTGGTAGAGCAATATGAAGAGAGAGATATCGGGGTTTATCTCAAGGTGTCTAACTTGTCAACGAGTCAAGGCGGAGCATCAAGTGCCAAAAGGTCCATTGAAACCACTTGAAATTCCAGAATGGAAGTGGGAGCACATTACCATGGATTTCGTTACTGGTCTTCCCAAGGTTTCTCAAGGAATATATGCGATTTGGGTCATTATTGATAGATTGACCAAGTCTGCTCATTTCTTACCGATACGAGAAACTTATACACTTGAACGTCTTACTAGTATGTATATAAACGAGATTGTAAGATTGCATGGTATGTCAGTATCCATAGTTTCTGATCGAGACCCAAGATTCACTTCAAGATTTTGGGTTAGTTTGCAAAAA
Source organism: Panax quinquefolius (assembly GCA_020205615.1). Lineage (NCBI taxonomy): Eukaryota > Viridiplantae > Streptophyta > Magnoliopsida > Apiales > Araliaceae > Panax > Panax quinquefolius. Next base: position 136,582,893 of record CM035152.1, read on the forward strand.
GCTATTGGCACAAATTTACGATTTAGTTTGGCATATCATCCTCAGACGGACGGACAATCAGAGAGGACTATTCAAACTCTTGATGATTTATTAAGACTCTGTGTCCTTGACTTCAAGGGAAGTTGGGACAAGTTCTTACCCTTGGTGGAGTTTTCCTATAACAACAGTTATCAAGCAAGTATTGGCATGGCTCCATTCGAGGCGTTGTATGGAAGAAAGTGTCGTTCTCCAGCATGTTGGGATGAGGTGGGTGAAGCAACGTTGTTGGGACCAGATTTGGTACGTATGACTACGGAAAAGATTCAAATAATCCGACAACGTATAAAGACCTCACAAGATCGACAAAAGAGTTATGCTGATCTTCATCGAAAGGACGTGGAATTCGATATTGGAGATCATGTGTTGTTACGTGTTGCTCCATGGAAAGGAGTTACAAGATTTGGAAAGAGAGGAAAGCTCAATCCTCGATTCATTGGCCCATTTTTAATCCTCGATCGAGTAGGAACTGTGGCCTAACGACTCGCTTTACCGCCAAGTATGTCTCGTGTTCAAAAAGTTTTTCACATATCCATGTTACGTAAATATGTGGAAGACTCGAACCACATTATTGAGTTAGAACCGGATGAAATAGCGAAAGATTTAACGTATGAAGAGGTTCCTGTTCAAATCTTGGATAAGAAGGAACATATTCTACGCTCCAAGGTTATACCTCAAGTCAAAGTTTTATGGAGGAACCACGATGTTGAGGAAATGACCTGGGAGTTAGAATCTGAAATAAAATCAAGGTATCCTTACCTCTTCGACATACCAGGTACGTACCCTAATTTTTAGGGCAAAATTTCATAAGAAGGGGAGATTGTATGACCCCAACTTTTATGAATAAAGATGAATTTTCTATAATTATCATTTTTGAATATTATGGACTGAGTTTGATATAATGTTATAGTTGTGGGTAATAGTTATAATTTTGCAAAGTACAGAAGTTGTTATATAATGTTCAATTGGTCGGGTAATAATCATTTTAACAGGGAATATTCGTACGACGACACAATCATTGGTGGACCCCACAACGAAATTATTGTCGGATTGAGAAAACGATAAAAATATTTTATGAAAATAACAACGAAAGTTTTATAGTTAAAACTATTGAACTACTCGGTAGTAAAAGTACGATGTCTGGCGTGGTTGCATAGTAGCACAAGATTGATTATTGATGCTTACGTGAGAAGTCACTCGGTTTTGTTCAATTATTGCTTCATGAATTGTTGCATAGTATCTCACGTTATTTGATTCAATTATTGTCGATATTTTATATATTATTAAATAATTAATTAAGACGACAAAGTTATTAATATTATTATTTGCAATATTAATGATGTCTAGAAGTTCTGTCAAGGAGAGGTTTGGTCACCTAATTGCGCGCCAATAGGGAGAAATCCTTATTGAAAGCCCCTCTTTCCCGAGAAACGACACAGTCGATTAATATTGTGAATTATGATAATGATGATAAATGTTGTTAAAAATATTGAGGAGATTTTTATGATGTATTTGTTATAAATTAGCTTATTTTATGGACCCCCATTCATCCATTTTTCAAAATAATTGGTAGAAAATTATTTATTATATTAAAAGTGGGCCCATATGTGGGGGCCACATGTGGGGCCCATGTGTGGAGAAAATCTGATATTGAGAGGGAATCTAGTTGGTTTCACGGGTGGGTGAAACATTGTATATATATATAAAATTACAGCATGTGACTATATAATATATATATATATATATATATATATATATATATATCTTTAACAATGAAATAATGGTATGGGGAGGAATATATAAGATCACGGGGGTGATGTCCCGTGAGATTATATATATATATATATATAATATATATTATATTTTATTTAAAAATTTTCGTTTTATTAGAATATTTTATTGCATAGTATCCTTTCTATTCTCCTATAAATAGAAGCTCATTCCTTCATTATTTCTTACGAATTCACTGAAACTCTAGAGAGAGAAAACTATAGAGAGAAAGAAGAAAAGTATTCTGCTACTTCACTACTTCTATATCCAGTATTCTTCTTTCAAAGGTAAGGGGTATTATTTCTTTTGTATTCATGAAGAGAACTTCTGTTATTCTATTCTTTATTATTCTGTTGGAATAACCTGTATACGCGAGCTATACTATACTTGGTGAAATTCTTCCGTTATTCCATTCTTTATTATTACATTAGAATATCCTCATCATGCGTTTTATGCCGGACTTCGGTTCCGCTCTTTATTATTACATTGGAATATCCATGCTCATGCGTTTTACGTTTTACTGATTCCGCCTTTATTATTACATTGGAATATCCTGTTTGTCGCGCTTTTACTGCCGGACACGGTTCCGTCTTTATTATTCTGGTTGAATATCCTCACATGCATGCTTTTCTTTGACCTGGTTCCGTTATTTATTATTCTCGTTGGAATAACTCACCTGTCATGGTATGGCCTATCGCGTGCCCGGTGATTTCTTTTGTTATTCCATTCCTCGTTATACTCAGTTGGTTAAAGTTTTGACTTCTATACTCTATGAAATTATTGGAATATCCTTGATATTTGCGCTTCATCCAGTATCTTTTCATGGAAATATTCTTCTAAGCATTCTTGAATTTTACTATACAAAGAAGTATCATGTTGACAATTTGGACGTTATTAGTTCCTGAATAAATTAATTCTTGAACTTGTTTTATTGAATTCTTATATCATTGTCATCATCCTCATGCTTATATTTTTTTTAAAGTCATCTGTGGCCTGTAGTGCATAGATGGACTTGGTATGATTATGACCAGGGATTATTCGGTGTAATCATGACCGTAATGTTACAAATGATGTGGTAAAAGTCCTCATTGGCCCGTAGTGCGTTGATGGACAGTTGTTGGCATGATCATGACCATTAATGAATACACGAATATCCTTGGCCCGTAGTGCATGTAAAATTTATGGTCGTGATACTAAAGAATATCCTTGGCCGTAGTGCAGGGGCGATTTGATGATGTGGATTAATTATTAAGCTGAGTCTTAGCGATAAAAGTGATGAAAAACTTTTTAAATCATAAAAGATAGTAGATTTTATTCTCTACTTGACTCTTTTAATGGATTGCTTGTCCCGCTGTAGTTAAACTTGATGTCTATTATATTTTATCAGTTTAACATTGTTGAAGACTAATGATAATTTATTCTGCGTCATCTTAGTCATAATATTTCTTACTGGGCTAGTTGAGCTCACCCTTTCTTTCACCGTTCTCTTCAGAAATGAGAACGTGGCCGGACTAGTCGGGAACCGGAGTGATCGGTCCAGATGATAATAGTATTAGTAGTCCTCACTATTCTATTAAATAATGTGACAATAAATGTAATGAGGACTTATCCTGAGAGTGGATATTGTCTAGAAGACAGTAATTGTATTAAAACTCTCAGCTCTCTTGTTGTATATTAAAGATTGTATTTGTTTTCTGTACCATGTATTTGGCAACTCAGAATAGGTGATGTATACCTATTTTGGGGGCGTCACATTACCGCTAAGCAATTTTAATCTCTCATGAAAGACCTATCAATTATAAGATTTATCTTTCAATTAGCATAACATAACTGTTAGCTCATAATACTATTACTTTATCCATAAATTATCTAGCACTTAATCACAAAATCAAATATTACATAACATCCTAACACAATAGTTTTATTATCATCTTTTGATAATTTTCAATCACTTTATCATATATATTATGATTCAATACTTTAATCTTTCATATTATAAGTTCTTTTCTATAATCTAGTAAGCCAAATTCTATTCTTATAATCTGGATTATTTAAACATATCAATCCAGCAGCCCGGATTAAAACTATTCTTCAATCCAGCAAGCCTGGATTCATGATCCTTTAAACCAGCAAGCCTGAATTCATAAATCTTTCAATCTAGCAAGCCTGGATTCACAATCCTTCAATCCAGCAAGCCTGGATTCATAAATCTTTCAAATCCAACAAACTAGATTCAACAAATTTTCAATCCAACAAGATGAATTCATTAATTCTTTTCACAAAAATACCAAATCAACTTATTATTTTTCTATCATTTGGCCAAACATATATACATATATTTCATACACAAAAAGAATTTTTCTATAATTTTTCAACTGCCTTTAGTATTTTTCAAAAATCATTTTTAGTTCGTAGCTTAAGAAATTAGTCCTATCATGCTCAACTACAGAAATTCCCATCTCTTGACATAATCTTATACGTGTTAACGTGAGCCTCCAGTTTAAATTTTGTGGCCATCGGAGTTATAGAACTCCGGTTATAGTTGTTTTCATCGACAAAATACCAAAACATGAAATGGCCATAATTGGTCATTTTAAGTTGGAATGAGCTCGTTTTTGGACAGTAGCTACTTTATATCATATATTTTCATGTCCCAAAAGTCCGGAATTTATTTCACAAATTAAGTGGTCGAAACCTCCCTTGCAAAATCTGGGACAGTTTGTTTTTGAAATTTTTTATTTTTTTGCACTTTGCTAAAAACAGTCCATACGGAAATCTACAATTCCTTTTTCAATGATTCCACTTGTAAATGTTAGAAAGCTCATCATATTATCATCCTAATTTTTTCTAGAATTTTTGAATGCTAGAAAAATGACGAAACTTCACTTGGCAGTGACTGTCCAAAAATAGTGTGTTTCTCTTTATTGAAAACGAAACTGTTTTTTCTAAAATCGTCACTACGGATTGAGAAATCAATATTTTTGAGTGTTACCACTTGGGTTTAGTAGTTAACTTACATATCTGACACTCCTCTTGACGGATTGTAAAAAGAAGTAGATCAAAAATGGTGGAAATCCAAAGTACATAAAAATTTATGGTTTATAAACTAGAAAAATTACTTTTCTTTTCTTTTGATTTCCAAACAAATCAACACCCAATATGGGTATATCTAAACATAAAAAACTCAACAACAAGTAAATACCAAGTTTTTGAGTGTAAAAACATAGATTCAAGTTTTGATTTATAATAATCAAAAATACATAAACAAAAGGTATTTATACCTTTGATTCCCATGCTCTCCTTCTTCTTATTCCATGGATTACCCTTCTCTCTCCTATCTGCCTCTCATGGCTGCATGCCAGAAATGGTATCCACTTCGGTGGCAATCAGGGCCAAAATAATAAGAATGGACATTTCAAGAAGAGGAGATTCAACAATGATGGAAAGACGTCAGCACCAGCACCCGTTGTGAAGGAAGGAAAACGACCACCTATTATATGCTTCAAATGTGGAGGGGAAGGACACATTAGTCCAAACTGCGCGATGCCGTCCAAAGCATCTAATAATTGTGGAAAAGAAGGTCACCTAGCCTGATTTTGCCGTTCACCGAAGACAAGTTCAGCTAGGATAGAGGCACCAAAGGCCATCCCAGAAAAGTCAATGCCGGTAGTGCAAGGGAGAGCGTTTGTTGTGACCTCCCAGAAAGCAAGGAACCCGAACGAGGTCATCACGGGTAAGCTTATCATAACCTCTAGCGAAGTCTATACCTTATTTGATACCGGTTCTACCCATTCTTTTATTTCTCCTACTTGCGCTCAACGTTTAAATTTGACTCCGGAGAAATTGGACTTTGACTTATCTGTTGAAACTCCATTGGGAGAAACCTTCATTACATCCACTGTTTATAAGTCTTGTTTAGTTCAAATCGGTACCCTCATTTACCCCGTCGATCTTATTTCATTGAAAATACTTGCATTTGACGTAATTCTAGGGATTGATTGGTTAACTATTCATCATGCAAAAATTGATTGTTTTCGTAAGGTTGTTAGCTTTCATATTCCTAACCAACCTATTATGCGAATTCAAGCAACCAAACCATTAAAATCAATCACTATCATCTCAATCCATAAAGCTATTCGTTTATTGAAAAATGGATGTCAAGCTTTCTTAGCTCATGTCACGGATCTAAATAAAAATACGTCTGTTTTGAATGATATTTCTATTGTTAATGAATTTCCTGACGTATTCCCTGAAGAACTTCCAGGCCTACCCCCAGAGCGTGAAATTGAATTTTGTATCGACCTTGAACCTGGTACAAAACCTATTTCCAAAGTCCCATATCGAATGGGTCCTATTGAACTTGTTTTATTGAATTCTTATATTGTTGTCATCATCCTCATGTTTATATTTTTTTTAATGTCATCTGTGGCCTGTAGTGCATAGATGAACTTGGTATGATTATGACCAGGGATTATTCGGTGTAATCATGACCGTAATGTTACAAATGATGTGGTAAAAGTCCTCATTGGCCCGTAGTGCATTGATGGACAGTTGTTGGCATGATCATGACCATTAATGAATACACGAATATCCTTGGCCCGTAGTGCATGGAAAATTTATGGTCGTGATACTAAAGAATATCCTTGGCCATAGTGCAGGGGTGATTCAAAGGTGTGGATTAATTATTAAAATTTGAGTCTCAAATGATAAAAGTGATGAAAACTTTTAAATCATAAAAGATAGTAGATTTTATTCTCTACTTGACTCTTTTAATGGATTGCTTGTTCACCGCAGCTTAAACTTGATGTCTATTATATTTTATCGGTTTAACATTGTTGAAGACTAATGATAATTTATTCGCATTATCTTAGTCATAATATTTCTTCTTGGGCTAGTTGAGCTCACCTTTCTTTCACCGTCCTCTTCAGAAAATGAGAACGTGGCGGGACTAGTCGGGGAACGGAGTGACGGTTCAGATGATAGTATTAGTAGTCCTCACTATTCTGTTAAATAGTGTGACAATAAATGTAATGAGGACTTATTCTGTGAGTGGATATTGTCTAGAAGACAGTAATTGTATTAAAACTCTCAGCTCTCTTGTTGTATATTAAAGATTGTATTTGTTTTCTGTACCATGTATTTGGCGACTCAGAATAGGTGATGTATACCTATTTTGGGGGCGTCATAGTTGGTATCAAAGCTTAGGGATATGATCCCTGGCTAAGATGTGAGACAAGAACTAGGAGGGGAGAGACGGGGAATTCTTTCGCTAGTATGACCTACCTAAGTTTATTTGCTATTTAATTGGTCGGTCAGAGTATAGGGATAATATGTGATATGTTAATTAACCCTTGTTTTGTGGCAGTATTTGAAAATGGCATCCGAGAATGTTGTGAGAATCAATGGAGCATAGGAGATCGTTGAGTCTCCACAGATCAATAACCAGGACAATGTGCATCAGAAAGGAGACAATCCTCATGCAAACAACAAGACTTACCAAATGATGAATGATTGAATGTTCCGAGGCTTCATGTAATTCATGCAACATCAGGCGAGAGCGGCTCCTGTCCAAAATGCAGGTGGAAACACTAGCAACTCTCGTACGGTCATCGCCAAACAGTTCAAGGAGCTGGGACCACCGGAGTTTTTTGGAGAGCCAAAACCACTTAAGGTGGAGACGTGAATAAAATAGATCAACAAGATATTTGATGTCTTGGGTTGCTCCGAGGAGCAAAAGGTTCCCTTCGCCACCTTCATGTTGCGGGCAGAGGCAGATTATTGGTGGGAATCTGTAAAGCGTACCCAACCTGCCGCACTGAAGATGTCTTGGGAGAAGTTTCAAGAACTATTCAACGACAAGTACTTTCCCGAAAGTATTCGTCACATGAAAGAGGTAGAGTTCATTAAACTGGAGCAAAACAACATGACCGTGTCGCAGTACGAAGCCAAGTTTACCGAGCTATCCCGATTTGCGTCCCATTTGGTTGATAATGAGGAGAGAATGACCCGAATGTTTCTAAGAGGTTTAAAACCCGAGATACGTTAATATCTTATCTCTCATAAACTGTGTTTGTATTCAGATATTGTTAATAGGGCTCAGTTATTAGAACGCGATAACGAGTTAACCCAACTAAAAGAGAGCAAATTTAAAATAAGCAAAATGATAATACCAAATGAGAGCGAACATCGAAGTGGTGATAATGCGCGTAGAGGAAATCAAAGATGCCGAAATGATAATTCTAAGGATTGATTGGTTAACTACTCATCATGCAAAAATTGATTGTTTTTATAAGGTTTTTAGCTTTCATATTTCTAACCAACCTATTATGCGAATTCAAGCAACCAAACCATTAAAATCAATCACTATCATCTCAAGCCATAAAGCTATTCGTTTATTGAAAAATGGATGTCAAGCTTTCTTAGCTCATGTCACGGATCTAAATAAAAATACGTCAGTTTTGAATGATATTTTTCTATTGTTAATGAATTTCCTGACGTATTCCCTGAAGAACTTCCCGGCCTACCCCCAGAGCGTGAAATTGAATTTTGTATCGACCTTAAACCCGGTACAAAACCTATTTCCAAAGCCCCATATCGAATGGCTCCTATTGAACTTCGTGGAGTTAAAGACCCAATGCGCAGGAATTGTTGAACATCGGTTTCATTCGTCCTAGTATGTCTCCTTGGGGTGCTCCTGTTCTATTCGTGAAAAAGAAAGATGGGAGTATGCGATTTTGTATTAATTATCGGGAGTTGAACCATGTCACCATCAAAAATAAGTACCCATTGCCACGTATTGATGACTTGTTTGACCAGTTACAAGGAGCCAAATTCTTTTCAAAGATTGATCTTCGTTCCGGTTATCACAAATTGAAGATTAGAACATATGACATTCTAAAGACGGCTTTCAGAACTCGGTACGGGCATTATGAATTCCTAGTCATGTCTTTTGGATTGACTAATGCTCCTGCTACCTTCATGGATATGATGAACCGAGTATTCAATGAATATTTGGATCACTTTGTGGTCGTCTTTATTGATGACATCCTTATTTATTCCAAAAGCCGTGAAGATCATGAGCAAAACTTGAGGCTGATACTCCAAAAGCTTCGTGAATATAAGCTTTATGCCAAGTTGAAAAAATGCGAGTTCTGGCTTGAGGAAGTAGCATTCCTTGGGCACGTAGTATCAAGTCATGGAATATCTGTTGACCCAAAGATATATTGAAGCTATTCAAAGTCGAGCAACTTAAATCGATGGATCAAGTCGTAGCTTTCTTGGCTTAGCTGGTTATTATCGGAGATTCATGAAAGGATTTTCTTGAATCGCTACTCCATTAACACAGCTGACTCGAAAAGATACAAAATTCGGTTGGAGTGAGGAATATGAGAAGAGTTTTCAAGAACTCAAGAAGAGACTCATTTCATCACCTGTTCTGACAATACCATCTGGATCGGAGGGATTTGTCATCTAGAGTGATGCTTCGGGCAAAGGGTTAGGTTGTGTTCTCATGCAATATGAGAAAGTCATAGCCTCTGCCTCACGATAACTCAAAGAATATGAGAGGAATTATCCTAGTCATGATCTAGAGTTGGCAGCAGTCGTTTTTGCACTAAATATTTGGAGGCATTATTTGTATGGGGAGAAAGTGGAGATCTTTACGGATCATAAAAGCCTCAAATATTTCTTCACTCAAAAGGAACTCAACATGCGACAGCAACGTTGGCTTGAACTGTTGAAAGATTATGATCATACCATCCAATACCATCCTGGAAAAGCGAATGTGGTAGCTGACGCATTAAGTAGAAGATCATATGCGGGTAAGAGTGCGATATTGTCAACGCAAAGGCCCATTTTGTATGACTTGCAAAGGATGGAGATAGAGATAAAGACTCTAGGGACCCACGTGATGATGGCGAATATACGAGTAGAACCGACTTTAATTGATAAGGTTAAAGCTGCTCAAGATACAGACCTGGAGCTGATGCGTATGAGAAAGAAAGTGCAATATGAAGAGAGAGATATCGGGGTTTATCTCAAGGTGTCTAACTTGTCAACGAGTCAAGGTGGAGCATCAAGTGCCAAAAGGTCCAACGCAACCACTTGAAATTCCAGAATGGAAGTGGGAGCACATTACCATGGATTTCATTACTTGTCTTCCCATGGTTTATCAAGGCATAGATGTGATTTGGGTCATTGTTGATAGATTGACCAAGTCTGCTCACTTCTTAGCGATACGAGAAACTTATACACTTGAACATCTTGCTAGTATGTATATAAACGAGATTGTAAGATTGCATGGTATGCCAGTATCCATAGTTTCTGATCGAGACCCAAGATTCACTTCAAGATTTTGGGTTAGTTTACAAAAAGCTATGGGCACAGATTTACGATTTAGTTTGGCATATCATCCTCAGACGGGCGAACAATCAGAGAGGACTATTCAAACTCTTGAAGATTTATTAAGACTCTGTGTTCTTGACTTCAAGGGAAGTTGGGACAAGTTCTTACCATTGGTGGAGTTTTCCTACAACAACAGTTATCAAGTAAGTATTGGCATGGCTCCATTCGAGGCGTTGTATGGAAGAAAGTGTCGTTCTCTAGTATGTTGGGATGAGGTGGGTGAAGCAATGTTGTTGGGACCGAATTTGGTACGTATGACTACGGAAAAGATTCAAATAATCCGACAACGTATAAAAACCTCATAAGATCGACAAAAGAGTTATGCTGATCTTCATCGAAAGGACGTGGAATTCGATATTGGAGATCATGTGTTGTTACGTGTTGCTCTATGGAAAGGTGTTACGAGATTTGGAAAGAGAAGAACGCTCAATCCTTGATTCATTGGCCCATTTTTAATCCTCGATCGAGTAGGAACTGTGGCGTATAGAGTCGCTTTACCACCAAGTATGTCTTGTGTTCATAACGTTTTTCACATATCCATGTTACGTAAATATGTGGAAGACCCGAACCACATTATTGAATTAGAACCGGACGTGATAGAAGAAGATTTAACATATGAAGAGTTACTTGTTAAAATTTTGGATAAGAAGGATCATATTCTACGCTCCAAGGTTATACCTCAAGTCAAAGTTTTGTGGAGAAACCACGACATGGAAGAAATGACTTGGGAGTTATAATCTGAGATGAAGTCAAGATATCCTAACCTATTCGACATACCAGGTATGTACCCTAATTTCGAGGGAAAAATTTCATAAGAAGAGGAGGTTGTAAGACCCCAACTTTTATGAATAAAGATGATTTTTCTATAATTATCATTTTTTGAATATTATGGAATGAGTTTGTTATAATGTTATAGTTATGGGTAGTATTTATAAATTCTACAAAGTTTGCAAGTTTTTATATTATATTCGATTGATTTGAGAATATTCGTACAACGGCGCAATCATTGGTGGACCCCACAATAGAATTATTGTTGGATTGAGAAAACGACAAAAATATATTTATGAAAATAACTATGGAAGTTTTACTGTTAATCTTGTTGAACTACTTTCAGTAGTAAAAGTATAGTAATACTGCGTGGTTGCATAGTAGCACACTCAGTATTGATTATTGATGCTTACGTGAGAAGTCACTCGGTTATACTCAATTATTACTACAATGGTTGTTGCATCATATCTCTCGTATTATTGATTCGATTATTGTCACAAGATCATCATCGCATAATATGTTATTTTATTAAATCAATAATTGAGACGACAAAGTTATTCATATTATTAAATTGCAATATTTACAATGTCTAGAAGTTCTGTCAATGAGAGGTTTGGTCACCTAATTGCACGCCAATAGGGAGAAATCCTTATTGGAAAGTCCCCTCTTTCCTGGGAACGACCTGGTTGATAAATATTATGAGTTATAATATTAATGATGAATGTTATTAAAATTGAAGTTGTGTTTGGAGTTGAATTTGGAGACGCGGACGTGATATTTGAGTCCGGAACGATGAAATTAGTAAAAATAGTCTATAAACACAAAATTTTCCGGGATTAACTTTTTGGTCAAAAAGTCAACAGTTGACTTTTTCAGAAAAAGTCAAACTTCGAAATTTAAAAATTTATATTGTTGATAAAAATAGTTTCATTGTGTTGGAATTATTTGTGTTAGTGAAAATTGACATTTATTTCGATAATAATTGATGTCTGGAGGTTATATTGACTAATCGGGTATTTAACCGGATAAATGAGAAATTGATTGCTATTATTTCACATGATTATAACTATTTGTTCACATGTGTATACTATTGTTTCACATTCTTGTTACTATTAGGGGAGTTGGTGCAAGTTTGATAATACTTGCATGACTAAATTAAAAATAAAGGAAAAGTTGGAGGTATTATACTGTAATTTTTTGAGTCCCAAAACGTGAAATTATTGAAACTATATTTTTCTATAAATAGAAGCTCATTCTTCCTTCATTTCTCACCAATTCACTAAAGCTATAGAGCAATTATTATAGAGAAAAAAATCTATAGAAGAAGAGAAGCCTGCTACCTCACTATTCCAAAGATCCGCTTTCTTACGAGGTAAGGGGTATTATTTCTTTTGTATTCATGAAGAGAACTTCTGTTATTCCATTCTTTATTATTATGTTGGAATAACCTGTCTATGCGAAATATCGCATACATAATGAAATTCTTCTGTTATTTCATTCTTTACCATTCCGTTGGAACATCCTGCTTGTGCTTTTTACGCATTTACACGGTTTCGTCTTTATTATTCTATTGAATATCCCGTCTGCATGCGTTTTACGCGAGACTGATTCCGCTTTTTATTATTCTCATTGGAATATCCTGTTTTGTGTTTTTCCGGGACTGGTTCCGCTCTTTTATTATTCTCATTGGAATATCCTCACTCATGCGTTTTGTACGCCAACTCGGTTCTGCTTTTATTATTTTGTTTGAATAACCTGCCTGTACAGTCTACCGCATGCTTGGTGATTTCTTTTGTTAATCTATTCCTTATTATACTCAGTTGGTTAAAGTTTTGACTTTTATACTCCATGAAATTAGTGGAATATCCTTAATATTTGCGCTTCATCTAGTATCTTTTCATGGAAATATTCTTCTGAGCATTCTTGAATTTTACTCTACAAAGAAGTATCATGTTGACAATTTGGACTTTATTATTTCCTGGATAAATTAATTCGTGAACTTGATTTATTGAATTCTTATATCATTGTCATCATCCTCATGTTTATATTTTTGAAAGTAATCTGTGGCCTGTAGTGCATAGATGGACTTGGTATGATTATGACGTGGATTATTTGTATAATCATGGCCGTAATGTTACAAATGATGTGATAAAAGTCCTCATTGGCCCGTAGTGCATTGATGGACGATTGTTGGCATGATCATGACCATTAATGAATACACAAATATTCTTGGCCCGTAGTGCATGGATAATTGTGGTCGTGATACTAAAGAATATCCTTGCCATAGTGCGGGGTGATTCGATGATGTGGATTATTTATTAAGCTGAGTCCCAGCGATAAAAGTGATTAAAAACCTTTTAAATCATAAAAGATAGTAGATTTTATTCTCTACTTGACTCTTTTAATGGATTGCTTGTATCGCTGCAGTTAAACTTGATGTCTATTGTATTTTATCAGTTTAACATTGTTGTAGACTAATGATAATTTATTCTGCATTATCTTAGTCATAATATTTCTTACTGGGCTAGTTGAGCTCACCCTTTCTTTCACTATTCTCTTCAGGAAATGAGAATATAGCTGGGACGAGTCGGGGAACGGAGTGATGGACCAGATGATAGTATTAGTAATCCTCACTATTTTGTTAAATAGTGTGACAATAAATGTAATGAGGACTTATTCTGAGAGTGAATATTATCTTGAAGACAATATTTATATTAAAACTCATAGCTCTCTTGTTGTATATTAAAGATTGTATTTGTATTTTGTACCATGTATTTGGCGACTCAGAATAGGTGATGTATACCTATTTTGGGGGCAACACAGTTGGTTCTTATCTTAATCTGATCTCAGCTTGCACACCTTCACCATTTGAGGTTCGCTAAGTTTTTACACTTTTGGAAGACTCAGTCTGGCATTTAGCATCCCCCGAACCTTGGTTAACTTGTGTACAGATATGGTTATATATCTGTTCTTCTTCAGCTCTTGGTGGTTCATGGTGATTTATAGAATGGCTCCTTAGATCTTCTCTCTGATCTGCCAATCTTCTGAATGCTATCTTCTTGGCCTTCTCGGTTCTTAGCTTAGCTGACATTCTTAATGGCATTCTCATTTTTTTTGAGTGAAACCTTTTTCTGTTAATGCTCTTCTCTTATCATGCATCACTTCTACTTTCGTAGTCTCATTGTCACCGAGACATATTCTGTTAAGCTCTGTAGAACTCGTAGAGTCAATAACTTGTCAAAAACCAACATCACTTCTTCTGCATTCTAGATTCAGTCGTTAAATATCCTTCCAAAAGCTTCCCGTTAGACTATAGCCATTGGAAGCTATTTTAATTGATTCACAGATCTCAAGTTATTTGTTGCAGACTGCTGATGTGATGTGACAGCCCCTTCTTTACTTTTCTGATACTACAGTCTACTATTTCACCTACCACATCAGAGATGTCACTTAAACGTGTCAGGCTGGTAGTCACCTTTATTTCTTCTTTCTGATTCCTCGATTAGAACATCAGGAGTTATCCTTCTGCATCGATGCTTTCAATCATCAACGTTCGAATGTCAGTCTTTGTATTGAGACATTGCCAAGGCTTCAATGGTAGGATGATAGAACTCCACAATACTGATGAAGATAACTTTGAACTTGATCATAGTTAGTCTGTTGAATATTACTCGTTGACTGATTGAGACAACACTACGATTCTGAGAGTGTTATTTGGATTTGCAATATAGAACTTCTCTTCTTTCACTCATGCAGTACTTCAACACTTCTGCTTTCCTTGACTTGTATTAGACACTGACAACTTGTTTGAATTCTCTCGCCCTCCTAAACTTCAACACTCATCCGATTGGTCATGCTCAGCTCTCTTTTTCCTTGTGATCTCCCTTTCATATATCATCAATGGTATGACACATGCTTAATCTTCTTTGTCTATTCTTTATAGGTTGACCATTATCTCTGTATAGACCGTATCAGCTTCTGCTTCCCATCTGGCTAGCACTACGATCATGGTTATACCCAAGATCGCCATCTTTTGTTTATCTTGACAGCTACTACATTGCTGACTTCCTTTCGTCAATCAAATTATCTGAAGTCTTCTCACTGTTGCTTGTGGAAGACTTCCCTTAAATGGCTTCACTACTCAATCAGGATGCTGATTGAATTGGTGCTTCGATCTTCTATTTGCTTGAAAGCCATTAGATGAATGCTATCTGGCTTCCTTTAGGTAGATTGCATCCTTTACAGTTCTGACCAGAGGCTTCATTCTTTGGATGTTTTGGGAGTGCTCATGTGTTGAGAATCGTGTTATCACTACAATTCTTTCTTGGCGTTGTGAGCACTGATAGGCTTTGGCGAAGACTTTGCTCTGCAGACTACGATCTAGCTTTGGTTTTGCAGACCCTACGACTCCGAGAGTAGATTATACATCAGACTATGATTTTTGTCTTAACACTTATTGTCCTTGTCTGATCTAGCTTGACTACAATTTCTGTCTCTGATATGATCAGTAGACTCCACTACTTGAAATGTGATCTATGATTCTTGACTTGGCTCGACAGGCGCTTGGACCAACTCTACGATTTTGAGTGAGACCCTCCAAGGCAGACTACGATTCTGTAGCAACTTTCTCGATACTCTACGATTCTACCTTGGCTTCTGCAATCCCTCGGCTGGCTCGATAAACTACAATTCTGCCTTGATAGTCTCTGAATTCTTTGTCTCTCCTAGCAGACTTCAAAGGCTGGTGCAGTACTCGACGATAAGACAAGCTTATCTATTACATCATAACCTAACAACCTTGATCTTTCTATATCTAGTCGTTGTACATTATATTCTTTTTAAGGACTTTACAGAGCTATTTTGTTCATGTAGAATCAGCCTAACATATTTGATCATTTCAGTCTAAGTCCTTGTACATATATTCCTATTATCTATTCAAGGACTTTATAACTTATTTTAATGCAGACATATTTGCATATTCATTCATTGAGATCATAATTAAATCTTATGTAAATAGGAATATCAATCACATGCTTATTTGTAACAATCTCCTCCTATTTAATTATGACAAAAATAATAAGTTCATATGTATAAGATGAATGAATCTTAATATACAGTGAGTAGCTGTATTTCTAAAACAGTTAATTATGAATTTCATTGATGATAATATGAAATTTACGTAATATGACACTTTACATCCTTGATCCAGAACATACCTATATAGCTAGAAATATGCCTTCTCAACTTCATTTACTGCTTTATATATGTCTCCAGGGTGTTTGTTGATTGGCTACTTAGTTTTATTTTCCTCTCCAGTATGCTCCCCCTCAGATGCATGCTCCATTGCTTTATCTTTCCCTTGTTCTGGCTCCCCCTCAGACTTTGTCTCCATAGAGTCATCATCCTTTGGCCTACCCTCAGATGATGATACATTTGCTACAGCTATTTTGACCTTCTTCTTCTTCTTCTTCTTCTTCTTCTTCTTTTCTTCTTCTTCTTCTTCTTCTTCTTCTTCTTCTTCTTCTTCTTCTTCTTCTTCTTCTTCTTCTTCTTCTTCTTCTTCTTCTTGCTCTTCTCTTTTGCCTTCATTCTTCTCTCCTTGCTCTTCCTTGAATACCTCTTTTTCTCCCCTTTTTTGTCATTAATCACTTGGGAAAGTTGTTGGACATTTGTCATAAGCTGCTCTATCAGATAAGATGAGTTGCTAACCTTTATCTTGAGTTCTTGTTGGCTTAGCTCCAACTGTAGGGAGAAAGACTGCTTTAGGAAGTCAATCTTGTCAGATAGGGACATAATTTAATCTGTATTATCCTTCTGAGCTTGCAGAGCTTCTTCCTTCTGATCATTGATAAAATTCAGATAGATTTGATCTATCTCTTTGATCTTGAGGGATATATCTGATATTGTGGCATGAAATCTGTTTTGAAGCATACTATCTCCTTTTTTTGACAACATCTTTGCTTTTGCAACAATGAGATATATCTTCTTAACCAACTCATCAGAGTTCTTCAATAACTCTTGTTTTGGAGAGGTTTGGTCATTTGGTTGAGCAAATTTCTGCTGATCATCAGATTGGATTCCACAATTTTCATTCTTAGACAGACTTTTGAATGTAGTGAGAATCTAACAAATCATTGAGTACCAATCATTTTTGGAAGACAAAGGAATGTCAGACAACTTTGCTTGGGCAGAGTAGAGCTTCTCAAACTGAGCTTGATCATCTTCAATGGTAGAGTGAAGGGACTCTATGATCATGAACTTGGATATAATCCTTCTGCCATCCGCACCTACTCTACAATCGTAGGGTAGTGGTTGTCAACATGTCGATAGACCTTGAAGTGAGACTGGTCTTTGATCAGTTTTGTTGTAAATTTCTTTACTCTTGGAAAGTTTTGTGACACCAGCTCCAAGTTAGGAATATGAGAGAAGCACCATGAGAAGTAGTTGTTATCACTAGTGATGGATGCCTTTGCCCATGGCATGTGAGGATAAAACCACCTTATTGCATGATCCTTAATTTTGGGTTCATATATCAGAGTTGAAGTATCCAGCTTCATAGCCTTGAGATTGTTGAGCAAATTTTTTGTGGTCATCTTCACCATATTTAGCCTTTCATTATCAAGGTTAACCCATTTTCCTGGAAGTACATCTAGTGGGTCATCATCAACTTCCACCACTATTCTTTTCTCGGGATGAACATGACAAAGGATATGAAAATCTTCTGGCATCTTATCCTCAGGACTGTAATCTTCTTCACTTTCTTCCTGTCCTGACTTGGAGTCAGATTGGTGCAGTTTTTCTTCAATTGACTCATCTGAATATTCCTATATTTGATCATTATCTTCAGCAGAGCCAGTCTTTGTAGATCCACTAGACACTTCATGCTCAGCAGTTTTCAGTCTCTTGCTACTAGCCTTTGAAGATATTTCCCTTCTTTTTCCCTTAGCATTTTCTTCCTTGGATTCAGACTCATCATCACTTAATTCAAAGTTTGCTGTAGAAGATTCTCCTTTCTTCTTTAGGAAATATCTAGTAAGCAATCTGTTGCTCTTTCTTTACCTTGAAGATTCAACTATAGGAGATTCAATCTTTTTTTCATCTTCAGATTTTGAAGCCTTTGAATCATCAGATGAGCTTCTTTGGGATTCAGCCTCAGGTGCAGATAATTCCTCTTTAGACCCTGAGTCCTCTGAAGTAGCAAAAGAACTCCTTGGGACTTCAGCAGTGGGAGATCTAGTTTCTTCAGATTTAGACCCTTCCTTATCAGCATA
Source organism: Panax quinquefolius (assembly GCA_020205615.1). Taxonomy (NCBI): domain Eukaryota; kingdom Viridiplantae; phylum Streptophyta; class Magnoliopsida; order Apiales; family Araliaceae; genus Panax; species Panax quinquefolius. The sequence continues at coordinate 136,601,141 of CM035152.1, forward strand.
ATGGCTACTTGAGAATTCATTCATAGAGTTTTCAGTTCTCTTTTCTTCTTCTGAGTCCACTCTTTTCTCTTCAGCAAATAGACTTCTTTGGGGAACTAGTTTTGACTTCTTCATCACCTTTGCTTTCTTCTTGAATGGCCATTCAGACTTGGATTTTGGAATGATTGAATCCTCATAGTGTGATAGCTTCTCCTCCATATCATTTGCCTTCCTCTTCTTAGAAGTGTTTTTACTGCTGCCATATGTCACTAACCTTTTATTTTCCATTGGATTCTTCTTCCAGTTATCAAACAATTTTGGGGACAACACCTTCGACTGTTTAGAACTTCACCCTCATCATCCTTAATTTTATTCTTCAGCTTCTTCTTCAGAATGATGCTTAGAAATCTCCCATGAAAAACCTTTGTTAGTGGTTTGTCTGTTGACTTCTTCTTTTTTGCCTTGTCTAGCCACTCAGACATTAAGTCTAACAGTATGGCACCAAAATTGATTTGCTTTTTGAGAACAATGGCAGTCATGATTCTCTGTTAATGATCACTTACTGTATCATGAGCAGTATCTTTACTCAGCATGCACTTTCCTACTATCTCAGCAAGAAACTAATATTCTTTAGGAAACTCCTTCTTTTTCATATTCTTTTAAATAGGGTTTCTTTTGTAGCGCATAGCTTTCTTCCCTTCTTTATTGTTGACCTCTTCAAGGTTCTTCAGACCTAAGTCTGGTAGACCTAAGCATTGATTAATGTCTGTAGGCTTTAACTTCAGGATCTGGCCTCTGACTTTATTGACATAGTTCTAGAACTCATAGTCGCATTTGAGTAGAACTCTCTCACTAGGTTTGAGCAGATTCGGGTGCTTGATTCTAGGCATTCAGAGAATCCGACCTTCTTTACCAACTGAAGAATATCTCTGAACTTCTTCTCAGATTTCTCGAACTTCTTAGTTCTGAGGTGAATGCTAGTGATTACACGCACATATTCCATTTGAAGAGTTATGGAATTCTGGGTTTATGTCTTTGTGATAGTATTGTGAGATATCAGGAAGCGAATTGAGGATAGATGGATGTTTGAGAGGATTTGTCAGTTTAGAGGTGTTTAGGTTTTGGCTTGAGAAAAGAGTGTATGGATTAGACAGGCTTGCATCTTTTGATGAACTCTTAAAAGTATAAATGTCATTGATTTGAATTTTCCCACTTGTAACTGTTCCTTCCACGTTTCTTAGTGGGACAGTTGTAAGACTATGATAGGTCACAGTCTGTAACTTCTTCTAGCACATCAGTTTATTAGATTTGACTTATCGTCAGTTAACTATTGACTTCTTTAGTTCATGGAGTGGCCTTATACCTTAGTTTACACTACAAGAAATCAGACAAAAAATGACGCTAAAATATGTCACATAAAATTCATTTTTTGTCACTAAAGCATTTGGTGACGATTGTTAATCGTCACAGAGACCGTCACCGTATGAGCGTGGTATTAGATATATTTGACACTATTTGATGTCGTCACTAAATGTTTTAACTTATGGTGACGATCTACATCATTGTCACTATAATTAATTACTTTTAGTGACGTTAATAGCGTCACTATTTGAATGAAACTTTCGTCACTCTATATTATGTTTCGTCATCAAAACTTGGTGCATTAAATGACAAAAATCGTTTTTCGTCATTAAATGATATTGTTTTAGTGACGAAAAATATGTTACTCTATTTAAATCATCTAATTTTATTGACGACGATATTTTCATATTTATGATTATTCTTTCGTCATGTTATTGTGTTTATCGTCACCAAAAATAAGAAAATAAATGACTTACGTAACAATTAAATCACCTAATAATATATTTAACATGACAATTATGTCGTTGTCATTTCATATTTTAAATAATATTATAAAATAATTTGTCACCAAAGAGTTATTTTTTGGGACACATTTTTCAATGTCACTTATTGAATACTTATGGTGACGATACATCTCGTCACAAAAAGAGTTACTAATAGTGACAAAATTAGTTGTTGTGACTAAATGAATTTATAACAGTGATGATATAGTTTGTCACCAAAGAGTTAATTTGTATGACACATTTTTTTATGTCACTAATTGAATAATTATGGTGACGATAGAACTCGTCACGTAAAGAGCTATTAATAGTTACAAAATTAAAAAGCATCACTAAATGATATATAATAGTGACAGCATAACTTGTCACCAAATAGTTAATATTAGTGACAATATCAGTTGTCATAACTAAATGAATATATATAATGACAATACTATTAATTCTAAGGAGTTAATATTATTCGTCATTAAATTTTAATTTTCATTGACCAAATATTATTTGCCAATAAATGATTATAAATCATGATGATGTGGTGGTCATATTAAGTTGTTTGACATTCAAAATGTATTGTTACATTAACAATTTTCAATAAAAAAAATATAATACATTTAGTAAGCTTTTTAAATCAACTTTACACCTATATATAATATAAGAAACAAAAGGCAATAAAAATTTAAAATAAAAAGTAATTATCTTATAAAAAAAATAGTAGAATCAATGATTCAACAAAATACCCAACTAGCTAGGCAATAAACAGTTGCTTAAATAATCTAAGTACTACAAAACCAAATTATATAATCCAAAAAGCTGAAATTCTAAAATCCATATCCTAAGAAAATGCTTAATTAAAACCTTCAACCTTGTGGTTATTGACCTTCCAGAAAAAACTCTATCTGCAAATCAAAAAACATATAGACATAAATCAATCAAATAGTTATGAAATTAAAAAAAATGTATATAAAGAAAGAAATGTTTAAATAATAAATTGTTAATTTTCCAGAACTATAGCTATACTAGCATTATAGCAACCAAAATCAATATCCATAGAATTTAGAGGATCCGCAGAATCGGATTCTGGTTGAAGCTGTAATATGAAAATAGACTTCAAGAAAGTTATCCCATGTGCAGAGAGATATATTTATGAATCCCAAAATATGAGAACTATTAGAGAAAGTTTTAAACTAACCGAGAAGCTTAAGGAAGGGAAAGCACCCCAAGAGCTCCTGCACAAGTGAAGAAGTAATTATGTCAGCACTAAAATATCAGTGTGAGGTAATGAACACCATTTACGAAAAATATTGAACAACTATTAGTCAATCATCAGCAGCACTAAAGTTCTAATAGTGACATATGAACACCAATGGAGTATCATCATCAAAGCACATAACAACCAGCAATAGGTGAATAAAGAAAACCAAACTGATGATTGACTAATAGCTGGTGAATAAAGAAAACCAAACCTCATGCCTCAGCACAAAGTCTCTAATCGCCATATGCACACAAGGTCTGTCCAGTGGCAGCATCGTCAAACGTTCATACTCCTCCAGAGTAGGAGTCAACTCCTGGGTCCCAAATCGGAAAACATGCCTCTCCGATACCCAATGCTCCAGCATGCCCTCCACGAATCCTGTGGGAACCTGAAACATCAACAGGGTCATAGTATGCTATAACAGATAATCTACAGTCACCCTGTCTGATGGTGACATGCTATCATACCACGATCACATACCAGATGCCACCAAAAATGGTGCGGTATGATCAATACGGCTAACTGTCGAAGAAGACATTTGTACGGGCCGTGTCATAAGACCATCCAGGGGTTAATGCTGAATATCTCTGGACATACATACATATGCATAACATAATAACATGCATGATATAATAGATGACAATATGATATAGGGAATGGAAAACTATACATACATTCCTAAGTATATCATCATCTAATACATCTCTGTACAACTAAAATACAGGGAAATGGGGAAAAACTGCCTTACATCTAATAGAGGCCTATCACCTGCGGCACCCCTACATGGGGCCCACACCTCCGGCTCAGTTCAGTTTGAGTTGCAAAGGAGGTCTCACAAGCAGAAAAGGCCAAATTAGGAATAAAAACGCTACGCGATTGAGCGGAATAACCTGGAATCCTGGTTTTCACGGGCCAAACTCTGGCTCAGCATATCACTCATTGGTATTCACCTGAATACAAGGTACACTATATCGATGAGCTCAGCTTTTGAAAATCATGCTCGACAATACCTCACACAGGTCCGATTTCGCCAAACTCAGGGTCGTAACCCTAAATGAAGTATCCCCGATCGGGGTTACAATGCTGAAGTTATAAATTGATAAAGTATCCCTGGCGGGGGTTACAACGCCGAAGTCAGACATTGATAAAGTATCCCCGGTGGGGGTCACAACGCAAACTTTCAATCATCCACGTCTCCCCGGTGGGGGTTACAATGAAATTCAACCATTGATGTACGTATCAGTGAAGGTCAAGCAGCCTTGACGTCATTTCAACCAATGGAAAGTAAACCCATCGAAACATAGGTGGCCATTCGATGATCTTATCCATCAGTGCACTTATCCACAACCTTCCCCGGTGGGGGTCACAACGCAATGCAACCATTGATAGATGCATTAATGAAGGTCAAGCAACCTTGACATTTCCCCGGCGAGGGTCACAACGCAATGCAACCATTGATAGACGCATCAATAAAGGACAAGCAACCTTGATATACTCCCCAACAAAGGTCACAACGAAATGAAATCATTGATACACACATCAATGAACGTCAAGCAGCCTTGACAGTTTGCCCAACAGGGACCTATCCGGTGATACACACATCAGTGAAGGTCAGGCAGCCCTGATAATACATACTGTTGGCAGTAACTCCAACAAAGATCGTGGTATATGTTGGTGACACAAACCAGAGAAGACCATCCTCATCGAAGAGGACCGATGGTGGAATATGTTATACACATCCTCAAACAGACAAAGCTTTATCCCCACAGATCTCTTGTACACGAGAGGCACCTCTATGAAGTAAAAGTCTGTATCAAGGATTCATGACTTTGGTGATAGCCCCAACGTCAACATCCTGGAAGACTTGGATCGCATGTCCAAGACATTACTGATTGTCATCCCCGTCAGGATTAATAGGGAACCGACAATCATTTATTCATGCATCAAACATTTGCATCATGTTTATCTTGTTTCATTTCAAGTGTCTAGGATTCTTTATCCTATCCATGCCTTGCATTGCATGAATATGATAAAGAGGGGCATCTGTAGACACTCGAAATTTTCTGCACACCTGTTACTAACATTGCAGGAGGGCATATTCGTCTTTTGAAGATAACCCTGGGGGACAGTTCACATCCATTCCGGATACTATCGGAAGTTCAATTTCAACCCCAGAACACACACCTAGAGTATCAATTCCAACCTCGCAGATTACCCTGAGTTTCGTCCTTGGAGATAACCCCAAGGAATGCTGTTGCAGTTTCGGCGATAACTCCATAAATGCTTGTTTGAAATGCATGCAATCAACTTCAATCTCAGACCTCTTATCGAGGCACTCATTCCAAAGACCCGGAGATAACACCGGGAAGACAGGCACACTTACAGATGACCTTGCGGAATTCAAACACTTGCAGCAGTCCAATCTCAGATGTAACCCTGAGCAATGTCTACTATAAGCCCAAATCGGAGATAACCACGGTGAGAAGTCAAATCATCATCTGGCTACCTCAACCCCAACGTGCCATCTCAATATTTCATACATACATTGCAACACAACAATGTCCCACAAGATCCAAGGAGTTCCAATCCTGAGTGACTATTACGCATGGCAGCACACCGGATAGAATTTGAAGCTTGAAGACCATGGGCAAGATCCCCTCTTCCTGACTTCGTACAACCTCTAATCCCATGTCATTGTGTAACTCTCGACAAAAGTGGTCCAAAAAAGGTCTTGTACACCTTGTTCAGATGCTCAGATTGAAGTTCTGCAAGTTCGAGCGGACATCAAAGTGCACGAGTGCACGTACTTCAAGACGGCGGGACCCACAGAGCCCGGGGCACCCCGGCCAGCCACAGGTGAATCTATGGCTGCCGCAGGTACACCTGCGACTCCCCCTCTATAAATAGAGGGCTTGGGGTGACCATTTATAAGAGAAAAAGAGGCGAGGAAGCCCTGTCCAATTTGCTCTGTACACACCCCATATTGAGTGCTTTCTCATTTTAAACACCTATTAGCTCACATATAGCTATATTTTACCCGCAGAAGCTAAGTGTTTATCCATCTAGAGTCATAGAAGCCTGCTTTGGCATCCCACTATAAGCCTTCTCACACTCTATAAAGCCTTTCTCTTCATCTTTGCACACACTATTCTTCACATTGAGAGTTGTGTTGTGTTTGTATGCCCGGACTTCGCTCCGTGGTTTTCATTTCTGTCTGTATATATATACTTATATATATATATATATTTATATATGGACTAACTTTATCGAGTTATGCCTCGATTGAGCCTAGACTTATGTCTGGAGTGCTTACTTGCTTATATATATATATATATATATATATATACTTATATAAATGAACTGTTGTCAAACTCTGTTTGATGAGCCTAAATTTTACACACGAGCATTCTATGCTTTTATATATATATATATGAATCGTTAGCGAACTCGCTCGATGAGCACAGATTTTATATCCTATGCGTATCTTTGCTTTTATATATATATATATATACAAATCATTGAAATGATAAACCGAGTCGGGATTGAGAAACATCCTGTGCGTTTCTCGCTTTATATATATATATATATATATATATATATTTATATTTCTGTCAGGCCCGAAGTTTACTTCGAGGCCTTTTACTGCTTTATTTACATTTAGTCCCACTTGGAGTTTACTTCGTGGCGGTTGATCGTCTTTACTGCTTTATTTACATTTAGTCCCGCCTGGAGTTTACTTCGTGGCGGTTGATCGTCTTTTACAGCTTTATTTACTTTTCTGATCCTCCATGGAGGTGCTTCGTGGTGGTTGATCATGTCCATATATATATATTTACCGCTTTTATATGTTTACATTTCTGATCCCCCATGGAGGTGCTTCGTGGTGGTTGATCATGTCTGTATATATATATTTACAGCTTTTATATATATAACTTCTTACTGTTTTCATATAAATTGCGGCATCATGTGAGCCTAGGAATCATGTGATCACAGATTCAGTCTACTGAATCTAGATTTGGTTCCCGTGATGGACATTTTCAGCTATAAGCAACTTGTACATTATTTAGGTGTCCGAATTTCCTTAGATGGCTTTCATGCCCATGAGGAGTTTGACGCCGCTGTATATTATTTTCTCAAAGATGCTTCGCATCTCAAAAATAAAAGCAATCAAGCCGAACATTTAATAATAAAATGGAAGTATGAAAAGGTCTCAATTACTATTGAGCACATGGTTTTAAAAACCTCTTTTACAAAACTTCAATGCTATATCGTATTTAAAACAAAATTTTTCTACAAATTCAAACCCTTTGTATATAGGTGCGAACGAGGCCTCACACTACTTCCAAATAATTGCACATTGATCCACACACACACACATTCATATAATAGTTTCTTGAAAAGTGGCGGTCACCGTGGCAACATGGATGTCGGGGGGTGCCTAACACTTTCCCTCATCATAATCAAACCCCCGAACCTAAATGAATCTTGGTTTCACAGACCCGTTTAGCAGTGTCACATCACTGGGTCAATGTGCAAACCTTTTTTGGTTGCATTGGTGCAACTAATTAAAAACACCAACTGGCGACTCTTATAGTCAAATCGTCGACATTATACATGTCGGACCTTTTTCACTTGTTTTTTCAAACAAATCTCACATAACATGAGAACACCAAAGTGTTAGGTTTGTAATATTCATGAACGCAATCAAATTGCATAAATTAGCGGAAGCGAGTAAAAATCAGAGTTTAAATTTTTTTACAAACCATATACCCGGATCACCCTTTATGCACAATTATTAATTAAACGAAAAGATAAAGAATAAAATCATACCCTTGAAGATCGAGCTTCCTCAGGTACAAGTTCACCTCCAATCCTTTTCGCGTTCAACTTGAATCCACCGGGTTTGGTTCCTTCCTTTGATCAACGTTAGCCACCCAAGTGTTTGGCCTCTGTAGAGGTGATCCACCAAGGAAGAATAAGAATTCAAGAAGATGGGGTGTTTGGCTAAACCCTAGTTTTCTATCTCTATAGAAAAGGCGTACTCTCCCAACTATTGAAATTACGTTATGTTGTAAAAAATCAACAACTAACTCACACCCATAATAAGACTCCTCTTATTTAGATGTGGGCAACCCTCCTTAACAATTAAGGAATTGGGTTTTATTTTAATTAATTAAAATTCTTTAATTAATTAAGCTCCCTTATCTTATTAGGGATAATTAATTAAACTCCTTTAATTAATTTAACCTCCTAATCCTATTAGGAATAAATGAGAGTACTTATATTAAATTAATTCCTAAACTCTTTTAGAAATTAAAATAATAATAATTGTAATAATATTAATAAGACTCTCTTATTAATTTATATTTAATATTTCTAAAATATTAAATAATAAATATTAAGCTATTTAATTTATTCTATCACCATAGATTAAATTAAATATACTTAACATATTATTACGATTATGCCATTAACTTCTTAAATAATTATTCTTCCTTTTATGGTGTGACCCTTTAGGTTCTCCATATTAAACCTATTGTGAATAAATCAATTAGAACAATTCTAATCTTATTTAAATAAATAAATTAAACAATTAATTTATTTAAATAAATAATATTTATTCTACAATAGGGATAAGCCTCTCTAGCGATCAACGACTTTCCGGATAATATAGATTTCAATATTAATCATAAAAGAACCTTTGAGTAAATAGTTACCGTATAAATTCAATCCTTCCACCATACAATGTCCCAATTAAATATAAGACATGGAATTATCATCAAAGTCTTATTTTATTTAATTATATGTATTTCGACTCTTAAATGCACAACTCCAAATAATGCAAATTAGAAACTACTTTCTAATTTCATTCTGCCTTGGCCAAGGACTACTGGGTTGTCATTTATCGAATCACATAGGACATTTCTCTTCTTTTATTAGAAGTGGTAGATTCTTTATTGATCATACATTATCTCCATGTACAACTTATTATACCCAAGCATACCCTTTGATATACCCTAAGGGTCTTAAGGAATAAGTCAAAGTATAACTCATCATACACAAGATACTATGATGATCTCAAGTCCAAGGATCACTTGTACTACTATCACTACAGGAATTTCTATTGACATGCAAGTAAAACTCCATTAGGTATTCCTTAGCGAGCCACGCTCAAAGAACTTATTCTCTAATAAACACCTACATACTTGCTTTAGTGTCTCCACACAAATGATCATGAGATCAATCATCCTCATCCAATGAGTAAGTTAACGTATGTACCAATCTATCCGGATTCACTAATCCCCAATTTAGTAATCCAATGATTGGGAACTATTTTAGTTTTAAGCTTTCTAAGAATTTAGATCTCATTAGAATGATCATCATCATTATTCTAAAAGCATTGCTTAAAACTATGGGTTTATCACATATTATAAAACAAAGATCATGTAGATAATTAAAAGCCTTTAATAAATTAATACTTTTTATTAATAAATGAATAAGATTGTTACAAAGTATATGCTTTATCATCAAACATGATCGGCTTGTGTGCATACTACTTTCAATCTCCCACTTGCACTAAAGCCAATCGTCATGGTATCTTATACTCTTCTTCTCTAAGTGACGATTATCCTATTGTTGGATAAGCTTTAGTTAATGGATATGTAATGTTGTTCTTGAGAGTCCACCATCTCTATAGTGATTTCCCATCTTTCAATGATTCTTATAATCAAATGAAAGTGCCACAACACATGTTTAGATCCAAGATGAGACTTAGAACTTTTCCTAGTTCTCAGTAATGAACTTTTAATCCAAATAATCAACTTTCACTTTCATTTATAGCTATTTACTTTGTCTTTATCACTAAACCAAAGAACTCTTTCTTCGTTTGGAACCTTTCCAATTCATCGCACCAATTGCTCAAGATACCGCTTTACCTTAAAGTGGATTTTTTCTCGTCATCTTGGTCTGTCTCAAAAAACTTGAGTCTCATTAATCCTCTAGTTTTAATTTAGACCCAACATGAATATGATCACATCCTTAGTGCTTGGTTAAGCACTTTAAGATGTTTTCACCGACTCATAGTGAACTTCTCCATAATATGACCGATCAACATCGTGTCTCGTATATTTCATTGCTTACATGATTGTCACTCATGCGATCTCTCTTCTTTTAATAGTTTGTGGGGACTATTAAGAGATACACTCCATAGCTCATCGACATGAGACATCTCTTGAGTTTTGCCATGCTAAACGACTTTAGCATCAAATGAATATACGCTTGGGTTAAGTCGAGCATCCTCTCAAATCTATCTATATAGATTTATATCCCCAATTAAGATACTCTTCCAAATCATTCATGGAGGAATGTTTAGACAACTTTATCTTTACTGATTGTAGCATTGGTATGTCATTCCTTATCCGTTAGTATATCAACATATAGTACTAGGAATGTCACGATGCTCCCACTGGACCCTTTTGTACACACTAGGTTCATTCTTATTTTGATAAAATCAAACTCTTTTGATCGCCTCATCAAAACGAATGTTCCATATTTGAGAAACTTGCTTCAATCCATTTCTCCGAAAGTGTCTACAACACTTACCTCATCGTATGTAATCGGATCATCATCTTCTATGATGTGTACCTCATCATCATCATCTATGATGAATCCATACCTCCTGTATCTTCTTCAGACTATTCCGATTTACTGATTCTATTTGTGGTACAATAGGTCTATCTACATGTGTTCCTCTTATTTTGACTTATAGTGTTTTGTGGATCATGAACTCTTCAAGATCTATTATCCTCCCACTAGCCCCTTTAATGATAAACACCTTTATCTTAGAAGGCAGCGTGTTTTACAACAAACACCTTTTGCTAAGTAGAATTATAGAACATATACCCTAAACTTACTTTTGGATGTCCCACAAATCGACACTTGTCAAATCTTGTCCCAAGCTTATCCTTCGAAACCTTTTCACATAAGTTGGACAACCCCTTATCTTAACATACTTAAGATTAGGAATCTTCCCTGTCCATAACTTTTATGGAGTCTTGGGGCTGGATTTTGAGGTTACCTTTTCGTAGATATGCAGCCCATTTCTAGGACATGATCCTGAAGGATCTTTGGAATGCTTAGAAAATCATTTTGGACCGTATACCATGTTCAACAAGGTATGATTTTTCCTTTTAGATACATCAATCAATTATTACGATATCATGAGGTGTCCATTATGAGAAAAATCATTTGAGATGATCTAGAAACTTATTGCACAAGTATTTATTCCTTGATCTAATCAAAGAATCTTAATACTTTGCCAATTTGTTTCACTTCTCAATTCTTTGAACCTTTCAAATAATTCACACCTCAGTATTTCAAAAATACACATTCAACTCTTTGAATGATCATCTCCTTTTCTTATACTAATTTGTTCAATATGCAAAATTATTTTCATGTAAGTCAAGTATACAAAATTTATTAAGTAATATTCCATTTATATACAAAACATTATTATTATAAATAGAACAACAATTGTTCTTAATTATAATACCAAAGATTTCATTGTCTAACAATAAAATGGAAATAATATTTTTAACAAGAACTGAATACAATAACAACTTATCGACTTAATAGATTTGCTTCGTAGGCATTGCTAAACTATAAGTTTCTATGGCTAATATGGCAACATTTGCTACATTTCCACACATAGGATTACTTATATTTGTTTAGCTTTCTACTACTGCTTGGTCCTTCATAAATCTATATTTATGATAACCAAAGTCGGTATCCAATACCCAAGTAGAACCTCGACTTAAAGAAAAATTTATTTCAATCATGAACAAAAAATCGTATTATGTAACCAAACTTCACTAAGCTTCTTTGGTTAGCCTCTGCAAGATGCTTCTCGCAGCTTTCTTTCTAGTGTCCAGGCTTATTGCGGTGAAAGCAAACTCCTTTGCTATCGATGTCAGTTTTTTCTTATTATCCTTTGTTTATGCCTTTCGTTTACCTTCTTTGAATCGCTCTTCTTTTGTAAGATCCTTTGGCCCCTACCAAGAAGACTTGATCTTTCTTAGTTGGAAAGTGACTCTCAACATTTTTCAATATGTTAAGCAAATCAATGAGGTGACATCTAGCTTGTTCATATGAAAAATTCACAACAATTGTGAAAGGAGTCCGGAGTGAGTGCAAGATCAAATCTTGGCTCAACTCTCCATCCATGACAAAACCAAATTGTCCTAATTGATCAATCAAATTGATTATGTTAAGAACTTTTTGTCCATACTATAGTGCTTATTGGCCATTCTAGATCTAAAGAGCTCCTTAGATATCTCGATATCTATCAGGTCCTACTTTCCTCACCATCAACTACTTGATGTGCGGGGAATATAGTAGGAGCATCCATAGTTTCATCTCGACACCTTTGAAGCTCATTATTCATGGATGCGAGCATGATGCATCGAGCCAATCAGTGCATCATCTTGCCACTTTCTAAAAGTAGCAATCTCTTCCTCGAGGCATTGTCTCGCAACCATTGCGTGGATAGGCGTATTAAGGACATAAGATAGCTTTTCAAATTTATGAGAACTATTCTCAAATTCCTTAACCAATCCGTTTAATTGATTACCCCGATTAATTTAACATCTAATATGCTACGCAAAGGATAGTAATTAAGACATTGTAAAATTCTCAAATGAATTTGTAATTAACAAAGATTTTAACATACATTCTTTTATTAATTACCAAAATAATTTAGGTCTTGTTTTAAATTGGTATCTCCCACTATTTTCTTTCAAACTATATTACCTCGCTTATATAGTTCGGCAAAAATCGATTAAAGATTTGCTAGTGAGAATAAGGATCCCATTTCAAATGTATATAGCCTTGTGGTGACACAACAAACTATATATAAATAAATAGGTAGACAACTTTTGTCAATTACATCAACTATGCAACTCCTTTCTATTTGCCTCTTAGATTATTTTGATCAAGTGGTGGCACATCCGAATCAAAATTATCCAAGTTAAGTCCGACCTAGCACTCCATATATTCAAAAAAGAAAAATATCATCCTTGTGGTGACACAACAAAACAATATTGTTCAATTTTCTTTATAAGCATCAAATGTGATAAATTAACATCTTAAATACTTAATACTTGCCTTGTGGTGACACAACAAACTCATATTAAATATTTAATACTCTATTAATTTTATCATGCTAGAAAGGCGACGCTCGATATTCCAAATATCTTTGAACGCTTAGGACTTAATATAAAAATTGAGGGTTTGTTATTAAAATGTCTCATCTTGTTTAAGCGCATGCATTATATATATATAAAAAATACGCGTCATATTAAATGAACATGCTGAAGCATGTTTGCATAATATATAATATATATAGTATAAGCATACACATATAATACTATATTCTACTTTTGATTGATTATGGACTTTTATTCTAGTTTGGTTCACTAGAGCCACCAAGTGAACCAAAAGGTCAAACCCTAGGGGTGCAAGAAATAATATTTAAATATAACTATTACATTTAAACCCTGCTCCATTACAAACGGGTCTTCAAACGCTTCTTGCTCCTTGATCTCCATTTTTTCAAAATTAATTCTAACTATTCCTATTACAAAACTATTTAAAATAAATAGAAACCTTGATCGTGCAATCGAGGGAAGTACATAGGAGGAGATAGAATTTACATTAAGAAAAATTAGAGAAGACGAGGTACGCAGATTCATTTAATAAAAACCCATACATTCATACATCCAACTAAAATAAAATCCAATCATATTGGTCAATAGTCTATAATCAATCCCATTTATTATCATACACATCATCATATGCATCAATAAATAACATTCATCTTATGAATAATAAACATTTAATATATATATTGATATCATTTAATGGGCAAATTTAGTTAGTATAAAATCTATTTTTGAATCAAAATAAACTCCTTTATTTTAATCCAAATTTAAATCAAAATAAAACTATTTTATTTTAATTTATCCAATTTTGAATAAAATAAATTATTTTATTTTAATCAAAATTTTAATCAAAATAAACTCCTTTATTTTAATTAATTATGGAATCCAATTCCATGTAAAAAAACTTTTATTAAATGAAACACGAATTCTTTTCCTATTCACAAATAAACTCCTTTATTTTGAATAATATGAAATCTTATTTCATATTTAAATAAACTCCTTTATTTAAGGAAACATGGATTCTCTTTCCTATTCACAAATAAACTTTTTTTATTTTGAATAATATGAAATCTTATTTCATATCTAAATAAACTCCTTTATTTAAGGAAACATGGAATACAATTTTAACTCCAATTAGTTATCATGGAATCCAATTCCAACTCTAATTAGTTAGCATGAAATTTAATTTTAAGATTAAAATAAACTCTTTTATTTTAATATTAAAATAAACCTTTATTTTAAGATTAAAATAAACTTTTTATTTTAATTATAAAATAATTGAGAATATTATATATATATATATATATATATATAATAACTAATAAATTAATTATTATTATTATATATATATATAATAACCGTAGGCTTTTAAAAAAAAACTTCACCAGGTTACCATGTTTCTATCCATTTAGTAATCATTAGCATGAATCTCCTGATTCACGTGGCCCTTGACATGAATGAAAATCTATACCACTAAAGGAATTCGGACACCTTTTTTTTAAAACCGTGCATTACCGTTTTTTTTGATTTTCGTGCTTTCCTTGCATGATCACGTATATATATATCTATATATATAATACATTAAGCCGTACATATATCATAGATTGGTACAGCAACTGGCAGCGAGAAAAAAAAATCAGTACGCCATTACCGATTTTTAAAAAATTTCGCGTTTTTTTTTTAATAAATTTATACAATGAAATTATGCCCAATTAAATTGTTCTAAACACATATCAATATAGATATTAAATTAAAACAATTAATAATTCACATAAAGGTTTGGCTCTGATGCCACTGTTAGGTTTGTAATATTCATGAACGCAATCAAATTGCATAAATTAGCGGAAGCGAGTAAAAATCAGAGTTTAAATTTTTTTACAAACCATATACCCGGATCACCCTTTATGCACAATTATTAATTAAACGAAAAGATAAAGAATAAAATCATACCCTTGAAGATCGAGCTTCCTCAGGTACAAGTTCACCTCCAATCCTTTTCGCGTTCAACTTGAATCCACCGGGGTTGGTTCCTTCCTTTGATCAACGTTAGCCACCCAAGTGTTTGGCCTCTAGAGGTGATCCACCAAGGAAGAATAAGAATTCAAGAAGATGGGGTGTTTGGCTAAACCTAGTTTTTCTATCTCTATAGAAAAGGCGTACTCTCCCAACTATTGGAATTACGTATGTTGTAAAAATCAACAACTAACTCACACCCATAATAAGACTCCTCTTATTTAGATGTGGGCAACCCTCCTTAACAATTAAGGAATTGGGTTTTATTTTAATTAATTAAAATCCTTTAATTAATTAAGCTCCTTATCTTATTAGGGATAATTAATTAAACTCCTTTAATTAATTTAACCTCCTAATCCTATTAGGAATAAATGAGAGTACTTATATTAAATTAATTCCTAAACTCTTTTAGAAATTAAAATAATAATAATTGTAATAATATTAATAAGACTCCTCTTATTAATTTATATTTAATATTTCTAAAATATTAAATAATAAATATTAAGCTATTTAATTTATTCTATCACCATAGATTAAATTAAATATACTTAACATATTATTACGATTATGCCATTAACTTCTTAAATAATTATTCTTCCTTTTATGGTGTGACCCTTTAGGTTCTCCATATTAAACCCTTTGTGAATAAATCAATTAGAATAATTTCTAATCTTATTTAAATAAATAAATTAAACAATTAATTTATTTAAATAAATAATATTTATTCTACAATAGGGATAAGCCTCTCTAGCGATCAACGACTTTCCAGATAATATAGATTTCAATATTAATCATAAAAGAACCTTTGAGTAAATAGTTACCGTACAATTCAATCCTTCCACCATACAATGTCCCAATTAAATATAAGACATGGAATTACTGTCAAGTCTTATTTTATTTAATTATATGTATTTCGACTCTTAAATGCACAACTCCAAATAATGCAAATTAGAAACTCCTTTCTAATTTCATTCGCCTTAACCAAGGACTCTTTGGGTTGTCATTTATCGAATCACATAGGAAATTTCTCTTCTTTTATTAGAAGTGGTAGATTCTTTATTGATCATACATTATCTCCATGTACAACTTATTATACCCAAGCATACCCTTTGATATACCCTAAGGGTCTTAAGGAATAAGTCAAAGTATAACTCATCATACACAAGATACTATGATGATCTCAAGTCCAAGGATCACTTGTACTACTATCACTACAGGAATTCCTATTGACATGCAAGTAAAACTCCATTAGGTATTCCTTAGCGAGCCACGTTCAGTGAACTTATTCTCTAATAAACACCTACATACTTGCTTTAGTGTCTCCACACAAATGATCATGAGATCAATCATCCTCATCCAATGAGTAAGCAACGTATGTACCAATCTATCCGGATTCACTAATCCCCAATTTAGTAATCCAATGATTGGGAACTATTTTAGTTTTAAGCTTTCTAAGAATTTAGATCTCATTAGAATGATCATCATCATTATTCTAAAAGCATTGCTTAAAACTATGGGTTTATCACATATTATAAAACAGCATCATGTAGATAATTAAAAGCCTTTAATAAATTAATACTTTTTATTAATAAATGAATAAGATTGTTACAAAGTATATGCTTTATTATCAAACATGATTGGCTTGTGTGCATACTACTTTCAATCTCCCACTTGCACTAAAGCCAATCGTCATGGTATCTTATACTCTTCTTCTCTAAGTGACGATTATCCTGCTGTTGGATAAGCTTTAGTTAATGGATATGTAATGTTGTTCTTGAGAGTCCACCATCTCTATAGTGATTTCCCATCTTTCAATGATTCTTATAATCAAATGAAAGTGCCACAACACATGTTTAGATCCAAGATGAGACTTAGGAACTTTTCCTAGTTCTGTAATGAACTTTTAATCCAAATAATCAACTTTCAGCTTCATTTATAGCTATTTACTTTGTCTTTATCACTAAACCAGCAACTCTTTGCTGTTTGGAACCTTTCCAATTCACTGCACCACTAATCAAGATACCGCTTTACCTTAAAGTGGATTTTTTCTGTCATCTTGGT
The DNA here is from genome assembly GCA_020205615.1 of Panax quinquefolius. Lineage (NCBI taxonomy): Eukaryota > Viridiplantae > Streptophyta > Magnoliopsida > Apiales > Araliaceae > Panax > Panax quinquefolius. The sequence goes on from CM035152.1 coordinate 136,618,522, forward strand.
CTGTCTGAAAAACTTGAGTTTGTTAATCCCTCTAGTTTTAATTTAGACCCACCATGAATATGATCACATCCTTAGTGCCGGTTAAGCACTTTAAGATGTTTTTCACTGACTCATAGTGAACTTCTCCATAATATGACTGATCAACATCAGGTCTCGTATATTTCATTGCTTACATGATTGTCACTCATGCGATCTCTCTTCTTTTAATAGTTTGTGGGGACTATTAAGAGAGATACACTCCATAGCTCATTGACATGAGACATCTCTTGGAGTTTGCCATGCTAAACGACTTTAGCATCAAATGAATATACGTTTCTTGGGTTAAGTCGAGCATCCTCTCAAATCTATCTATATAGATTTATATCCCCAATTAAGATACTCTTCCAAATCATTCATGGAGGAATGTTTAGACAACTTTATCTTTACTGATTGTAGCATTGGTATGTCATTCCTTATCCGTTAGTATATCAACATATAGTACTAGGAATGTCACGATGCTCCCACTGACCCTTTTGTACACACTAGGTTCATTCTTATTTTTGATAAAATCAAACTCTTTTGATTGCCTCATCAAAACGAATGTTCCATATTTGAGAAACTTGCTTCAATCCATTTCTTAATTAGGCTTGCAATGTATCTTTAGTGTTGAACGATGATTGTCATGCTTTAATTTTAGTTCATTAATACTATTTATTCAGTTCATCTATTGTGATTTATGCTTAATTTATGAATTGCTTGATCACCAATTTTATGTGAATTTGTATGGACTCGAGAGATGATGTATGAATCTAGACCTAATCACAATGGCATGTTGATAAGTGGATTTCATATCCACGAATCATTGTCCATTTTGCGCTTAATTGTTGCTATTTTCTTGTGTTCATGTTCGTTTTTATTTATTTTTGTGTTCTTTTATGTGTAGGGTGGTTGATGTGGCAATTAACAAGATTTGGAGTCAATTGGGAGCATTTCTGTAAGAATTCTTGAAGGAAGCACTATCACTCAGCAGAATAGACCCCCGCCAGGGCGGGGGGTCTTCAAAAGACTTTAGCATAATGGGTGCCCGTAAGAATGGTGGCTCAATATAAACCTGAGACCCCACCCCCGGTGAGGGTCTCGATTGATGAAGTCTCCTGTTGTGTTCGAAACTTTGCTGGGATACGATTTTGAGCATTTGAATAACATATGGACTCTAATTAGTGGAGAATTTTGACTGGGACTTGTGTGTTGGACATCTATTACTCCATTAACAACGAATTAAACAGGACACAAGGCATATTACGAAGATCAATTCTAGTTTTTCATAGCAAGCATTGGAGGAAGATTTTGAGGAGATTTTCGAGGCAATTGCAATTCTAGGCTACGTGAAGGGTGTTTTTCAATATTCTTCTTCTTAGACTATTATTTGCAATTGAAAGAATGTTATCTTTAATTTATTTAGTAGTTATTTCATTTATGATGAACTAATTCACTTTTTAGGCTTATGATGGATCCTTAAGTGAATCAATGATTTTGTAAACCTTGATTTGCAGTTCAATAAGCTATTTCCAGTTTATCTATATTAATTTGACCTTGAATTTATGAATTGCCTGATCAACAATTCATTGTGGATTTGTATGGAATCGAGAGAGGATATTCAAATCTAGACTTAGTTAATATAGCATGTGTTCATGTATTTTGTGAATACCAGAATCTTGATGAATGTTAAGGTAGAGATATGCTTGACATCGCATGTAATCAGATAGAGAACTTAATCTTCAATCTTCTTTAATTGTAATTCACATAGAGATATAGTGAGTTAGTTGATTAAGGTGTTTAAATTGTTTCTATCTAATTTATGGATTTAAGTTAATATGGTATTAGTGCATCGAGTGGTGGCTATTACTACATTCGTGTTCTTGATTAATAAACTGGGATAGTAATTGAATTGGAATAAAGGTGTAGAAATCAGAGTGAAGCTTAGGGTGAAATCATAAGTCTAATTCTCCATTAATTGTTTGAAATTCCATTTTGATATTTTGATTTTTTGTGGTTCTTTATTTATTTCTTAATTTAGGTTCTATAATTTTTAATCATTGAGTTGGATAGTTTAATAAAATTAGGATTAATAAGAAATTGGTAATTGTGAGGTTAAGTCTCTTACTAATTTGTCTCTGTGGGAACGATACTCTACTCATTACTTTATTACTTGTTGACCATGTATACTTGCGTGTTGTGCGTATATAGATTTTACCCAACAAGTTTTTGGCGCCGTTGCCAGGGATAATTTAGTATAGATCTTAATATGTTTACAATATCAGTTTAATTAATCCAGTTTTACTTAAACATTTTTATTTTTGTTTTGTTCCTCTTATTTCAGGTTTTTGAAGTGGTTAATGCAAACTCGGTCCAAAAATCCAGACTTGCTGCCTTTTTAGGATGACATTGAGAAACGGTTTCAGAAGTTAAGTAAGTGGATCAAGGAAACGAGGCAGGACTTTGAAAATTCTGAGATAGAAGAAGCGATGGCGGTGAAGATCGAAAAGCGTTAAGGGACTTTGCCACACCCAAGGTGGTGAGCTATGATCGAGCATCACCGAGCCCTATTCTTGTAAAAATACATTCAAAATCAAGCATGGGACGATTCATATGATCCAGAATTCAGTTCAGTTTGGGGGATTGGCAAATGACGATCCGAATGAACATCTAGTCAGCTTTTTGGAGATTTGCGACACCTTTAGGTATAATAGGGTGTCGGATGATGCGGTGAGACTTCTCTTGTTCCCATTCACTTTACAGGACAAGGCAAAGAGTTGGTTACACTCTCTATAGCCGGGTTCGATAACTACGTGGGAAGACTTAGCTCATAAATTCCTTGCCAAATTTTTCCCATCGACGAGAACTGCAAAAATGAGGAATGAGATAACAATGTTTGAGCAGCAACATGGGGAGTCGTTATATGAGGCATGGGAGAGATATAAGGAGTTACTCAGGAAGTGCCCACATCATGGATTACCTAAGTGGCTGCAAATGAACACTTTTTACAACGGACTACATGGGAATCTCAGAACCAGTATTGATGCAACGTTGGGTGGAGCGTTCATGGCTAAGAGTTACGAGGAGGCCTACAATTTGATTGAAACCATGGCGGCTAACAACTATCAGTGGCCCATAGCAAGAATGACACAGGCAAAGGCAGTTGGGGTGTTAGAAGTAGATGGGGTGATAGCAATACAAGCACAAATTTCAGCGCTGTCCAAGAAGTTGGATGCCATGACAGGGGCTCAGGTACAACAGGTTGCGGTCGTATGTGAATTGTGCGCGGGTGACCATCCTACAGATCAATGCGCATTCAATCCAGCGTCCATCCAGTTTGTAGGTAGCTACAATAGGGGTCCGCAGAATATGTACCAAAACACTTATAACCAGGGGAATATGAATCACCCAAATTTCTCGTGGAGCAATAATCAGCAACATCAAGTTCCACGACCGTCATATCCCCCAGGTTTTCAGAATCACCAACAACCGGTACAACATCAGGAAAGAAAGTCAAATTTAAGGGAGTTGTTGTCGACGTATATAACTAGCAATGAGGCATCAATGAAAAATCAAGCAATGGCCATCAAGAACTTGGAAAATAAGATGGGGCAAATTGCCTTATCATTAAATAACAGACCACAAGGGACCCTACCGAGCGATACAGAGAGAAATCAGAAGGGAAACCACGAATAGTGTCAGGCAATTACATTGAGGAGTGGAAAACATCTCGTTGGTATAGATGCAGAAAATTTAGTGACACCGGATGAAAAAGTTAATGACAGTAACGTTGTTGAAGGAAATAAGGGTGAGGATAAGCAAAGTGATAGAATAGAGTTAGACGACAAACCAGTTGTATGTCCTCTACCACCGTTTCAGCAGAGGGTCCACAAACAGAAATTAGATAAGCAGTTCACGAAGTTATTGGAAGTTTTCAAGAAACTTCAGATTAACATCCTGTTTGCAGAAGCCCTAGAGCAGATACCGAGTTATGAAAAATTCATGAAAGGGATTCTTCAAGGAAAAGAAATGGGAAGACTTTGAAATAGTGGCACTAATAGAGGAGTGTAGTGCGGTTATTACTGACGAAGTTGCCACCCAAGTTGAAAGACCCGGGGAGTTTCACTATTCCATGCACGATCGGGAACATGTCTTTTAACAAGTGTTTATGTGATTTGAAATGAGTGTGAACCTTATGCCATTGTCGATATACACGAAATTGGGTTTACCCACGCATGAAAGACTACTGAATATTTCATTGCGGTTGATGGATAGATCAGTCACATATCCGAGAGGCATAGTAGAGGACATACTGGTTAAGGTGGATAAGTTTATATTCCCCGCGGACTTTATTATTCTGGATTTTGAGGAGGACAATAACATCCCAATTATCCTAGGGAGACCTTTCTTGGCCACGGGTAGGACAGTCATAGACGTACAAAAAGAAGAACTTACGATGAGGGTCTAAGATCAAGAAATCAAATTTAACGTGTTCAAGGCCATGAAATTCCCTACGGATGAGGAAGAATGTTTTCGGATGGATTTAATTGAGCAAATTATCAGTGAAGATATGGGCAAGAGTTTGGTTAACGATCCATTAGAAACAACATTACTGGGGGATGAAGAGTTCGACGACCCAGAATTTGTGGACTACATACAGATGCTAGATTCATTGCCACGAGTTAGCCGATTTAGACCACCATTTGAACCCTTGTACACGGAGGAGACAACCACAGAAAAATTGAAATAGTCATTAGAGGAGCCACCAACTTTAGAAATAAAGCCACTCCCTAAACATCTCAGGTATGCGTATTTAGGTAATTCAAATTATTTTCCTGTTATTATTTCCGCTACACTTAATGAATTACAGGAAGAAAAGTTGCTGAGGGTGCTTAGGGAACATAAATCAGCGATTGGGTGAACGATAGTTGATATAAAGGGAATCAGCCCTTCGTTTTGCATGCACAAGATTCTGATGGAAGATGATGCAAAACCAACGGTGGAGCAACAACGTTGACTTAACCCCATTATGAAGGAAGTTGTGAAGAAGGAAATTTTGAAGTTGTTGGATGCCGGTATAATCTACCCGATTTTCGATAGTAAGTGGGTTAGTCCGGTCCAGTGTGTGCCGAAAAAGGGAGGAATGACTGCGGTGCAGAATAAGGATAACGAGTTAATACCGACAAGAACAATGACAGGTTGGAGGGTATGCATGGACTATAGGAAGTTGAATAAAGTAACCCGAAAAGATCATTTTTCGCTGCCCTTTATCGATCAAATGTTGGACAGATTGGCGGGACATGAGTACTACTGTTTATTGGATGGATACTCAGGCCATAACCAGATCGTCATCACTCCTGAGGATCAAGAGAAGACTACATTTACGTGCCCTTACGGCACATTCGCATTCAGGAGGATGTCATTCGGGTTATGTAATGCACCTGCGACCTTCTAACGGTGTATGATGGCCATTTTCTTAGACATGGTGGAGAAAAATGTTGAAGTCTTTATGGACGACTTTTCTGTCTATGGGGACAACTTTGATACTTGCCTAAGAAATTTGGTAATGGTGTTATAGCGATGCAAGGATACGAACCTCGTACTTAACTGGGAAAAATGCCACTTCATGGTTGAGGAGGGCATAATTTTAGGCCACAAGGTATCGGCTCAAGGATTGGAGGTTGACAAAGCGAAGTTGGAAACAATCGAGAAATTGCCTCCACCGAGCTCAGTTAAGGGTATTATAAGTTTTCTGGGACACTCTGGGTTCTATAGGAGATTCATAAAGGACTTCTCTAAAATTGCAAAATCGTTGTGTAGTCTTTTAGAGAAGGATTCTGTTTTCAGTTTTGACAAAAATTATAAGTCAGCTTTTTAGTTGTTGAAGAAAAAGTTAACTATATCCCCCGTGATCGTCGCACCGGATTGGAATATGCCGTTTGAGCTGATGTGTGATGCAAGCGACTCTGCGGTTGGGGCTGTTTTGGGACAACGTTGAGATAAGGTGTTTCACGCCATATATTATGCAAGCAAAACGCTAACGGAGACTCAAATGAACTATACAACTATGGTGAAGGAATTGCTTGCAGTGGTGTATGCATTTGACAAGTTCCGGGCATACTTGATCAGGACTAAGGTGATAGTCTACATGGACCATTCGGCTATTCGGTACCTAATTGCGAAAAAATATGCCACGCCATGCCTTATCTAATGGATTCTCCTGTTTCAAGAGTTTGATCTAGAAATAAAGGATAGAAAGGGGACGGAGAATCATGTAGTCGATCACTTGTCTAGGTTGGAAAACCAAGAGAAATTGAAAGAGTACAAGTGTGAAATTAACGAATCATTCCCGGATGAGCAATTGTTTGGGATAAATGCAGAATTTACTTGGTATGTGGATTATGCGAATTATCTTGTGAGTAACGTTCTTCCACCTGATCTCACAAGACAATAGAAAAAGAAGTTTCTTCATGACGTGAAATGGTACATATGGGGTGAACCATATTTGTACAAGCAGTGCGCTGACAAAATGATTAGAAGGTGCGTACCCTACAGTGACGTGAAGAACATTCTGCATGAGTGCTACTCATTTGCGTATGGCAGACATTATGGGAGTGAGAAGACAGCAGCAAAGGTGTTGTAATCTAGGTTCTATTGGCCTACACTATTCAAGGACGCCCACCATTTTGTCAAAACATGTGATAGGTGTCAAAGGGTGGGTAACATTTCGAAAAGGAATGAGATGCCTCTACAAATGATTCTCGAAGTTGAAATTTTTGATGTATGGGGCATCGATTTCATGGGGCCATTCCCTTCATCTCTAAACAATCAGTATATTCTACTTGCAGTGGATTACATATCAAAGTGGGTTGAAGCTGCAACACTACCATCAAACGATGCCAAGGTGGTCCTCCAATTCCTACAGAAAAACATTTTCATGAGGTTTGGCACGCCAAGAGCAATTATAAGTGACGAAGGTAGTCACTTTTGCAACAAGTCATTCACAACGCTTTTGGCAAGGTATAGGGTCAACCACAAGGTAACGACAACTTATCACCCCCAAACCAGTGGGAAGGCTGAAGTGTCGAGCAGGGAAGTTAAGAAAATATTGGAGAAAGTGGTGAATCCGAATCGTAAGGATTGGTCACTCCGGTTGGACGACGCATTATGGGCGTACCGGACTTCGTATAAGACACCACTCGGAATGTCACCATACCAACTACTGTAAGGAAAGGCGTGTCACTTACTAGTCGAGCTACAACATAAGGCTTATTGGGCGATTCAGAAACTCAATTTCGATCAAGCAGCTGTAGGGGAAAAGAGATTACTTGAACTAAATGAGCTCGACGAATTTTGCCTTCAAGCCTACGAGAACTCCAAGTTATACAAGGAAAAGGTCAAGCGATGGCACGACCAGAAAATTATGCATCGAACATTCGAGCCGGGTCAATCAGTCCTTTTGTTCAACTCACGACTACGATTGTTCCCAGGAAAGCTTAAGTTGAGATGGTCAGGACCATTCACTATAAAGCGGGAGTCTCTCATGGCGCTGTTGAACTTTATAATCGCAATCCATTAGAAACGTTCAAAGTCAACGGTCAACGTTTAAAGCACTATTGGGGTGGCGAGTCCAACACTGATGTCATCGCCATCACATTGGCCGAAACCATGAACAGGGAGTAGTCAGGCTGAACGACTTAAAATCAAGCGCTAATTGGGAGGCAACCCAATCTTTCGTTTATTTTTCGTATTTTCATTCACAATTGTTAGCATATAGTTTTTATTAAGTTATTAGGTAGTATTATATAATAAAAGTCTTTTTAATCTCTCCATAATACTCTATTTTATCAATAATCCACTAATGTTGTGTTTCATGTCTTGCAGGATGGGGAAAGGAACATTGAGTGGCTTAGCATGAAGCAAGAATTGAAAAACAAGGGAAGTTAGCAAGGCACCCTACAAGGTAGAGGCTATATTTGCTTTTGCACCCAGGTAGGGCTGGGTCTCCCCATTTTAACACAACACATGCTCGCCGGGGTGGGCCATATTTGCCTTGTACCCCCCGCCGGGACGGGGGTCCCTTACCTCAATTAACAGAAGCTATCCGGGGCAGGCCTCCTAAGCCTATTACCCCCCACTGGGGTGGGGGTCCTGAAACTCAATAGACATATGCGGCAGTTATGTAGCCCTTCCCAATGCCACCACCTCTCCACTACTCCAACCAACCCCCATTACACCCACTTCTACCCCACGTTTTCCAATACTCCACTACTTCTCCCCACCTCTTCAATCCACCAATAGACCCCATCGCACCACCTCTATATATTGCCACATTTCATCCCATATTACTCACAAAATGCTTCCACTACATTCAACTATTTTTGAATTAAGGCATAAATAGAGGCTACTTGAGAGCATTGAGGGTCAAGCATAACATTATTTTTGAGTTCTTCAACTACACTCTCCATAATTGCCACACACAATTGCCAAGTTTGGGGGATAATCATCTGTCCACACCAAGTGTTTGATAAAGTGTGTGAACCACATTTGGAGGGGCAAGGTACTGTGATACAAGCAATAGAGAGCACATGGCTTCATAACCAACTTTGAAATGACAAAGGGGAGAGAGTTCAAGGCCCGCACAACCCAATCTTTAACCTTTGATCACCGAAAAATTTGTGAGTGTCATGCCACGACCCAGTATGAGTACATGCTGACAAAGGCCCTTACACCGGAACGGGGGTTGGCACCGGATCCCGTTGATTGGGAGATGATGCAGAAAATCTATCAGAAGAGGTGGAATAAATTCACCGAAGAGCCGGAACCCACCGTGGTCAATATAGTCAAGGAGTTTTATGCAAACGCCGAGGACAAAGCCCCATTCAATGCGTATGTGCGGGGGGTTACTTGGTCCCGTTCAGTGCTGATGCCATAAACACCTATTATCAGTTGTGAGTACCTCGACAATGCCAATATGCAAACTACGAGATTTTGATCCAGACTATGAGGCAATACTCAAGGAAATGACTAAACCGGGAACAACATGGATCAAAGGTCGGAAGGGAGGCACAGTGTTCCATAGCAAAGATCTTAGTTGGTATGGCAAAATTTGGTACATATTCCTATGTGCTAAACTGTATCCGTCCCAACACACCTCGGACGTGACCAAAGAGAAGGCGTTACTACTATACGCGATTGTGCAAGACTTCATCATTGACGTTGGGGCCATCATTTGTTTCTCCATCCGCCTATGCTTACGTGGAAACTTTTTGGGCGGTTTGCCACACCCATCACTCATATGTGGGTTGTGTCGCCAAGAAGGTGTGAGATGGTTGGACGATGAGCTCACACAGATGCCGCTTGCGTTGCTAGACTCCTGAATGATAGCACGATATTCAATATTGGCCAGGGGTGACTCCCATCCTTGAGGACTGGGTTTTATTTTTCCATCGGCTTCGAAGGACGAAGTTGATGCTGCAGACACGTCAGAGAATGAGGATGAAGATATGGGAGATCAAGGAACCGAGTAGGTACCGTAGACCGAGGCACTATCCAGTCCCCAGTTCCTTGAATTTTAACGTCAATTGGATGCGCACAACAAGGCAGCACGACGGGAGATGCGGCGACTCGCATTGAGTCAAGACCACATGTTTGATGCTATGAACGTATCATTCGCTTCACTCAACACGATGCTTCAAAGTTTCAATTTGGTTGCACAATTTCCTTATCAGCAGCCTATGCCAATGCCGAGGTTTCCACCAAGTGATTAAGAAGAAGAAGATCAACAACCACGTCCTCAGACTTAGGCAATTGCAGGGAAGTCCTCACGCACTTAATGATGATTATTCATCCAATGAGGGCATTGTATTACTTAAGTTTGGGGGATTTAAATTCTTGTTTGCATGCATATGTAGTAGTTAGGTTTAAATTTTTCATTGCATTTCAGTTTTGCATAGTAATTAGGAATTATGATGTTGCATATAGGTTTTGATAGAGTTGCATGATAGCTTAGGTGCATACATAGTAGCTTAGGTTATTTTTGTTATTGCATTATTTTTGATTCTGTTATTATCGCATTTTGTTATGCTATCTAATTTTTTTTTTAAAGAAAATTAGTTAAATATTGTGTTTGCATGTCTAGTAGTGTTGTAGTTCATGTTATTTGTGGGACAATGATGAGATTGAGAATAAATTAACCAATACAACATTAATTATTAGAATTGTGATATAATTTCTGTTATGAATCGAATCTTGCGCTTGTTTGAAACTGGTATAAAAAGGTTAGCACGCTAATAACATCTTTGTTGACTGGTCAGTTCAAATTGATACATAAATAGTTTCTAAAGGATAATGCTAGAGTAAATGAGAAAACGACAAGGATAGGCAGTAAAGGCAAAGAATTAGGGAAGAACCTAAGTTAAGGGGAATAATTGTGGGGTACATAAGCTTTATGTAAAAAGAAAAAATATATATATGAATAAAAAAAATAATAACGTGGCTAGTTTTGTTTCGGGGCCTTTGTTACTTGAGCAAGTATGCCCGAGGGGATTGTCTTTACACCTAGCGCCCTACGGTCTTTTATGGTCTAGGAGTCGTTGGTTGAAAGCTCGCTAAGGGGTAGCACTATAAGCCTAATGGAACGAGACATTGCACAATCATGGTTAAAAAAAGAAAAAAATGGGAAAAGAACAAAAAGCCCCCGTGGAGAAAAAAAAAGAAAAGGAAAAGGAAAAAATATATTTATAAATAAAGTATAAGTACCCTGTGTGAACCCTTGGAAATAGTAATTGCTTAGTTTTAGTTGGAACTTGTCTATTTTTGAAATTTTTAAGTTTGCACTGTATGATTCCTTCTAAGAAATTGGTTATGTATTGAATTTGAGTCCGTATTAGTTATCATGGATGTTTAACACACATGCACACTACACCAGTGATGATGGTGTAAGATTTGAGAATTAATACGGAATTGTGGATTGGTTTGGGTGATTAATATTGTAGAGTTGCTTGTTTTCTCTGAGGCCAATAAGGTAATTTTGATTTTGCGATACTGTTGGATTTGTAAGCATAAAGATTAGATCATACTCATTTCATCTCATTGCATTGCATAACATGTATTTTATTTTGTGCTCGAAGACTAGCACGGTTTAAGTTTGGGAGATTTTGATAAGTGGATTTCATATCCACGAATCGTTGTCCATTTCGTGCTTAATTATTGTTATTTTCTTGTGTTCATGTTTGTTTTTATTTGCTTTTGTGTTCTTTTATATGTAGGGTGGTTGATGTGGCATTTAACAAGATTTGGAGTCAATTGGAAGCATTTCTGGAAGAATTCTTGAAGGAAGCAATATCACTCAAATAGAATAGACCCCGTACGGGCGCCTATTTAACTTGTATACCCCGTAAGGCGGGGGATCTTCAAAAGACTTTAGTAGAATGGGTTCCCACAAAGGCGAGCTCAATATAAACACGCACCCCGTTGAGCGGGGTCTCGGCATTGATGAAGTGTCCTGTTGTGTTCGGAACTTTGTTGGGATACGATTTTGAGCATTTGAATAGCATATGGACTCTAATTAGTGGAGAATTTCGACTGGGACTTGTGTGTTGGACATCTATTACTCCATTAACAACGAATTAAATAGGACACAAGGCATATTACGAAGATCAATTCCAGTTTTTCATAGCAAGCATTGGAGGAAGATTTTGAGGAGATTTTTGAGGCAATTGCAATTCTAGGCTACGTGAAGGGTGTTTTTCAATATTCTTCTTCTTAGACTATTATTTGTAATTGAAAGAATGTTATCTTTAATTTATTTAGTATTTATTTCATTTATGATGAACTAATTCACTTTTTAGGCTTATGATGGATCCTTAAGTGAATCGATGATTTTGTAAACCTTGATTTCCAGTTCAATAAGCTATTTCCAGTTTATCTATATTAATTTGAGCTTGAATTTATGAATTGCCTGATCAACAACTCTTTGTGGATTTGTATGGAATCGAGAGAGGATATTCGAATCTAGACTTAGTTAATATAACATGTGTTCATGAATTTTGTGAATAAGCGAAATCTTGATGAATGTTAAGGTAGAGATATGCTTGATATCGCATGTAATCGGATAGAGAACTTAATCTTCAATCTTCTTTAATTGTAATTCACATAGAGATATAGTGAGTTAGTTGATAAAGGTGTTTAACTTGTTTCTATCTAATTTGTGGATTTAAGTTAATACGGTATTAGTGCATCGAGAGGTGGTTATTACTACATTCGTGTTCTTGATTAATAAACCGGGATAATTGGAAATAAGGTGAATTGGAAATAAAGGTGTAGAAATTATTTAAAATGAAGCTTTGGGTGAAATCATAATCTAGGTTCTATAATTCTCCATTAATTGTTTAAAATTCCATTTTTATGATTAAGTCTCTTGTGATTGTTTTGTGGTAACGTTTATTTATTTCTTAATTTAGTTTTATAACACACATTTTCTTGAATCATTGAATTGAATCTTGAGTTTAATAAAATTAGGATTAATAAGAAATTGGTAATTTAAATCTTATTTGATTTTAATTGACATTGAGATTAAGTGAATTAGTTAATTTGTCTCTAAATTCTATCAAATTGTAGATTTAAGTTAATACGGTGTTAGTGCATCGAGAGATAACTAATTCTAATTGAGCGTTCTTTGATTATTGAACTTAGTAAATTAAATTGTTGACAAATTTTACCCGTGTCTTTATCTTGTGTAGTAGTCACTCGGGATTTTGAGTTATGGTTCTTGTGGGACACCTTATATGCAGTGTTGATTGAAATGATGTTGAGACGACGTGAATGTAGTATTGAGGTGGCAAAATGAATATTTTGCCCCTCACCGGGGTTAGAACTGAGTATCTCGGGGTTGTCTCCGAGATTAAAAACTGGATCTCCCAAAATTGTCTCTGGGGTTGAAACTGATTTAACTTCCAGGGATATCTTTGGAAGACGATTTTTCCCTCCTGCAGGGTTAGCAATAGAAATGCAAATTTTTGAGTGTCTACAGATTCCCCTCTTTATCATATTCATGCGGTGTAATGCCATGGATAGGATAAATTCTTGAAATGTGAACAAGATGAACATGATGCAAATATATACTGAGTGTGGTTTGTTGGAATGGTTTCCAATGAAACATAACAAATGTCTGCTCCCACCGCTTTTGTTGGGTGAATGGCGTTGTCCATGATGACCCTGTTGAACTATTCGACCGGTAGTTTCCAAAAAACACAAGAATCTCCATGATTGATACCACATGATGTTGACATTGGGGTGATCACCAAAGTCCTTAATCTTCATTGTAGGCTTCCCACCAAAGATGTTTTTCTCATGTGCGAGAGACTCTTGGGGAATTGTGCTATGATTGCTGAGGATCTCTATAACAGAGTCCATCATTGGTCATCCCTGATGAGGATGGTTTTCCATTATCAAGTTTTTCTGAGGCTTCATTGAAGTTACTGCCAACGGTTTGTACTGTCAGGGCTCCCTGACTTTCGCTGAAATGTTCTTCAATGGCAAATATCATCGAACCACCTCCGATGCTTCACTGGAGTTATTGTGATGCCCCCAAAATAGGTATACATCACCCATCTTGAGTTGCCAAATACATGGTACAGAATACAAATACAAACTTAATTATACAATAGTCGTGTAATATACGACAAAACATAGCTGAGAGTTTATCCAGAAATGTTGCCTTCTGGACAATATCCACTCTCAAATAGAGTCCTCATTACATTTATTGTGATGCCCCCAAAATAGGTCAACACGACGCATTCTGAGTCGCCAGATATCACACTACAAAAATCAAATATAAACTTTATTTATACAACTGTTGAACTGTCGTGCAAAGTACGACAACAGATAAGCTGTGAGTTTTAATACAAATATGTGTAACTCTCATGGTGCCTCGGCCACAACACCTTACAATGGTACTTTACATAAAGGTACAGTCAATAACTGTTTTAGAAATTAAAATCTTTGGAAAATACTCAAGGAAACCTACGTACATGGGAGACTATGCATCTATGTTATAATAGATATCATATGTCCACAGAATTATCCTTGATTGACCCAATAGTCCCCAAAGAAAAACAAGAAGATTTCTATCATCTTCTTTCCAATGGTGAGTCTTCTCTTAACATATAATTATCTCCGTTGTCTCCAAGTGAGAATTATATTTCAAATAAACTCCAAGATTATATAGGTAGTGCTCGTAGATATACTCAACAAGTGGATGTGCATAACCCTATCTTATGATAACACGAGGTTGTATGTCATTAGACATCTTGTATGATAGTGGCAAAACACCTTTCCAAAGTTGGGTTCACTTCAACCTATTTGGTTCACCAAAATTAAATATCAAATGACGTATACAATACGACACACTTATCTAAAGTTCTCAATAAAATTATTTCCATACTATTTAGGGAGAACCTCAACAGCTATAGACCACCGTTCTATTCTCCTGTTACCCCCGCTCGACCCAGCTACACTCTTATTACCTGAAAGGAATTGTGAAGCAAAAAGGGTGAGCAAAACTAGCCCAGTAAAGAATATCATTACTAAAGATAATTTACATCATCAATAGCCTTCATCGAGAATAAATCGTAGATTTAGAACATATGGTAGATGATAAACTTTTCAACCATAGTTAGTGAATGAGCAATCCATTAGAAGAGTCAAATAGATCATCGGATCATTATCTTCTCCATGTTAAAAGTCCACCAATAATGTTTTATCCTCAGTAACATCAATCAACAATTCCTCATCCCACAATCATATGAATAACTCATAATCATAATTGTGATTCTAAATTCCTCTTCGCACCGGTGACGAGGATAATTTTCATCACCTATCTTCACCAAACATCAAAATCATGGTTATACCAAATTATAATTCCCGCCATAATCATACTAATAAATTCATCTTTGTACTACTACCAAAGATATTCATTAACAATTCATCTTTGCACTACTGTGCCAAAGACATACAAATCAGATTATAGAAGAGTCGAGTAGAGCAAGATATCTACTATCTTCTACGAATTAAAAGTGTATTATCAATATGTTATTGCTGAGACTCAGCTTAATAAATAATCCACATCATTGAATCATCCCAGCACTACAGCCAAGGATATTAACTAGTATTACGACCACGAATTATCTATGCACTACGGGCCAAGGATAATCGTGTTTTCAACCATGGTCATGATTATACCGAATAATCCTTGGTTATAATCATACCAACAACTATCCATCAATGCACGTAAGCCAAAGATATACAATTGTAAAATCAATAATCAACAGTCCATCTTTGCACATAAGCCAAAGATATACAACTATAAAACCAATAATCAACAGTCAATCTTTGCACGTAAGCTAACGATATACAATTGTAAAATCAATAATCAACAGTCCATCTTTGCACGTAAGCCAAAGATGACTTTCATCACAATATAAGCATGAAGATGATGACAATGATATAAGCATTAATCAAACGAAAACAAGGTTAAATATTAAAGATTTTAAATTTATCCAAATATTATCAATCACTTAATAAACTCATAATCTAATATTATTAATATTATAACAATATTTTAATCACTTCTTAACTTATAAATAATTTATTTTAATTATTTACACTTTACCAAATAATGCATTTGATCATTCAAAAATGCCATACTCATAAGATTTCATCACCAATGATCAAATCCCTCATCAAAAATCTGCATATACCTTATATAGGATTCCCAAGCCATAAAATCCTATTTTCCAATTTTGTTACTTCACATAACATATTTAATTCATTTACTCATAACTAGTTCATTTTCATGAAAAATACCCAAATCAGTCCCAAAATATTTCTTTTCTGGAATTTAGCAGAATATAATCCCATATTAAACATATATTTTTCTTAAAATTTTTAAAATTCATTTACTAATTTTCATATGGCAAAAATTACCGAATATTTAGACATTTATCATAAATTATACTTTTGTCCAAAAATTTTGAAATTTACAGGGTATACTCCTGTTATATACATGTACTCCCAATAAAAATTTCACCAATTTTGGAGTTAACCACAAGGAGTTATAAGGGTTTACTTTTAAAATAGTCTATTCCCATAAAATTCATAACTCCTAATCTATACATCCAAAAATCTCCATTTTTAGACACAATCTAGAAAACTCATCAAACTAACATTTCAAATTTTTCCAGAATTTTTGAGAGTCAGAAAAATTACGAAACTGCAAATGGATTTTCGCCCGCCATGCGGTAATCCACGTAGACAGATCATTTCCACAATTTAATAAGAAATGAATACAAAGGATCATTCACCATGTATGTGGTAATCTACATAAACAGGTTATTCCAACAGAATAATAAAGACTGGCATAACAGAAGAATTCACCATGCATGCGATATACCGCACAGACAGGTTATTCCCAACAGAATAATAAAGAATGGAACCAATCAATGCGTAATCCGCATGATGGATATTCTAACATAATAATAAAGAATGGAACCAGTCATGCGTAATCCGCACGCATGCAGATATTCCAACGAATAATAAAGAATAGAATAACAACGAAATTCACCGGGCATCGATGAGCCCAGACCGACAAAGTTATTCCAACAAAATAATAAAGAATGGAATAACAGAAGAATTTCACCATGTATGCGGTACTTCGTATAGACAGGTTATTCCAACATAATAATAAAGAATGGAATAACAGCTCTTACGAGTATTGAAAGAAAATAATTCTCTTCATGAATACGAAAGAATAATACCCCTTACTAAAATAACAATTTCCCTTACCTTAGAAGAGAACTAGATACTAGAATAGTGAGGTAGCAGACTTCTCTTCTTCTTTCTCTTTATAATTTCTCTCTATAATAATTGCTCTATAGCTTTAGTGAATTGGTGAGAAATGAAGGAAGAATGAGCTTCTATTTATAGGAAAATATAGTTTCGATAATTGCACGTTTTGGGGCTCAAAATATTACAGTATAATACCTTCCTCTTTTTTTTCATTTTTAATTTAGTCCTGCAAGTATTATCAAACTTGTACCGCCTTCCCTAATAGTAAATAATGTGAATCAATAGTTCAATCATGTGAATCAATAGTTATAATCATGTGAAAATACGAATTACAGTATAATACCTCCATCTATACCTCCATTTTTAACTTAGTCATGCAAGTATTATCAATCTTGCACCAACTCCCCAAATAGTACAAGAATGTGAATCAATAGTACACACATGTGAACAAATAGTTATAATCATGTGAATTAATAGTAATTAATTGCTCATTTACCCGATTAATTACCCGATTGGTCAATATAACTTCCAGACATCAATTACTATCGAAATAAATGTCGATTTTCACTAACACTAATAATCCCAACACAATGGAAATATTTTTCTCAACAATTTCATTTTTGAAATTTTGAAGTTTGACTTTTTCCAAAAAAGTCAACAGTTGACTTTTTTGACCAAAAAGTCAACCCTGACAAATTTTGTGTTTATAGTCTATTTCTACTAATTTCACCGTTCCGGACTCAAATATCACGTCCGCGTCTCCAAATTCAACTCCGAACTCAAATTCGATTTTTAATAACATTCATCATTAATATTATAACTCACAATATTTAACAACCGAGTTGTTCCCGTGAGAGGGGCTTTCCGATAAGGATTTCTCCTTATTGACGCGCAATTAGGTGACCAAACCTCTCCTTTACAGAACTTCTAGACATTATTAATATTGCAAATAATAATATGAATAACTTTGTCGTCTCAATTATTGATTTAATAATATATAAAATATTATGTAGATGATACTGTGACAATAATTAAATCAATAATATGGGAGATATGATGACAACAATTATTATAGCAATAATTGAGTATAACTGAGTGACTTCTCACATAAGAATCAATAACCAATACCGTGTGCTACTATGCAACCACGCGTATTACTATACTTTTACTACCGATTATTTTATGACAACTTGCTTACTTTAAAAAAAATTCAAATATGACCCTTAACTTTAAACTTTTATCAATTTAACTATTTACCAAAATAAAAAAATTGAATACTTTTATTTCATAAAATTCAGGATCTCACATTTATTATCACACTATTTTATAGAATAGTGAGGACTACTAATACACCAACTTGGACTATCACTCAGTTCCCCGACTAGTCCCGGCTACGTTCTCATTTCCTGAAGAGAACAATGAAAGCAAAAGGATGAGCTCAAATAGCCAAGTAAGAAATATTATGACTAAGATAATACAGAATAAATTATCATTAGTCTTCAACAATGTTAAACTGATAAAATACAATAGACATCAAGTTTAACTGCAGCGGAATAAGTAATCCATTTGAAGAGTCAAGTAGAGCATGATATCTATTATCTTCTATGATTTAAAATATTTTCATCAATTTTTTTATCGCTGAGACTCAGCTTAATAAATAAACCACATCATCGAGTCATCCTTGCACTACGGGCCAAGGATATTCATTAAATCATCAATGGTCATGACTATACCAAATAATCCCTGGTCATAATCATACCAAAAACTGTCCATCAATGCACTACAGGCCACTGAGGACTTTTACCACATCATTTATAACATTACAGGTCATGATTATATCGAATAATCCCTGGTCATAATCATACCAAGTCCATCTATGCACGTAAGCCAAAGATGACTTTCATCACAATATAAGCATGAGGATGATGACAATGACATAATAATTCAATAAAACAAGTTCAAGGATAAATTTTAAAGATTTAAAATTTTAGTTTATCTGGAAATCAATAACGTCCAAATTGTCAACATGATACTTCTTTGTGGAGTAAAATTCAAGAATGCTCAGAAGAATAGTTCCATGAAAAGATATCTTTGGATGAAGCGCTTGAATATCCGGATATTCTACTAATTTCATGGAGTATAGAAGCCAAAACTTTAACCAATTGAGTATATTAGAATATATGAAATCAAAATGGATTTTAAGCCTCGCCACGCGGTAATCCACTGAGATGCATCATTTCCACAATTTAATAAGGAATGAATATGAAGGATCATTCACCATGCATGCGTTAATCCACATAGGCAAAAGTTATTCCAATAGAATAATAAAGAATGGAATAACGAAAGAATTCACCAAAGCGTCAGTGTAATCCGCAGATGCATGTGTTATTCCAACATAATAATAAAGAATGGAACCAGGTCATGCATAAACCGCACAGACAGGATATTCCAACATAATAATAAAGAATGGAACCATGTCATGCGTAATCAGTACAAACAGGACATTCTAACAGAATAATAAAGAATGGAACCAGGTCATGCGTAATCCGCACAGACAGGATATTCCAACAGAATAATAAAGAATAGAATAACAACATAATTCACCGAGCATGCGATAGATCGCATGCAGATAGGTTATTCCAACGTAATAATAAAGAATGGAATAATGTAAGAATTTCACCATGTATGCGGTATTTAGCGTGTATGAAAGTTATTCCAACATAATAATAAAGAATGGAATAACAACTCTTACGAGTATTGAAAGAAAATAATTCTCTTCATGAATACGAAAGAATAATACCCCTTACCTTAGAAGAAACTGGATATTGGAATAGTGAGGTAGCAGACTTCTCTTCTTCTTTCTCTCTATAATTTCTCTCTATAATAATTGCTCTAAAGCTTTAGTGAATTGGTGAGAAATGAAGGAAGAATGAGCTTCTATTTATAGGAAAATATAGTTTCAATAATTTCACATTTTGGGGCTCGAAATATTACAGTATAATACCTTCCTCTTTTTCTTCATTTTTAATTTAGTCCTGCAAGTATTATCAAACTTGCACCACCTCCCCTAATAGTAAATAATGTGAATCAATAGTTCAATCGTGTGAATTAATAGTTATAATCATGTGAAAATACGAATTACAATATAGTACCTCCATCTATACCTCTATTTTTAACTTAGTCATGCAAGTATTATCAATCTTGCACCAACTCCCCTAATAGTACAAGAATGTGAATTAATAGTACACACATGTGAACAAATAGTTATAATCATGTGAATTAATAGCAATTAATTGCTCATTTATTCGATTAATTATTCGACTGGTCAGTATAACTTCCAGACATCAATTAATATCGAAATAAATGTTGATTTCCACTAACACTAATAATTCCAACACAATGGAACTATCAATTTCATCTTTAATCAACACGAACTTATTCATCATTAATATTATAACTCACAATATTTAACAACCAGGTCGTTCCCAGGAAAGAGGGGGCTTTCCGATAAGGATTTCTCCTTATTGGCGCGTAATTAGATGACCAAACCTCTCCTTGACAGAACTTCTAGACATTGTAAATATTACAATTTAATAATATGAATAACTTTGTCATCTCAATTATTGATTTAATAATATATCATATTATGTAGATGATATTGTGACAATATTCGAATCAATAATATGAAAGATATGATGCAGCAATTACTGTAGCAATAATTGAGTATAACTGAGTGACTTCTCACGTAAGCATCAATAATCAATACCATATGCTACTACGCAACCACGCGTATTACTATACTTTTACTACCGGGTAGTTCAACAGTTTAACGGTAAAACTTCCGCCGTTATTTTTATAAAAAGATAATTCTATCATTTTCTAACTATGACAATACTTCCGTTGTGGGGTCCACCAATGATTGTGCCGTCGTACGAATATTCCCTGATAAAACGAATATTCCCCGACCAAATAAATATTTTATGATAACTTGCTTACTTTGCAAAATTTTCACATATCCCCCTTAACTTTAACCTTTTATCAATTTAACCATTTACTAAATAAAATAATAATTATAAGAAAATTGAATACTTTCATTTTCTAAAATTGAATACTTTCATTTCATTTCATAATCATATTGTCATCTATTTTTTATTATGAATGCCTTATGTTTATGGACATGCATTTCCAGAGATGAGTTTAGCATTGACCCCTGGATGGTCTTATCACACGGCCCTACACATGTCTTCATCCATAGTTAGCCAGATTGATCATACCCCACCAGTATTGGTGGTATCTTCCTTAAGATTGTGGTATGACAATTTGTCCTCCCTAGATAGGGTGACAATTGATCAGCTGTTGTGTCACTCTATGACCCTTTTGACGTTCCAGGTTCCATCGGGCTCTGTAGAGGGCATGCTGGGGGATTGGGTATCAGGCAGAAAGGTATCCAGGTTTGCTGTGACGCCCCCAAAATAGGTCCATTCCATCCAACCCATTCTGAGTCGCCAAATACATGGTACAGAAATAACTACAACTTTATTAATACATTTGTCGTGCAAAATACGACAACATATATACTGTGAGTTTAAATACGAGATATTGCCATCTAGACAATATCCACACGCAAATAAATCCCCATTATAATTATTGATACATTATTTTACAAAATGGTGAGGACTACTAAACAACTCTCTCTAACCTTCATTCCATACCCCCCACTAGTACTTTACTACATTCTCGCCTCCCGAGAGAAAAATGGAACAACAAGGAAAAGGGTGAGCTCAACTAGCCCGATAAAAGAATATTATGACTAAGATAATATACAACACATTATCGTTAGTCTTCAACAGGAAAATCTAATAGAATACAATAGACAACCCGGTTTTAAATCAATCTTCGCGTGAAATAATAATTCATTAGAAGAGTTAAGTAGAGAATGCAAACTACTATCTTCTATATATGAATTTAAAAGTTTATCGTCGATATTTTATCCTGTAACATCAATCAATATATATCCGGAATCAAATATTCATCTTTGCACTACTGAAGCCAAAGATATTCATCGATTGGTCATGTTCATCTAAACACTGCTCATCTTTTTGCACTACGGGCCAAAGATATTCTTCAAAATCATTCATCTTTGCACTACTGGCCAAAGATATTCCATAATATCATCATTTAAGATGAAGATGATGAAAATATTTTTAAAGAAACGAATCCAAAGTGAGACAAAATGACAAGGATTAAGGATTAAGGATTCGTACTTTGTTTTATCCACGTCCAAAAATACCTCAAAAATAATCACAATGGTGTAAAATTCAAGAATGATCAAAACATGGATACAATCAAAGCTAGTATCCATAATAGATATTTTGGACAAAAAGAAGAAATTTCATTTTTTATGAATAGTCTTGATTCGTGAATAGTCCGTATATCGTGAATAATCTTCAGTATATGTGAATAGTAACTCTCCACACCAAAAGATAGAAATTTCACAAAAAAACATCTTCACGCTTCGTGAATAGTACTCATGAATAGTAACTCGTGAATAGTAACTCATGAATAAGTAACTCGTGAATAAGTAACTCATAAATAGTAACTCGTGAATAGTAACTCATGAATAGTAACCCGACATGAAAAAGTTCCAAATTTGATAAAATTTCCAACCAATATTTCGGCATAATGATATTGAAGAAATATTATCATTTTCGAATAAAATAACATCCCTTACCTCGAAAGAGCAAGTACTTAGTTGAAACATCAATATAAAGCTATGACTTGAACTTGCACCGTATAGCAATACTCAAAGTATACTCAAAATACTCACAAGAATACGCTCGATAATATAGAGAGAAAATAGAGAAAACTTCAGTTTCTGGTGTGATTTTCAATTCTAACCTAAGCACCCTATTTATAGGAAAATGCTTAGAACACCAAAGCAGAAAATTGAATATAATATTAATATAATTATACAAATTTTCTTTAGCCCACCTTTTGGTCAAAAACACCAGCCACACATGTTAAATGAGGTTTACAAACTCACCAAAAACGTTTTTCTCAAAATAATTAATTAAAACTCCCAAAAATCAATTATTTCGGAACTCTGAAACTTCAATAATTCATAATAAATAGCCCTTTTATCAGAAAATTCGAATCTCGCGAGTTTTTATAGGAAATTCAATTCTCTACAACTTTGCAGAAGAAAGTTTTTCTAAATTCCAAACAGAAATTGACCGAAATCCATAAACGGGCGATTTTACAAGCTATAATCAAATTTCAGTCAATAAATGGGGTCCACCGACACACAAAACATGTGTTAATCATTTAATGCCACAAAAATATTCTTCTTCCTCATATACTCATATATCCCACATTCATTATAAAAATATCACCGTTAATATATTATTAAAATAATATATTTAAATAAATTATTTTATCAGAAAAAGATAAAATATTAATTTTCAACAATTGTCACATTAAAAATTTTCTCCATCTATATCCACATAAAATCAATATTTTCCTCATCATATAAATCAATAATTAATTATTCACAAATAATATTACGAGAATCACATTATTGACAACCGGCGGTTCCCGAGAAAGAGGGGCTTTCCAATAAGGATCTCTCATTCTTGGCGCCGCATTAGGTGACCAAACCTCTCCTTAGATGTAACTTTCTAGACATTGCCAATAATGCTATCTAATAATATTATTCAGATAATATGAATTATTGCTTCGATAATGAAAAATACGTGTAATGACAATTTAATGAAACAACAATAATATAAAATATCAATGCAGTGAATTATCGAATCAATAAAATCTTGAATAAGTAATTCTTGTAACAATTATTGAGTAGTGCCTTCTTACGTAAGAATCAATAATTGGTGCAATACTGTGTCTACTTGCTTCAACAACGCGTATTAGTGTGTTTTAACCACCGGGTATTCCAACAAGATTACTTGAGTAAATAACTACGCCGTTATTTATAAACAACTTATATTTGTTGTTTTCTTCATCCAATCGCATTCCGTTATGGGACCCACAAAGATCGCTACTCGCATTTAATAATATTCCCAAGCGATCTAAATATTCCACGACCAAATGAATATTTTATAACCACTTGCTTATTCGAAATATTTGCGTATTTTACCCATAACTATCCACATTAATCAAATCCACCCTTACTATTTCAAAATAATAAATAAAGGAAATTCCTTTTTATTTAAAAAATTTTAGGGTCTTACATTTGCTACCCAAGAGTTGGCTCCCACATTGGAGGAGTACAAGCGTCTTACAGACTTGCCATTGGATATGCCTTGCGCTCGGATGGTTGTCGGTGACATGATCCAGCAGTTAATGACCTTTATAGGTTTGAGGCGTAAAGTTTCCTTGGACGAGATCTCCTCGGGGCATGTAGTGTCCATGAGTTTTCTGATAGACAGATTTGGGTCCTTGGATAGTTATCTACAATACTCCGGGGATTTCACCACTTCGGAGGATGATTGACGTGTTGCCCGAGTAGACATGCTCTTGATGTGTATAGTGGCTTATCTGTACATGCCATTGTACATGGACCACTTGGATATCGGTGTGATCATGGTAGTCCAGGCTCTTTGGGAGGGACATACCATCTTATTGATGATTCTAGTAGAGACCTTGAGGTCGGCCACATATTGTCATACCCATTCTGTGGGGATGTTTATAGGAAGTTCAGTCTTATTGTACGTGTGGTTTATGACACACTTGAGACCGATTGGCACCTTTCGATGCCATGGGTATTGTTTTTCCCATGAGATAGTCATGTCATACTCCTTTTAGTAGGCAGAGTGTATATATAAAGCTATTTGGTTGACTTTCTTGTCAGGGATCGAGGATCCGTTTGATATTTTGTCGTGTTCAGGGCTTAGCTCTCCCTATAACTTTTTCACTTATGCAACTGGCATGGATTATCTTCCCCTGGCCGGTTTGAGGGGTGTGACCACATATCATCCACTGGCAATTTGACCAATTTTAGGATGTTCATCCCTTTGACGAAACATTGGATCAGCATTTGTCATCTCGGCTTCTGTCAATAGAGGATTTGTCCAGGATTTATGCCTGTTGGACTCAGCGTGAGAGGGTTAACTTCTCGACTAGCCATCCAGGTCATTCTAAAGAGTATTCGGCATGGTTAGAGGCAGAGATTGCATCGACTAGGGTTGTATCCTTAGAGCCACGTGCTGATTCTGATAGTGGGGAGCCTATGGAGTATCCTGATTCTCCCACTGAGGATGAGCTATTTGTTGGGTTGTCAGCAGCTCTTTTTGATTCCCCCGGTATTCCTGCTTCTATGACTCCACATTCTACAGAGTATTTAGAGCAGAGTTTACATCTGATGACGTTTGAGAGGGATCAGGCTAGGGCCTTGATGTTAACAGCTATTTCTGGTAGAGATGCCACTCTAGTTGAGAGAGATGATGCTCTAGCTCATAGGGATACCGCTGTTGTTGAGCAGGATGAGGCTCAATCATCTAGGGATACAGCTGTTACTGAGTGGGATGGTGCCCTAGCTACCCGAGATGCTGCCACTATAGATAGTACTGCATTGAGATCTCATACTGCTGACATTATTGTAGAGATGAGTGAATTCATTGATGAGCATAGTAGCACCATGTAGATGGCCATAGATCTCCTGGCTCATGTGGATACCCTAGGGCAAGAGCTCGTAGAGTTACCTCCATCTTTTGAGAGGGATGTCATGTTAGACTTGATGGCTCGTTTATCCACTGGTTTGTAGATTAGCTTTTGTAAGACCCCAACTTATTATAAATAAAATTGAATTTCCTCTATTTATTATCTTGAAATAATAAGGTGATAATTTGATATAATACTTTGGTTATGGGTGAAATGTGCAAATTTTGCAAAATAAGCAAGTGGTTATAAAATATTCATTGTTGTCGGGGAATATTCATTTGGTCGTGGAATATTCTTGCTGTCGGAGAATATTTGTACGACGACGCAACCATTTGTGGGCCCCATAACTGAATAACTGTCGGATGAAGAAAACGACAAGTTTGAGTTGTTATAAATAATGGCGTAGTTGTTACCATTAACATTGTTGGAATACCTGGTGGTTAAAAATACGATGAATACGGCGTGGTTACAAGATGACTATACCAGTATTGCACAATATTTTTGAATTATTGATTCTTACATAAGAAGGCACTACTCAATAATTGTTACAGTAATTACTGTTTAATATTTTATTTTATTGATTCAATAATTACTGCGTTGATATTTTATATTATTGTTGTTTTAATAATTGTCACTGCACAGTATTTCCCATTATAAGATCAATAATTCATATTATTTGAATAATATTATTAGATAACATTATTGACAATGTCTAGAAAGTTCTGTCAAGGAGAGGTTTGGTCACCTAATTGCGCGCCAGTAAGGAGAAATCCTTATCGGAAAGCCCCCTCTTTCCTAGGAACGGTCTGGTTGTCATTATTGTGATTCTGTAATATTATTTATGAATAATTATTTATTGATTTATATGATAAGGAAATATTTATTTGATGTGGATATAAATGATGGATTTATTTATTTTATGTGGTTATAAATGAAGGAAACTGGTCAGAAGGACTCATAATCCAAAAAATTAGTGTTCTTGAGATATATTACGTGAGTTATAATTTTTAATCCGACCGTTGGATCGTTGTGATTTTTGGATATGTTATACATATATAAGTTGAGTATATGTCCACAAATTTTGAACCGTTAAATATAAACGTATGATTTGTTATGAATTTAAAGAGTTGATTGGTTTAGAAATTGTTGAAGTTTCTAAATTTATCATTTTGGTGGAAAATTCTAGAATGAGTGGGCCCCACCTATGGTTGGTGAAGAAATGTGGTGGAATTTTATTTCAAATGTGGTGGGTGGGAATAGTAGCAGGTAAAGCCATCAGGTTGTAGGTCAAGTCTGCTTCGGCGTGCTAGCATTTTCCTATAAATAGGTGCTTAAGTTAAAATTGAAAATCACACCAGAAACAAGGTTTCTTTCTCTCTATATTATCGAGCGTATTTCTGTGAGTATCTAGATACTTTGAGAGTTACTATTCAGTGCAAGTTTCCTTCAGCATCATATCCAATATTCAATTCAGACATACTGTTCTTTTGAGGTAAGGGATGTTATTTTTATTTTTCATAATGATATTATTTTCTTCAATATTATTATTCCGAAATATTGATATGAGTTTTATTATGGAATTTCTACCTTTTTGTGTCGGGGTTACTATTCACGTATACGACACTATTCACGTATAACGACACTATTCATGTATACGACACTATTCACCAAAAAATAAATTTTTTCTTTTTTGTCCAAGATGTCTTTTATGGTTACTATCTTTGATTGTATCCATGTTTTGATCTTTATTTTTGAATTCTACTTCACAATTGGTTATTATGGAGTATTATTGAATTTGAATAAACCGAAATACGAATCCTTAATATTTGTCCTTCTGTCTCACTGGATTCGTTTTCTCTAAAATATTTTTCATCATCCTCAGTCCTTAATGGTGATACTTGATGAATATCTTTGGCCTGTAGTGCAATGATGAATGATTACCTGATGAATATCTTTGGCCCGTAGTGCAAAGATGAACAGGTGTTGAGATGAACATGACCAACTGGTGATACAAATGAATATCTTTGGCCCGTAGTGCAAAGATGAATATTTGATGCAAGATGTATATTAATTGATGTTACAGGGATAAAATATTGAGGATGGACTTTTAAATTCATAGATGATAGTAGATTTCATTCTCTACTTAACTCTTCTAATGAATTGTTGTTTTCGCTGCAGTTGTTGATCTAAAACTTGTTGTCTATTATATTCTATTAGATTTTTTCCTGTTGAAGACTAAAGATAGTTCGTTGAATATTATCTTAGTAATAATATTCTTTACTGGGCTAGTTGAGCTCACCCTTTCCCTTTTTGTTCCATTTTTCTTCTCAGGAGGTGAGAATTTAGCAGGAACTAGCCGGGGTATGGAGTGATGGTCCAAGGCAGTTGTTATAGTAGTCCTCACTATTTTATAATATAGTGTATTAATAAGTGTAATGAGGACTTATTTGAGTATGGATATTGTCTAGAAGCCAATATTTGTATTTCAACTCACAGTATTTGTGTTGTCGTATTTTGCACAACAATTATATTAATGATGTTATAGTTGTTTCTGTACCATGTATTTGGCGACTCAGAATGGGTGATGTATACCTATTTTGGGGGCGTCACAGTTGGTATTAGAGCTTAGGAATATGGTCTCTGGTGGAGATCGGGGAATGGAACTAGGAGGGGAGAGACGAGTAAATCCTTCGCTAGTGTGTCCTACCTAAGCTTATCTGTTGGTCGTTCATAATATAGGGATATTATGTGATATGTTAATTTGTGTAATTAACCCTTGTTTTATGACAGTTTTTAAGAATGGCAGCTAAGAACGTTAACAATGGAGTGTATGAGACTGTGGAACAACCTTCAATCACTAACCAAGAGAACGTGCAACATGAAGGCAATATTCCTCCTGTAAACAACACTACTAAGCAAACGATAAATGATGGGAAGTTTATAAGCTTTTTGTAGTTCATGCAAAATCAGACGAGCTAGGGAGACTCGTATACAAAATACGGGTGGAAATGATAGCAACGCACGGTTTGTCACACCCAAGCAGTTCAAGGAGTTGGGACCACCAGAATTCTTTGGAAAGCCGGATCCGATTAAGGCGGAAATATGGGTTAAGCAAATTACCAAGATATTTGATATCTTCGGATGCACGGAGGAACAGAAGGTTCCATTCGCCACCTTTATGTTCCGTGGTGAGGCATTCTTGGTGGGAATCATGAAGCGTACTTTTACTGCCGCATTACTCAACATGTCTTGGGAAAGATTTCAGAATCGCTCAATCAATGACAAGTACTTTCCTGAAAGTATTTGTCATATGAAGGAGGTAGAGTTTATTAGACTAGAACAGAACAACATTGTGACACCCCCAAATCCGGTACTTCCATTTCCACAGGATTTGGTGTGTCATCCTTGCGCAGGGGCCATGCTAATCTTCTCTGTATCGTTCCAATTTTATCGGATGTATATTTATTGGATTGAATAAATATTTTTCGATGAATTAATTATTAGATTAAATAATTAATTAATGAAGCTGTGGTAGATTAATTTAATTATATGTGTTGTAGTTATTAAATTAATGTGGAGAATTTTTATTATTCGAAGTATGTGATTATGTGAGCTTATTGTATTAAAAGAAATATTTAATAAGCTTAATGTTATTTTTTTTAATTAATTTAATAATTAATTAGAGATTTAATAATTTGACATTATTAATAAATGAGAAATTTAATTATATGACTATGTGAATTAATGAGAAATTATTATATTTTATTTAAAATAAATTAAATAAGATATTGGATTTATTTTATAAAGGGGTGGGACATTTTTCCAAACTATATTATAAATGTTTTATTAAATTAATTGGGTATAAGGCTTTTAAGGCTAGCCAAACATGGCACTAAGGGAGGTTGGGAGCAGTTACCCAAGATAGGTAACTGACCACTATAACACGCGTCAGTTCACCTTTATTATTATTATATGCCTTCCTTTTTCTTTTTCATTATTGGCTAAGTTTGGCAAAAACAGAGAGGAGAAAGAGAGAGAGTTTGAGAGTTCAGAGAATTGTTAAGAGAATTGTGAGAGTCAAGAAGAGTTGAGAAGGAATTCATCTCCTACTAATCTACACTTTACACTTTGGGTAAATTCTTCAACCCATTATTATTTACGTTGTTAAAATTTTTATAAAATATGGCTCTCAAATTTCTGTAAAATCTCTATAGTTGGTGATTGTTTGACTATGTGAATTTATACGTGATCTTATATCATGGTAGAATGTTTTACTATATATATTGTATGATTCTATATTAACAGTTTCATAAAATATATCGTATATAATTACTTCAAAATTACAGAGTGTTGAATTATGGCCATATGGCCCTTACGCACAAATTTAATGCGTTGATCATATATTATCTCCTAAATTTTTATGCTTGTATATATTATGTATGTAAATACGAAGAAAGCAAACTTCAAATGAACAGATTTGGTCGTATATCGAATCTGTGGTGTTAAATTTTATGTTTTATGTTCAAAACCTTCAAGAACATCAAGAACAGTAAAAATTTCATGTTGTAATTCTGTGATTATATGTTTTAATTGGTTAAAATTACTCTATAAATGTTGGGTAGTGATTATGTGCGAATTCTAGTATGTGGGTATGATTAATTTGATGAAATTAATGATCATATAATGATAAATTCCCTGAACTCTATGTTCTTCGCGAACTGAGATTCAAAATCTGGAGTTTTGCACCGCGGCGCCAACTCCGTAATCGGAAGTCTCGCGTCAGAATACCACCACCTTGCCGCTAATGGCTTTAAGTTTCAAACTTGCAATGCCAAGAATAAGCTTAACGATTGGCGTAAGCATATACCACTTAGCGTAATCCAAAATGCATTTTTTAAGTATTCAAGTATAGAAATGTGATAGTAACCTAATCTAATGAATATAAAAACATGTTAGACATATAATGAGATGTTAAAATAAATTCTTATCATGTCAATAACACATGTAGGTGTGAATTGAACGATTGAATGCATAGTTATCTTATTGTTCATGAAGTGTTAATTGTGTGACAATGAGTGTAGTAGTTTGACTATGTATAGTCATAATTCGAGTTAGACAAAAAGAATGATCGTTTGATGATTAGTTACGTTATAATTGATTGGTATTGTGAATGTAAATGGTATGTAGGATTAAATCAAGGAACAAGTATAATTAACGTGTAATCTACACACGAGGCAAGTTTCCTAACCTTGCTCATTATCTTAATATGAGCTTATAAGTTGTCTCTTTACTTCGAGCAAATACTAGTTATTATTGATCAAGTCCATTTATTACATTAAAGTGTATTAATCTTTCAAAGTATGATTCTATTATACAATAATTATTCTATTGTATACCTTTTGAGATTGCTATTCAATTTTAAATTATCAGATACTGTTGAACTTTGTTAGACTAGCGAACCCTTCATGATTCGACTAGTCCATAGTTGATGAGCATTCTAAATTTCAGAACCCTTGATGAATTATCCAAACCAAACTTACTTTGGTGCGGACTCTAATGTCAAACTGAGATGAACAACCACAGATAGGGGATTACTTATGCGTTAAGCGTTAAGATATTGTGCACGATGATGGTACTAATGGTTGATCCCCTAATGCGAGAAGAAGAGTCCATAGTCTTATGATCATTAAAGGTTTCAAGTATAAACACTTGACAACCTAGGACATAGTTCAAGGTCTTAAGACCCTCAGAAGTTCTTTTGTTTCTTGTTATTCATTCCTGATTCAAAAGTTGAGTTTTTTATTTCGGAAATCTTTGATTTATTCGCATGTTATTATTAATTTGTTATATTGTTATACTTGTGGGCAATCGTGCTCACTCTTGCGTAATAATAACATTGCGCTTAAGAACGAAAGATCGATTTGAGCCTTCCACTAGTAAAGCGAAGGCAAGATTAGCAAGTAATGAAGACTGGTTGTTTATGTGGTTATGTAATGATATTTGACTTGATGTTATTTAAAGACTTATTATTTGTTTATGATTCCGCACAGATGTTTTAAGGTTAGAGCAACCTGGGATTTTATTTATTATGCAGTTGATGTAACCCCATAAGGGGAGATTTATTTATTATTTCTATCTATTGCATGGTTTGCATTTATTTATGGGTAGATAGATAGATGATGTTTGTACAGTGAACACCAAATCCTATGGAAATGGAAGTACCGGATTTGGGGGGGTCACAAACATGAAGGTGTCCCAGTATGAGGCGAAGTTCGCGGAGTTATCCAGGTTTGCACCTCATTTGGTAGAGAATGAGGAACGTATGACGCGGATACTTCTGAGAGGTCTAAAACCCGAGATTCGTCAATACCTTATCTCTCACAAATTTTCTCTATATTCAGATGTTGTCAACAGGGCTCAATTATTAGAGCGAGATAGTGAGTATGTTCAATCGAGGGACCACAACCAGGGTCATACCGGTGACAGCAGTCATCGAAGCGATGATAACCAGCGAGGAGGAAAAAATACGGACAAAAGCGGTAACCACTTTGGTGGTAATCATGGCCAAGATAATAGAAGAAATAATTTAAGTGAAAATTTCAAGAAAAAAAGATTTAACGATGACGGGAAGACGTCGGCAGTAGCACCAACACCAGTAACAAATTCTAGGGGAGGAGAACGACCGCCAGTTAGATGCTACAGATGCGGAGAGGAGGGACATATAAGTCCAAACTGTTCACAGCCTTCCAAGGTATGTTTTAATTGTGGAAAAGACGGTCACATAGCTTAATTTTGTCCTGTAGAGAAATCAAGTCCAGCAGGGACGGTGGCACCAAAGGCGGATACGGACAAAACAAAGTCGGAGGTTTCTAGAAGAGCGTTTGTCGTGACTGCCCAAAACGCAAGGAACCCGAACGAAGGTTTCACGGGTTAGTTAATTATAAATTCTTGCGAAGTCTATACCCTATTAGATACAAATTCTAACCATTCTTTTATCTCTCCTACTTGTGCTCAACGTTTAAACTTGACTTTGGAGAAATTAGACTTTGACTTATCTGTGGAGACTCTGTAAGGAGAAACTTTTATCATATCCACTGTTTATAAATCTTGTTTGATCCAAGTGGGCACAATCACATTACCTGTTGATCTTATCTCTTTAAAGATACTTGCTTTTGATGTGATTTTAGGAATTGATTGGTTAACCACTCATCATGCCAAAATTGATTATTTTTGTAAGGTTGTTAGTTTTCATATTCCTAACCAACCTGTTATGCGAATTCAAGCAACCAAACCATTGAAGTCAAAAACTTTCATATCAAACCATAAAGCCATTTGTTTATTGAAAAATGGATGTCGAGCTTTCTTAGCCCATGTCATGGACTTGAACAAAAATACGTCAGATTTGAATAATATTTTTGTTGTTAGTAAATCTCCTGACGTATTTCCTGAAGAATTTCCTGGCCTACCCCAAGAGCGTGATATTGAATTTTGTATCAACTTTGAACCCGGTACAAAACCCATTTCTAAAATCTCATATCGAATGGCTCCTATTGAACTTCAGGAGTTAAAAATGCAACTACAAGAGTTGGTACCCAAGCCTCTATCTGGTGACTTCCTTTGTGGAATGCACCAAAGCCAGACTCTTCGTAGGGGATGCTATATTTGTGTGGTGGTAAAACGATAGGTGTTATTGTGACGTGATATCCAAGATTGGGATATGAATCACAGTTGAGAGCAACCTAAGTCATGGCTGAATCAAGTAATGTAGTCTCGGGCTTAGTTGGTTATTATTGAAGATTCGTGGAAGGAGTTTCTCGAATTGCTACTCCGTTAACTTAGCTGACTCAAAAAGATATAAAATTCGTATGGAGCGAGGAATGCGAGAAGATTTTCCAAGAGCTCAAGAGGCGACTCATTTCAGCACCTGTTCTGACCATACCATCTTGGAAAAGTGAACGTGGTAGCTGATGTAAGACCCCAACTTTTATGAATAAAGATTAATTTCTCTCAAAATATATTTTTGAATATTATGGTGTGGATATGATATAATGTTATATTTGTGGGTAATATTTACAAAATTTGCAAAGTAAGCAAGTGGTTATATAATATTTGATTGGTCGGGGAATATTCGTTTTAACAGGGAATATTCGTACGATGGCACAATCATTGGTGGACCCCACAACGAAAGTATTGTCGTAGTAAGAAAAAAACGACTTTAATTATCTTTTATAAAAATAACGGCGAAAGTGTTACCGTTAAAACTATTAAACTACCCAGGTAGTAAAAAATACGATGTCTGGCATTGGTTGCATAGTAGCACACCAGAGATAGAATGAGCGTATTTTTTAGAGTTTTAAGAAGCTTTGAGCGTAGTGCAAGTTTTCTTCAAGTATATCCCCGCCTCTACCCGTTTGAGAGTACTCTTCTTTATAAGGTAAGGGATATTATTTGTTGTACTTTCGTAAGGGGTATTATTTCTTTCGATTCATGAAGAGAGCTATTGTTATTCCATTCATTATTATTCATTTGGAATAACTCAGATACGCCAAGCTACCCTATACTTGGTGAAATTCTTCATTATTCCATTCTTTATTATTATGTTGGAATAACCTGTTTATGCAAAATACCGCATACATGGTGAAATTCTTATGTTATTCCATTCTTTATTATTCTATCTAATATCCTCGTGCATGCATTTACGCATTTAACTCGTTCCATTATTTATTATTCTGTTGGAATAACTCATCTCTGGTGGGTCTATCGCATGCATGGTGAATTCTGTTGTTATTCCATTATTTATTATTCTGTTGGAATATCCTGTCGGTGCAGATTACACCTGACTTGGTTCCGTTCTTTATTATTCTGTTGAGAATAACCTGTCTGTGCGGTCTATCGCATGCATGGTGAATTCTTCTATTATTCCATTCTTTATTATTTTGTTGGAATAACCTATATATGTGGTTTACCACATGCATGGTGAATGATCCTTTATATTTATTTCTTATTAAATTGTGGAAATGATTTGTTTACGTGGATTATGATGAAAGTCATAATATAAGCATTGGATTGTTGTTTATGATGAAAGTCATAATAAAAGCATTGGTCTGATGAAAATCATGCGTATATGTAGTATTAGTAAGTGTTATGATGAGTTATGTTGGTTATTATGTGAAAACATGAAAGTTTCTTAGAAATCACAAAGGGTTGAAAATCAGATTTTGGTGAAAATGGAACATGAAATTCAATTGAACATATCTCCTATTATAATTCAAATTTTTGAGTGTGGTCAAGTTCTAGAGTTAGATCTATGAGTTTTCTAACTTATCCAAGTGGAATCACTGGGAAAGGTGTTACAGATTTTTGTGTGGACTGATTTTAGCACAGGAGTCAAAAACTGCAAATTACCAAAAAGCTACTGCCCAAAAATTTAAAAGGGCATTTTCGGCCACTTAGTTTGTGAAATAAATTCCTGCCTTTTGGGACATGAAAATATATGGTATAAAGTACCTACTGTCCAAAAATGAGCTCATTCCGACTTAAAATGAGCAAGTTATGACTATTTTAATATTTAGGTTTCTCCGACGAAAAACGCTATAACCGGAGTTCTATAACTCAAATGACCATGAAATTTAAACTGGAAGCTCACGTTAACATGTGTAAGATCCTGCCAAGTTTTGGGAATTTCTGGAGTTAAACTCGAGGTAGCTAATTTCTTAAGAAATTAATTAGAAATTGATTTTTAAAAAATACTTAAGAGAGTTGAAAAATTATAAAAAAAAATACTTGTTGTGTATGAAATATATGTATATATGTTTGGACAAAGGATAGAAAAAAAAAGTTGATTTGGTAATTTTTCATGAAAATGGTTTAGTTTCAAACATATGAGTTAAATATGTTATGTGAAGTTGAAGAATTGGTAAATAGGATTTTAGGGCTTGAAAATCCTATATAAGGTATATGAAGATTTTTGATGAGTGATTTTATCATTGGTGATGAAATCTTATGAGTATGGCATTTTTGAATGATTAAATGCATTATTTGGTAAAGTGTAAATAATTAAATTAAATTATTTATAAGTTTAAGAAGTGATTAAAATATTGTTATAATATTAAAAGTATTAGATTATGAGTTATTTAAGTGATGGATAATATTTAGATAAATTTAAAGTCTTTAATATTTATCCTTGTTTTCGTTTGATTAATGCTTATATTATTGTCATCATCCTCATGCTTATATTGTGATGAAAGTCATCTTTTGCTTACATGCAGAGATGGACTTGGTATGATTATGACCAGGGATATTCGGTATAATTATGACCGTAATGTAACGAATGATGTGGTAAAAGTCCTCATTGGTCTGTAGTTCATTGATGGTGGACAGTTGTTGGTATGTTTATGACCATGGATTATTCAGTATAATCAAGACCATTGATGATTACATGAATATCCTTGGCCGTGGTGCAGGGATGATGTGGTTTATTTATTAAGCTTAGTCTCAGCGATAAAGTTTATGAAAATCTTTTAAATCATAGAAGATAGTAGATTTTATGCTCTACTTGACTCTTCTAATGGATTGCTTGTTCCGCTGCAGTTAAACTTGATGTCTATTGTATTTTATCAGTTTAACATTGTTAAAGACTAATGATAATTTATTCTGCATTATCTTAGTCATAATATTTCTTACTGGGCTAGTTGAACTCACCCTTTCTTTTATTGTTCTCTTCAGAAAATGAGAATATAGCTGGGACTAGTCGGGAAATGGAGTGACGGTCCAGATGATAGTATTAGTAGTCTTTACTATGGCATGACATGCAATATATAATTGTATTGAGGACCTAAGATGTGTGTGTCATATTTTATACGTCACTTAATAATTGATTTTGGTGAACAACAATAGGGTGATGAGAACCCGACCCTAAAAGCGTCAAAAGTGCACCACAGTAAAATGAAGAGAACATAAATCTTCGCGTGTCCCTTTGGAGACTTGAAATATTTGTTGCTGCACTTTATATGGCATGTATTAATTTGAGTATGAATATTGTCGTATTATATACGTTACATTATTTGTATTAAAACTCATAGTATATATGTCATCGTATTTTGCACGACTGCTGTATAATTAGTTTGTATTTGTATTCAGTACCTTGTATCTGATGACCCAAGATGGGTGATGTATACCTATTTTGGGGGCGTTACAGTTGATATCAAAGCTTAGGGATATGATCCCTGGCTGAGATGTGAGACAAGAACTAGGAGGGGAGAGACGGGGAATTCCTTCGCTAGTATGACCTACCTAAGTTTTTTTGATATTTAATTGGTCGGTTAGAGTATAGGGATAATATGTGATTTGTTAATTAACCCTTGTTTTGTGGCAGTATTTGAAAATGGCATCCTAAAATGTTGAGATAAGCAATGAAGCACATGAGACCGTTGAGACACCTTTAATCACTAACCAGGTTAATTTGATGTCAGACGAAGAAGAAATTAGAGATATCTACGTGGTGAGTGAAGAACTAATAGTTGCACCCGATCTAGTTGCAGAGGTAGCAGCTGAGAGTGAGGAAGAAGAGGAACCTGAGGAGAATTGGTTAGAAGAATTTTATGATCAAAATTTAGAATTACAAAATCGTATTCATGAGTTAGAAGAGTAGGCTGAAGAACAGTAGGCAGTCGTGGAGCAAAGAGATGTAACAATTCAAAATTGTGTTACCCGATATGCGATGCTTGAAAAGAAGGACTCTTTGGCAGAGTGTAAGATATTAGATCTAGAATCTGAGAATGTTATGATCAAAGTTTTGATGAAAGAAGAAGAAACTGAACGAATGAAAATAGATGATGCATGGGTAAAAAAAGCCGCATCGACGCCGTAGA
Source organism: Panax quinquefolius (assembly GCA_020205615.1). Lineage (NCBI taxonomy): Eukaryota > Viridiplantae > Streptophyta > Magnoliopsida > Apiales > Araliaceae > Panax > Panax quinquefolius. The sequence goes on from CM035152.1 coordinate 136,655,931, forward strand.
TATTGTAGAAAAAGACGTCCGATCCAATAAGGCCAAAATAGATGAAATGGATTTTGCTTTTTGGACAGCAATTGGGAGAATCCAACATCGAATTCAGAATTACCCTATGCAGAGCGGTCAACCCCAATTCGATATGGATTGGAGAGTAATGATTCAAATCATGGATCAGGAATGTGACGAAGCAATTAAGGGTGGAATGTACTCTACATCAAAGTTAAGTCCAACTGGGATGTCCTAGACAAGTCAAAATCGGTAGTTTAAGAGAGAGCATTTTTTTTTGTGACGAGGAACCTGAACAAAGTTATCACGGGTAAGTTAATCATAAACTCTTGCGAAGTCTATACCTTGTTAGATACCGGTTCTACCCACTCTTTTATTTCACCTAGTTGTGTTCAATATTTGAACTTGGCTCTTGAGAAATTAGACTTTGACTTATCTGTTGAAACTCCGTTTGGAGAAACCTTCGTTACATCCACTATTTATAAATCTTGTTTAATTCAAATTGACACTTTCACGTTACCTGTCGATTTTATCTCTTTGAAAATACTTGCATTTGATGTGATTTTAGGAATCGATTGGTTAACTACTCATCATGCCAAAATTGATTATTTTCGTAAAGTTGTTAGCTTTCATATTCCTAACCAACCTGTTATGCGAATTCAAGTAACCAAACCACTAAAATCAATCATTGTCATATCAAGCCATATGTAAAAAGCCTCGAGCCTTTCGCTGGTGACTTCCAAGTCTTGGAATACACCGAAGCTAGACTTTCTGTAGGCGACGCCGTGAATGACGATGGCAAGTTGATAGGTATCAATGTGACATATTATCCAAGTCTTGGATGAGAGTCACAGTTTTTAAACGATATTTTTATTGTTAATAAATTTCTTGACGTATTCTTGAAGACTTCTTAGCCTACCCCTAGAGAGTGAAATCGAATTTTGTATTGACCCCCGTACAAAATCCATTTCTAAAACCCTCAAGTATTTCTTCACCCAAAACGAACGTATAATGAGCCAAAGACGATGGTTCGAGCTGTTGAAGGTTACGACCATTCAATACCATCGTGGAAAAGCGAACGTGGTAGCTGACGTGTTGAGTAGAAGATCGTATGCGTTTACGAGTGCGAATATACGAACTTACGTGAATATAACGAATATATGATTAGAACCGACTTTAGTCGATAATGTTAAAGCTGCTAAAGCTACAGACCCGGAGCTGATGAATACGAAGAAGAAGGTTCAAGAGGGCGTTATTTTAAAAGCAAGAGTTGCTGAAGAGAGGAAATATCAACCCTCGATTTAATTGGCCCATTTGAAATCCTCGATCGAGTAGGAACTATGGCCTATAGACTCGTTTTACCGCCAAGTATGTCGCGTGTTCATAATGTTTTTAATGTATCGATGTTACGTAAATATGTGGATGACCCGAACCACATTATTAAATTAGAACTAGACGATATAGCAGAAGATTTAGCGTATGAGGAGATATGTGTTAAAATCTTGGATAAGAAGGATCGTATTCAACACTCAAAGGTTATACCTCAAGAGTTAGAATTTGAAATGAATTCAAGGTATCCTCACCTCTTCGGCATACCAGATACGTACGTAAATTTCGAGGGCAAAATTTCTTAAGGAGGGGAGATTGTAAAACCCCAAATTTTACGAATAAAGATTTATTTTTCTCGAAATATTTTTTTGAATATTATGGTGTGGATTTGAGATAATGTTATAGTTGTGGGTAGTATTTATAAATTTTTCAAAGTATGCAAGTTGTTATATAATATTCGATTGGTCGAAGAATATTCTTTTTGTCGGGGAATATCCGCATTTTACGATCAATCATTAGTGGAACCCCACAACGGAATTATTGTTGGATCGAGAAAACGACAAAAAAATATATTTTTATGAAAATAACGGCGGAAGTTTTACCATTAACCGCTGAAACACCGGTTTAAAAAAAAAGTATGTCTGGCGTGGTTGCATAAGTAACATTACGGTATTGATTATTGATGCTTACATGAGAAGTCACTCAGTTTTGTTCAATTATTGCTACAGTAAATGTTGAATAGTATCTCACGTTATTTGATTCAATTATTGTCGATATTTTATATATTATTAAATCAATAATTGAGATAACAAAGTTATTAATATTATTATTTGCAATAATAACGATGTCTAGAAATTCTGCCAAGGAGAGGTTTGGTTACCTAATTACGCGCCAATAGGGAGAAATCCTTATTGGAAAGCCCCATCTTTCCTGGGAATGACCTGATCAATTAATATTGTGAATTATAATAATGATGATAAATGTTGTTAAATATATTGAGGTATCTTTTTATGAAGTCACGGAAGTTTATATATATATATATATATATATATATATAAATTTTGTTTTATTAGTATTATTAATGTAATAAAATAGAAAAACTTTTTATATAAAACAGAATACTTTTATAAAGTTATTTGTTTAATTAGACATTAATTAGAATATAATATATTTTATTATGCATAGTGTTTTCAGCATAGTACTGCGATAAGTGTTTATATAGTAAAATCTTTTTATATAAAATGCAATATACTTTAATAAAGTTAATTGTTTTATTAGATTTTAAATGAAATATATATATATATATATATATATATATATATATTTTATCAAGCATAGTTTCCTTTCTATTTTCCTATAAATAGGATGCTTAGTTAGAATTGAAATCACACCGTAAATTCAAAGAATTCTCTTCTATAATCTTGAAATGTATTTCTTTAGAGTTTTAAGAAGCTTTGAGCGTAGTGCAATTTTTTTCTTCAAGTATATCCTACCTCTACCCGGCGTGAGTACTCTTCTTTATAAGGTAAGGGTTATTATTTGTTGTATTCGTAAGGGTATTATTTCTTTCAGATTCATGAAGAGAGCTATTGTTATTCCATTCCTTATTATTCTCGTTGAATAACCTATATATGCTTCTGGCTACCCTATACTTTGTGAAATTCTTCATTATTCCATTCTTTATTATTATGTTGAATAACTCCGCTTATATGCGAAATACTGCGATACATGGTGAAATTCTTCTATTATTCCATTCTTTATTATTACCGCTCGAATATCACATGCGTATGCGTTTACGCACGACTCGTTCCATTATTTATTATTCTCGTTGGAATAACTCATGCATGTGCGCTCTATCGCATGCATGGTGAATTCTCATTGTTAGTCCATTATTTATTATTCTATTAGAATATCCGCTTGCCGGATTTACGCATTACGCCTTACGGTTCCATTTCTTTATTATTCTGCTGAGAATAACCCGTTATGTTTCGGCCTTCTATTGCATGTATATTAAAATTCTTCATTATTCCATTCTTTATTATTTTTAGAATAACTCAGTATATGTGATTTACCACATGCGATGGTGAATGATCTTTTATATTCATTTCTTATTAAATTATAAAATGATCTGTTTACGTGGATTATGATGAAAGTCATAAAAAAGCATTGGTCTGATGAAAATCATGGGTATATGTAGTATTAGTAAGTTTTATGATGAGTTATGTTGGTTATTATGTGAAAACATGAAAGTTTCTTAGAAATCACAAAGGGTTGAAAATTATATTTTGGTGAAAATAGAACATGAAATTCAATTGACCATACCTCCTATTATAATTCAAATTTTTGAGTGTGGTCAAGTTCTAGAGTTAGATCTATGAGTTTTCTAATTTATCCAAGTGGAATCACTGGAAAAGGTGTTGTAGATTTTCGTGTGGACTGATTTTAGCAAAGGAGTCAAAAATTGCAAAGTACTAAAAAGCTACTGCCCAGAAATTTAAAAGGGCATTTTCGATCACTTAGTTTATGAAATAAATTCCGGCCTTTTGGGACATGAAAATATATGGTATAAAGTACCTATTGTCCAAAAATGAGTTCATTCCGACTTAAAATGAGCAAGTTATGACTATTTCAATATTTAGGTTTTTCCTACAAAAAACGCTATAACCGGAGTTCTATAACTCCGATGACCATGAAGTTTAAACTGGAAGCTCACGTTAACATGTGTAAGATCCTGCCAAGATTTGGGAATTTCTGGAGTTAAACTTGAGGTAGCTAATTTCTTAAGGAATTAATTAGAAATTGATTTTTGAAAAATACTTACGAGAGTTGAAAAATTATAAAAAAATACTTGTTGTGTATGAAATATATGTATATATGTTTGGACAAAGAATAGAAAAATAATAAATTGATTTGGTAATTTTTCATAAAAATGGTTTAGTTTTAAACATATGAGTTAAATATGTTATGTGAAGTTGAAGAATTGGTAAATAGGATTTTAGGGCTTGAAAATCCTATATAAGGTATATGCAGATTTTTTATGAGTGATTTGATCATTGGTGATGAAATCTTGTGAGTATGACATTTTTGAATGATTAAATGCATTATTTGGTAAAGTGTAAACAATTAAATTAAATTGTTTATAAGTTTAAGAAGTTATTAAAATATTGTTATAATATTAACAATATTAGATTATGAGTTATTTAAGTGATGGATAATATTTGGATAAATTTAAATTCTTTAATATTTATCCTTATTTTCGTTTGATTAATGCTTATATTATTGTCATCATCCTCATGCTTATATTGTGATGAAAGTCATCTTTGGTTTACGTGCAGAGATAGACTTGGTATGATTATGACCAGGGATTATTCGGTATAATTATGACCATAATGTAACGAATGATGTGGTTAAAGTCCTCATTGGAATGTAGTTCATTGGTGGACGCTTGTTGGTATGATTATGACTAGGATTATTCTAAGTATAATCACGACCATTGATGATTACATGAATATCCTTGGTTGTGGTGCGTGGATGATGTGGTTTATTTATTAAATTTGAGTCTCAAATGATAAAGTTTATGAAAATCTTTTTAAAACATAGAAGATAGTAGATTTTATGCTCTACTTGACTCTTCTAATGGATTGTTTGTTCCGCTGCAGTTAAACTTGATGTCTATTATATTTTATCAGTTTAACATTGTTAAAGACTAATGATAATTTATTCTGCATTATCTTAGTCATAATATTTCTTACTGGGTTAGTTGAGCTCACCCTTTCTTTTATTGTTCTCTTCAGGAAATGAGAATATAGTTGGTGTGACGCCCCCAAAATAGGTATACACAACACCCATTCTGAGTCGCCAATTACATGGTACAAAAAGCAAACTACAACTTCAATAATACAAATGTCGGTAGCAAATACGACAATATATACTATGAGTTTAAATATAATATTGTCTTCTAGACAATATCCACATGCAAATAAATCCCCATCATAATTATTGATTCATTATTTTACAAAAATGGTGAGGACTACTAAACAACTCTCTCTAGAACCTTCATTCCATACCCCGACTAGTACTCGCTACATTCTCGCCTCCTGAGAAGAAAAAATGGAACAACAAGGAAAAGGGTGAGCTCAACTAGCCCAGTAAAGAATATTATGACTAAGATAATATACAACAAATTATCGTTAGTCTTCAACAGGGAAAAATCTGATAGAATATAATAGACAACAAGTTTCAGGATCAATATTCGCAATGAAATAATAATTCATGTAAGAGTTACGTAGAGAATGAAATCTACTATAATCTATGAATTTAATAAATCCATCATCAATATTTTATCCCTCGTAACATCAATCAATATACATCCGAATCAAATATTCATCTTTGCACTACTGTGCCAAAGATATTCATCATTAGTCATGTTCATTTAAACACTGCTCATCTTTGCACCACAGCCAAAGATATTAATCAATCGGCCATGTTCATCTCAACACTGCTCATCTTTGCACTACAGCCAAAAGATATTCTTCGAAAATCATTCATCTTTTTGCACTACAGTGCCAAAGATATTCAATAATATCATCATTTAAGACCGAGGATGATGAAAAATATTTTTAAAGAAACGAATCCAAAGAAACAAAATGACAAGGATTAAGGATTAAGGATTCGTGACTTGGTTTTATCCACGCCCAAAAATACCTCAAAAATAATCATAGTGGTGTAAAATTCAAGAATGATCAAAACATGGATACAATCGAGTTAGTATCCGTAATAGATGTTTTGGACGAAAAGAAGAAATTTTATTTTTCTATGAATAAAGACCAGATATCGTGAATAGTGTCAGATATCGTGAATAAAGGCCAGATCGTGAATAAGAACTCCGACACAAAAAGATAGAAATTCCACAAAAACATCTTCACGCTTCATGAATAGTACTCTGAATAGTAACTCGTGAATAAGAACTCGTGAATAAGTAACTCGTGAATAAGAATCGTGAATAGTAACCCATGAATAGTAACTCATGAATAGTAACCCATGAATAGTAACCCCGACATGAAAAAGTTTCAAATTTGATAAAACTTCAGATCAACATTTCAAAGATAATGATATTGAAGAAATAATATCATTACAAAAAAAAAATATCCTTACCTCGAAAGATCAAGATTTCTAAATTGAAACACCTGGATATAAAGCATGACTTGGACTTGCACCGTATAGCAATACTCAAAGTATACTCAAAATACTCACAAGAATACACTTTCGATAATATAGAGAGAAAAACTTCAGTTAAATTGTGATTTTCAATTCTAACCTAAGCACCCTATTTATAGGAAATTGCTTAGAACACCAAAAGCGAAAAATTTAATAAATTAATATATATATATATATATATATATATATATATATATATCAAATTCATACGCCAACCTTAGAATTCAGATCCTAGCATTTCCCACATGCCACCTTCTAGAAAAAAATGATAAAAACGTTTTTCATAAAATAAATAATTAAAACTTACAAAAATTAATTATTTGAAGCTTCAGAACTTCAATAATTCATAATAAATATCCCTTTCATCAGAAAATTCAAATCTCATGAGTTTTATAGGAAATTCAATTCTCTACAACTTTGCAGAAGAAAGTTTTCCAAATTCCAATCAGAAATTGACCAAAATCCACAAACGGACAATTTTACAGGCTATAATCAAATTTCAGTCAATAAATGGGGTCCACCGACATGTTTAACATGTTTTAAACATTTATTGCAACAAAAATACTCTTCCTCCTCAGATACTCATATATCCCACATTCGTTGTAAAAATATCACCAAGATTAATATATTATTAAAATAATATATTTAAATGAATTATTTTATCGTAAAAAGATAAAATTTCAATTTTCAACAATTGTCACTATAAAATTTTCTCCATCTATATCCACATAAAATCAATATTTTTCTCATCATCATATGAATCAATAATTAATTATTCATAAATAATATTACGTAATCACAATATTGACAACCAAGCGCTTCCCAGAAAGAGGGGGCTTTCGATAAGAATTTCTTCTTCTTCAAGCGCAATTAGGTGACCAAACCTCTCCTTAGACGTAACTTTCTAGACATTGCCAATAATGTTATCTAATAATATTATTCAGATAATATGAATTATTGCTTCGATAATGAAAGATACTTGTGTAATGACAATTATCAAAACAACAAAGAATATAAAATATCAACGCAAAGAATTATTAACTCAATAAAATAATCGAGCGAAAATTATCGTAACCATTATTGAGTAGTGCCTTCTTACGTAAGAATCAATAATTGGTGCAATACCAAGTGCTATTGTTCAACAACGCAGTATTAGTGTGTTTTAACCACCGGGTATTCCAACAAGATAATACTGTGAATAACTACGCCGTTATTTAAAAACAACTTATATTTGTCGTTTTCTTCATCCAATCACTTTCCAAGTTATGGGCCCCACACATGGTCGCTACTGGTCAATATTTAATATTCCCCGACGATATTTAATATTCCACGACCAAACGAATATTCCCCACGATAATGAATATTTTATAACCACTTGCTTAATTTGAAATATTTGCATATTTAACCCTTAACTATCCACATTAATCAAATCAACCCTTACTATTTCAAAATAATAAATAAAGGAAATTCCTTTTTATTTAAAAAATTTCGGGGTCTTACAGTTGGGACTAGTCGGGAAATGGAGTGACGGTCCAGATGATAGCATTAGTAGTCCCTACTATGACATGACATGCAATATATAATTGTATTGAGGACCTAAGATGTGTATGTCATATTTTATACGTCACTTAATAATTGATTTTTGTGAACAACAATAGGGTGATGAGAACCCGACCCTGAAAGCGTCAAAAGTGCACCACAGTAAAATGAAGAGAACAGAAGTCTTCTCGTGTCCCTTTGGAGACTTGAAATATTTACTGCTGTACTTTATATGGCATGTATTAATTTGAGTATGAATATTGTCGTATTATATACGTTACAATATTTGTATTAAAACTAACAGTATATATGTCGTCGTATTTTGCACGACTGTTGTATAATTAGTTTGTATTTGTAATCAGTACCTTGTATATGACGACCTAAGATGGGTGATGTATACCTATTTTGGGGGCGTCACAGCATACATGGTGAAATTCTTCTGTTATTCCATTCTTTATCATTCTGTTGGAATATCCCGCTTTGCAAGAATTTCGGGCTAACTTTGGTTCCATTAATTATTATTCGTCGTAATAACACATGCTGTGTGGTCTATCGCATGCATGGTGATTTCTGTTGTTATTCCATTCTTTATTATTCTGTTGGAATATCCAGTCGGTGCGAATTTCACCTGACTTGGTTCCATTCTTTATTATTCTGTCGGAATATCCTATTTGTGCGTTTATGCATGACCTAGTTCCATTCTTTATTATTCTATTGGGAATAACACATGCATGCGATCTATATCGCATTTATGGTGAATCCTTCTATTATTCAATTCTTTATTATTCTGTTAGAATAACCAGTCTATGTGGATTACCACATACATGGTGAATGATCCTTTGTATTCATTCCTTATTAAATTGTGGAAATGATCTGTATACGTGGATTACCGCATGGCGGGCAAAAATCCATTTGCAGTTTCATATATTCTATTATACTCAGTTGGTTAAAGTTTTGGATTCTATACTCCATGAAATTAGTAGAATATCCTGGATTCTACTAATGAGTCAACCCAACCAAGAGATGTTGTGAATAGGGCTCAGTTATTGGAGCGCAATAATGAGTCAACCCAACCAAGAGAGAGCAGCCAACAAGTCGATAATACAAATGGTAGCAGTCATCGAAGCGCTAACAACAAACGTGGAGGGAATCAACATGCCAGAAATGATAACCTCGTCGGTGGTAATCATGGCCAAGACAATAGGAGTGGAAAGTTCAAGAAGAGAAGGTTCAACAAAGATGGAAAGACGTCAACACCAGCACCCATTGTTAAGGAAGGAGAACGACCGCCGATCGTATATTACAAATATGGAGGGGAAGGACACATAAGTCCAAACTTCACAATGCAGTCCAAAGCATGTTATAATTGTGGAAAAGAAGGCCACCTAGCCCGATTTTGTCGTGCACCAAAGTCAAGTCCAGCTGGGATGGAGGCATCAAAAGGTGTCCCAGATAAGACAAAACCAGTAGTTTAAGGAGAGCGTTTATCGTAACCTCCCAAAACGCGAGGAATCCGAATGAGGTGATCAAGGGTAAGCTAATCATAAACGTTACCAAAGTTTATACTTTATTTGATACAGGTTCTACCCATTCCTTTATTTCTCCTACTTGCGCTCAACGTTTAAATTTGACTCCGGAGAAATTAGACTTTGAATTATCTGTTTAAACTCCGTTGGGTGAAACCTTCATTACATCAACAGTTTATAAGTCTTGTTTAATTCAAATCGGTAACCACACATTACCTGTCGATCTTATTTCTTTGAAAATACTTACATTTGATGTGATTTTAAGGATTGATTGGTTAACTACTCATCATGCTAAAATCAATTATTTTCGTAAGGTTGTTAGCTTTCATATTCCTAACCAACCTATTATACGAATTCAAGCAGCTAAACCACTAAAATCAATCACTGTCATCTCAAGTCATAAAGCTATTCGTTTATTGAAAAATGAATGTCAAGATTTCTTAGCCCATGTCATGGATTTAAATAAAAATACGTCAGATTTGAATGATATTTCTATTGTTAATAAATTTCCTGACGTATTCTTGAAGACTTCCTAGCCTACTCCCAGAGCGTGAAATTGAATTTTTTATTGACCCCAGTACAAAACCCATTTCTAAAACCCTCAAATATTTTTTCAACTAAAACGAACGTATAATGTGCCAAAGATGTTGGCTCGAGCTGTTGAAGATTACGATCATATCATTCAATATCATCGTGGAAGAGCGAACGTGGTAGCTAACGCGTTGAGTAGAAGATCGTATGCGAGTATGAGTGCGATATTGTCAACGCAAAGGCCCATTTTGTATGACTTACAAAGGATGGAGATAGAGTTAAAGACTCTAGGGACCCATGTGATGATGGCGAATATACGAGTAGAACCGACTTTAATCGATAAAGTTAAAGCTGCTCACGCTACAGACCTGGAGCTGATGCGTATAAAGAAGAAAGTGGAAGAAGGTGTTATTCCGGAAGCAAGAATCGATGAAGAAGGAATACTTCGAGTCAACCACAAGGAATACTTTGTGATGAAAGTCATCTTTGGTTTACGTGCAGAGATAGACTTGGTATGATTATGACCAGGGATTATTCGGTATAATTATGATCGTAATGTAACGAATGATGTGGTTAAAGTCCTCATTGGACTGTAGTTCATTGGTGGACAGTTGTTGGTATGATTATGACTAGGGATTATTCGGTATAATCATGACCATTGATGATTACATGAATATCCTTGGTTGTGGTGCAGGGATGATGTGGTTTATTTATTAGGCTGAGTCTTAGCGATAAAGTTTATGAAAATCTTTTTAAAACATAGAAGATAGTAGATTTTATGCTCTACTTGGCTCTTCTAATGGATTGTTTGTTCTGCTGCAGTTAAACTTGATGTCTATTATATTTTATCAGTTTAACATTGTTAAAGACTAATGATAATTTATTCTACATTATCTTAGTCATAATATTTCTTACTGGGTAAGTTGAGCTCACCCTTTCTTTTATTGTTCTCTTCAGGAAATGAGAATATAGTTGGGACTAGTCGGGAAATGGAGTGACGGTCCAGATGATAGCATTAGTAGTCCTTACTATGACATGACATGCAATATATAATTGTATTGAGGACCTAAGATGTGTGTGTCGTATTTTATATGTCACTTAATAATTGATTTTGGTGAACAAAAATAGGGTGATGAGAACCCAACCCTGAAAGCGTCAAAAGTGCACCACAGTAAAATAAAGAGAACAGAAGTCTTCTCGTGTCCCTTTGGAGACTTGAAATATTTACTGCTGTACTTTATATTGCATGTATTAATTTGAGTATGAATATTGTCGTATTATATACGTTACAATATTTGTATTAAAACTAACAGTATATATGTCGTCATATTTTGCACGACTGTTGTATAATTAGTTTGTATTTGTTTTCAGTACCTTGTATATGACGACCTAAGATGGGTGATGTATACCTATTTTGGGGGGGTCACAGCATACATGGTGAAATTCTTCTGTTATTCCATTCTTTATCATTCTGTTGGAATATCCGCATCTGGCATTTCAATTTAGCTCGACACGGTTCCATTAATTATTATTTTGTTAGAATAACATGTCTGTGTGGTCTATCGCATTCATGGTGATTTCTGTTGTTATTCCATTCTTTATTATTCTGTTGTAATATCCTGTCGGTGCGAATTTCACCTGACTTGGTTCCGTTCATTATTATTCTGTCGGAATATCCTATTTGTGCGTTTACACATGACCTGGTTCCATTCTTTATTATTCTGTTGGGAATAACCTGTCTGTGCAGTCTATCGCACTCATGGTGAATCCTTCTATTATTCAATTCTTTATTATTCTGTTAGAATAACCAGTCTATGTGGATTACCATATACATGGTGAATGATCCTTTGTATTCATTCCTTATTAAATTGTGGAAATGATCAGATATCGTGGATTACTGCATGGCGAAAAAAATCCATTTGCGCTTTTCATATAATCTATTATACTCAATTGGTTAAAGTTTTGGATTCTATACTCCATGAAATTAGTAGAATATCCTGGATTCTACTAATGAGTCAACCCAACCAAGAGATGTTCTGAATAGGGCTCAGTTATTGGAGCGCAATAATGAGTCAACCCAACCAAGGGAGAGTAGCCAACAAGTCGATAATACAAGTTGTAGCAGTCATCGAAGCGCTAACAACAAACGTGGAGGGAATCAACATGCCAGAAATGATAACCACGTCGGTGGTAATCATGGCCAAGACAATAGGAGTGGAAAGTTCAAGAAGAGAAGGTTCAACAAAGATGGAAAGACGTCAACACCAGCACCCATTGTTAAGGAAGGAGAACGACCGCCGATCGTATATTACAAATATGGAGGGGAAGGACACATAAGTCCAAACTTCACGATGCAGTCCAAAGCATGTTATAATTGTGGAAAAGAAGGCCACCTAGCCCGATTTTGTCGTGCACCAAAGTCGAGTCCAGCTGAGATGGAGGCATCAAAAGGTGTCCCAGATAAGACAAAACCGGTAGTTTAAGGAGAGCGTTTATCGTAACCTCCCAAAATGCGAGGAATCCGAATGAGGTGATCAAGGGTAAGCTAATCATAAATGTTACCGAAGTTTATACTTTATTTGATACCGGTTCTACCCATTCCTTTATTTCTCCTACTTGCGCTCAACGTTTAAATTTGACTCCGGAGAAATTAGACTTTGACTTATCTGTTGAAACTCCGTTGGGTGAAACCTTCATTACATCCACAGTTTATAAGTCTTGTTTAATTCAAATCGGTAACCGCACATTACCTGTCGATCTTATTTCTTTGAAAAAACTTACATTTGATGTGATTTTAGGGATTGATTGGTTAACTACTCATCATGCTAAAATCAATTGTTTTCGTAAGGTTGTTAGCTTTCATATTCCTAACCAACCTATTATACGAATTCAAGTAGCTAAACCACTAAAATCAATCACTGTCATCTCAAGCCATAAAGCTATTCGATTATTGAAAAATGAATGTCAAGATTTCTTAGCCCATGTCACGGATTTAAATAAAAATACGTCAGATTTGAATGATATTTCTATTGTTAATAAATTTTCTGACGTATTCTTGAAGACTTCCTAGCCTACTCCCAGAGCGTGAAATTGAATTTTTTATTGACCCCAGTAAAAAACCCATTTCTAAAACCCTCAAATATTTTTTCAACTAAAACGAACGTATAATGTGCCAAAGACGTTGGCTCGAGATGTTGAAGATTACGATCATATCATTCAATATCATCGTGGAAGAGCGAACGTGGTAGCTAACGCGTTGAGTAGAAGATCGTATGCGAGTATGAGTGCAATATTGTCAACGCAAAGGCCCATTTTGTATGACTTACAAAGGATGGAGATAGAGTTAAAGACTCTAGGGACCCATGTGATGATGGCGAATATACGAGTAGAACCGACTTTAATCGATAAAGTTAAAGTCGCTCAAGCTACGCACTGGAGCTGATGCGTATGAAGAAGAAAGTGGAAGAAGGTGTTATTCCGGAAGCAAGAATCGATGAAGAAGGAATACTTCGAGTCAACTCCAGACTTTGTGTTCCTAACGATTCCGACTTGAAGTATAAAATCATGATGGAGGCACACAACACACCGTTTGCAATCCATCATGGGAGTGCCAAAATGTATCGTGATTTCCGACATACATTTTGGTGGAGCAATATAAAGAGAGAGATAGCGGGGTTTATCTCAAGGTGTCTAACTTGTCAACGAGTCAAGGCGGAGAATCAAGTGCCAAAAGGTCCATTACAACCACTTGGAATTCTAGAATGGAAGTGGGAGCACATTACCATGGATTTCATTACTGGTCTTCCTAAGGTTTCTCAAGGCATAGATGCTATTTGGGTCATTGTTGATAGATTGACCAAGTCTGCTCATTTATTACCGATACGAGAAACTTATACACTTGAACGTCTTGCTAGTATGTACATAAACGAGATTGTAAGATTGCATGGTATGCTAGTATCCATAGTTTCTGATCGAGACCCAAGATTCACTTCAAGATTTTGGGTTAGTTTGCAAAAAGCTATGGACACGAATTTATGATTTAGTTCGGCATATCATCCTCAAACGGATGGACAGTCGGAAAGGACTATTCAAACTCTTGAAGATTTATTAAGACTCTGTGTCCTTAACTTCAAGGGAAGTTGGGACAAGTTTTTACCATTGGTGGAGTTTTCCTACAACAACAGTTATCAAGCAAGTATTGGCATGACTCCATTTGAGGCGTTGTATAGAAGAAAGTGTCATTCTCCAGTATGCTTTGATGAGGTGGGTGAAGCAACATTGTTGGGACCGAAGTTGGTACGTATAACTACGAAAAAGATTCAAACGATCCGACAACGTATAAAAACCTCACAAGATCGACAAAAGAGTTATGATGATTTTCATCGAAAAGACGTGGAATTCGATATTGGAGATCATGTGTTGTTATGTGTTACTCCATGGAAAGGAGTTACAAGATTTGGAAAGAGAGGAAAGCTCAATCCTCGATTCATTGGCCCATTTTTAATCCTCGATCGAGTAGGAACTGTGGCCTATAGACTCGCCTTACTGCCAAGTATGTCTCGTGTTCATAATATTTTTCACATATCTATGTTACGTAAATATGTGAAGGACCCGAACCACATTATTGAATTAGAACCAGATGAGCTAGAGGTAGATTTAACGTATGAAGAGTTACCTATTAAAATCTTGGATAAGAAGGATCATATTCTACGCTCCAAGGTTATACCTCAAGTCAAAGTTTTGTGGAGAAACCACGATGTGGAAGAAATGACCCGGGAGTTAAAATCTGAGATGAAGTCAAGATATCCTCCCCTCTATAATATACCAGGTGCATACCCTAATTTCGAGGACGAAATTTCATAAGAAGGGGAGGTTGTAAGATCCCAACTTTTATGAATATATATTAATTTCTCTCGAAATATATTTTTGAATATTATGGTGTGGATATGATATAATGTTATAGTTGTGGGTAATATTTACAAAATTTGCAAAGTAAGCAAGTGGTTATATAATATTCGATTGGTCGGCGAATATTCGTTTTAACAAGGAATATTCGTACGACGGCACAATCATTGGTGGACCCCACAATGGAAGTATTGTCGTAGTAAGAAAACGACAGAATTATCTTTTTATAAAAATAACGGCGGAAGTGTTACAGTTAAAACTGTTGAACTACCCTAGTAGTAAAAGTACAAGAATACGCTGCGTGGTTGCATAGTAGCACACCAGTATTGGTTATTGATGCTTACGTAAGAAGTCACTTTCGCTTATACTCAATTATTGCTACAAAGAATTGTTGCATCATATCTCTCATATTATTGATTTGATTATTGTCACAATATCATCTGCATAATATGATATATTATTAAATCAATAATTAAGACGACATAGTTGTTCATATTATTAAATTGCAATATTTACAATGTCTAGAAGTTCTGTAAAGGAGAGGTTTGGTCACCTAATTGCGCGCCAATAGGGAGAAATCCTTATTGGAAAACCCCATCTTTCCTGGAACGACACCGTTTGTTAAATATTGTGAGTTATAATATTAATGATGAATAAGTTCGTGTTGATTTTAAGATGAATTTGATAGTTCCATTGTGTTGGAATTATTAGTGTTAGTGGAAATCGACTTTTATTTCGATAATAATTGATGTCTGGAGGATATATTGTTCAATTGGATATTCGGGGCACTTTTTGTGTCGGAGTACTATTTACGAGTTACTATTCATGAGTTACTATTCATGGGTTATTATTCACCCTATTACTATTCACTCTAGTATTATTCACTCGGATATTTGGGACACTTTTCGTGTCGGAGTACTATTCATGGGATACTATTCCTAAAGTACTATTCACGGGGTACTATTCACCCAAAAAATATATTTCTTTTCGGTCCAAATCATTTTTGGGTACAATATTATTCCATGAGGAGATATGCTAATTTTTCATACCGTTGGTTGAAATTATAATAGTAAATCAATATGGATCGTTGGTTTAAAGTTTTAATAGTAAATTAATATGGATCGCTAGTTTAAAGTTTTAATAATGAATCAGTATGGACCGTTGCTTTAAGTTTTAATAGTAAATCAATATGGACCGTCCATTTAAAATTAAATCAATCTCGACCGTTCATGAATTAGTTACTATTCACCCATTCTCCTATAAATAGAAGTTCATTCCTCATTATTTCTTACGAATTCACCAAACTCTGAGAGAGAAATTATAGAAAGAAAGAAGAAGAGAAGTCTGCTACCTCACTTTTCTAATATCCAGCTTCTTCTAAGGTAAGGGTATTATTTCTTTCGTATTCATGAAGAGAACTTCATTATTCCATTCTTTATTATTCTCATTGGAATAACCTATATACGCGACTCTCTATACTTAGTGAAATTCTTCATTATTCCATTCTTTATTATTATGTTGAATAACTCTGCTCTATGCTAAGCACCGCATACATGGAGAAATTCTTCATTATTCCATTCTTTATTATTCGTTGGAATATCCTGTCATAATAATTTACCGACTGGTTCCGTTCTTTATTATTCTGTTTTTAACATCCTCGTCTGCGTGCGCGCTTATGAATGACCCGTTCCATTCTTTATTTTTCCGTTGGGAATAACTCGTTTGTGCGCCTCTATCGCATGCATGGTGAATCCTTCTGTTATTCCATTCTTTATTATTCTGTTGGAATAACCTGTCTATGTGGATTACCACATGCATGGTGAATGATCCTTTGTATTCATTCCTTATTAAATTGTGGAAATGATTTGTATACGTGGATTACCGCATAGCGGGCGAAAATCCATTTGCTGTTTCATATATTCTATTATACTTAGTTGGTTAAAGTTTTGGATTCTATACTCTATAAAATTAGTAGAATATCCTGGATATTTGCGCTTTATCCAGTATCTTTTCATGAAAATATTCTTCTGAGCAATTCTTGAATTTTTCTCCACAAAGCAGTATCATGTTGACAATTTGTACGTTGTTGGTTCCTGGATAAATTAATTCTTGAACTTGTTTTATTGAATTATTATGTCATTGTCATCATCCTCATGCTTACATTGTAATGAAAGTCATCTTTGGCTTATGTGAATAGATGGACTTAGTATGATTATGACCAGGGATCATTCGGTATAATCATGACCTGTAATGTTATAAATGATATGGTAAAAGTCCTCAGTGGCCTATAATGCATTGATGGACAGTTTTTGGCATGATTATGACCAGGGATTGTTCGGTATAGTCTTGACCATTGATGATTTAATGAATATCCTTGGCCCGTAGTACAGGGATGATTAGATGATTTGTTTTATTTATTAAGTTGAGTCTTAGCGATAAAAATTGATGAAAACATTTTTAAACCATAGAAGATAGTAGATTTTATTCTCTATTTGACTCTTCTAATGGATTGCTTGTTCCGCTGCAGTTAAACTTGATGTCTATTGTATTTTATCAGTTTAACATTGTTAAAGACTATTGATAATTTATTCTGCATTATCTTATTCATAATATTTCTTACTGGGCTAGTTGAGCTCACCCTTTCTTTGATTGTTCTCTTTAGGAAATGAGAATATAGCTGGGACGAGTCGGGGAACGGAGAATATAGCATTAGTAGTCCTCACTATTCTATTAAATAGTGTGACAATAAATGTAATGAGGACTCCATTGAGTGTGGATATTGTCTAGATGACAATATTCTTATTAAAACTCTCAGTTTATGTTTTGTCGTATTTTACACGATAGTTGTATTATTAAGTTGTATTTGTATTTTTGTACCATGTATTTGGCGACCCAAGATGGGTGATGTATACCTATTTTTGGGGTGTCACAGTTGGTATCAAAGCTTAGGGATATGATCCCTGGCTGAGATGTGAGGCAAGAACTAGGAGGGGAGAGATGGGGGAATTCCTGCGCTAGTATGACCTACCTAAGTTTATTTGGTATTTAATTGGTCGGTCAGAGTATAGGGATATTATGTGATATGTTAATTAACCCTTGTTTTGTTTCAGTATTTGAAAATGGCATCCGAAAATGTTGAGAAAAGCAATGAAGCACGTGAGATCGTTGAGTCACCAACAATCAATACCCAGGGTAATGTGCAACAGGAAGACAATAATCCTCATGAAAACAATAACACCGATGAAATGGTGAACGATGGGATGGTTAGAGGCTTTATGCAATTCATGCAACATCAAAGTAAGGCTCTGTCCAAAATGCAAGTGGAAAACATCGACAACTCACTACGGTCAACAACGCTAAGCGCTTCAAGGAGCCGACCACCGGAGTTTTTTAGAGAGCCAAAACCACGTAAGGCGGAGACGTGGATAAAGTAGATCAATAAGATATTTGATGTCTTGGGATGCTCCGAGGAGCAAAAGGTTCCCTTTGCCACCTTCATGTTGTGTGCCGAGGCAGATTAATGGTGGGAATATGTAAAGCGTACTCAACCTGCCGCACTGAAGATGTCTTGGGAGAAGTTCCAAGAGCTGTTCAACGAAAAGTACTTTCCTGAAAGTATTCGTCACATGAAGGAGGTAGAGTTCATCATGCCTAAGCAAAACAATATGACCGTGACACAGTACGAAGTTATGTTTGCCGAGTTATCTCAGTTTGCGTCCCACTTGGTTGATAATGAGGAGAGAATGACGCGGATGTTTCTAAGAGGTTTGAAACCCGAGATACGTCAATACCTTATCTCTCACAAACTGTGTTTGTATTCAGATGTTGTGAATAGGGCTCAGTTATTGAAGCGCAATAATGAGTCAACCCAACCAAGAGAGAGCAGCCAACAAGTCGATAATACCAGTGGTAGCAGTCATCGAAGCACTAACAACAAACGTGGAGGGAATCAACATGCCAGAAATGATAACCACGTTGGTGGTAATCATGGCCAAGACAATAGGAGTGGAAAGTTCAAGAAGAGAAGGTTCAGCAAAGATGGAAAGACGTCAACACCAGCACCCATTGTTAAGGAAGGAGAACGACCACCGGTCGTATATTACAAATATGGAGGGGAAGGACACATAAGTCCAAACTTCACGATGCAATCCAAAGCATGTTATAATTGTGGAAAAGAAGGCCACCTAGCCCGATTTTGTCGTGCACCAAAGTCAAGTCCAGCTGGGATGGAGGCATCAAAAGGTGTCCCAGATAAGACAAAACCGGTAGTTTAAGGAGAGCATTTATCGTAACCTCCCAAAACGCGAGGAATCCGAATGAGGTGATCAAGGGTAAGCTAATCATAAACGTTACCGAAGTTTATACTTTATTTGATACCGGTTCTACCCATTCCTTTATTTCTCTTACTTGCGCTCAACGTTTAAATTTGACTCCGGAGAAATTAGACTTTAACTTATCTGTTGAAACTCCGTTGGGTGAAACCTTCATTACATCCACAGTTTATAAGTCTTGTTTAATTCAAATCGGTAACCGCACATTACCTGTCGATCTTATTTCTTTGAAAATACTTGCATTTGATGTGATTTTAGGGATTGATTGGTTAACTACTCATCATGCTAAAATCAATTATTTTCGTAAGGTTGTTAGCTTTCATATTCCTAACCAACCTATTATACAATTCAAGCAAATTTAAACCACTAAAATCAATCACCGTCATCTCAAGCCATAAAGCTATTCGCTTATTGAAAAATGAATGTCAAGATTTCTTAGCCCATGTCATGGATTTAAATAAAATACGCCGATTTGAATGATATTTCTATTGTTAATAAATTTCCTGACGTATTCTTGAAGACTTCCTAGCCTACTCCCAGAGCGTGAAATTGAATTTTTTATTGACCCCAGTACAAAACCCATTTCTAAAACCCTCAAATATTTTTTCAACTAAAATGAACGTATAATGTGCCAAAGACGTTGGCTCGAGCTGTTGAAGATTACGATCATATCATTCATTATCATCGTGGAAGAGCGAACGTGGTAGCTAATGCATTGAGTAGAAGATCGTATGCGAGTATGAGTGCGATATTGTCAACGCAAAGGCCCATTTTGTATGACTTACAAAGGATGGAGATAAAGTTAAAGACTCTAGGGACCCATGTGATGATGGCGAATATACGAGTAGAACCGACTTTAATCGATAAAGTTAAAGCTGCTCAAGCTACAGACTTGGAGCTGATGCGTATGAAGAAGAAAGTGGAAGAAGGTGTTATTCCGGAAGCAAGAATCGATGAAGAAGGAATACTTCGAGTCAACTCCAGACTTTGTGTTCCTAACGATTCCGACTTGAAGTATAAAATCATGATGGAGGCGCACAACACACCGTTTGCAATCCATCATGGGAGTGCCAAAATGTATCGTGATCTTCGATATACATTTTGGTGGAGCAATATAAAGAGAGAGATAGCGGGGTTTATCTCAAGGTGTCTAACTTGTCAACGAGTCAAGGTGGAGAATCAAGTGCCAAAAGGTCCTTTGCAACCACTTGGAATTCTAGAATGGAAGTGGGAGCACATTACCATGGATTTCGTTACTGGTCTTCCCAAGGTTTCTCAAGGCATAGATGCGATTTGGGTCATTGTTGATAGATTGACCAAGTCTGCTCATTTCTTACCGATACGAGAAACTTATACACTTGAACGTCTTGCTAGTATGTACATAAACGAGATTGTAAGATTGCATGGTATGCTAGTATCCATAGTTTCTGATCGAGACCCAAGATTCACTTCAAGATTTTGGGTTAGTTTGCAAAAAGCTATGGACACGAATTTATGATTTAGTTCGGCATATCATCCTCAAACGGATGGACAGTTAGAAAGGACTATTCAAACTCTTGAAGATTTATTAAGACTCTGTGTCCTTAACTTCAAGGGAAGTTGGGACAAGTTTTTACCATTGGTGGAGTTTTTCTATAACAACAGTTATCAAGCAAGTATTGGCATGACTCCATTTGAGGCGTTGTATGGAAGAAAGTGTTGTTCTCCAGTATGCTGGGATGAGGTGGGTGAAGCAACATTGTTGGGACCGAAGTTGGTACGTATAACTACGAAAAAGATTCAAACGATCCGACAACGTATAAAAACCTCACAAGATCGACAAAAGAGTTATGATGATTTTCATCGAAAAGACGTGGAATTCGATATTGGAGATCATGTGTTGTTATGTGTTACTCCATGGAAAGGAGTTACAAGATTTGGAAAGAGAGGAAAGCTCAATCCTCGATTCATTGGCCCATTTTTAATCCTCGATCGAGTAGGAACTGTGGCCTATAGACTCGCCTTACTGCCAAGTATTTCTCGTGTTCATAATATTTTTCTCATATCTATGTTACGTAAATATGTGAAGGACCCGAACCACATTATTGAGTTAGAACCAGATGAGATAGAGGAAGATTTAACGTATGAAGAGTTACCTATTAAAATCTTGGATAAGAAGGATCATATTCTACGCTCCAAGGTTATACCTCAAGTCAAAGTTTTGTGGAGAAACCACGATGTGGAAGAAATGACCCGGGAGTTAAAATCTGAGATGAAGTCAAGATATCCTCCCCTCTATAATATACCAGGTGCGTACCCTAATTTCGAGGACGAAATTTCATAAGAAGGGGAGGTTGTAAGATCCCAACTTTTATGAATATATATTAATTTCTCTCGAAATATATTTTTGAATATTATGGTGTGGATATGATATAATGTTATAGTTGTGGGTAATATTTACAAAATTTGCAAAGTAAGCAAGTGGTTATATAATATTCGATTGGTCGGCGAATATTCGCTTTTAACAAGGAATATTCAATGCGACGGCACAATCATTAGTGGACCCCAATAATGGAAGTATTGTCGTAGTAAGAAAAAACGACGTAATTATCTTTTATAAAAATAATCTACGGAAGTGTTACAGATTAAAACCGCTGAACTACCCTAGTAGTAAAAGTACAATGTACGGCGTGGTTGCATAGTAGCACACCTGTATTGGTTATTGATGCTTACGTAAGAAGTCACTCAGTTATACTCAATTATTGCTACAGTAATTGTTGCATCATATCTCTCATATTATTGATTTGATTATTGTCACAATATCATCTGCATAATATGATATATTATTAAATCAATAATTAAGACGACATAGTTGTTCATATTATTAAATTGCAATATTTACAATGTCTAGAAGTTCTGTAAAGGAGAGGTTTGGTCACCTAATTGCGCGCCAATAGGGAGAAATCCTTATTGGAAAACCCCATCTTTCCCGGGAACGACCTGGTTGTTAAATATTGTGAGTTATAATATTAATGATGAATAAGTTCGTGTTGATTTAAAGATGAATTTGATAGTTCCATTGTGTTGGAATTATTAGTGTTAGTGGAAATCGACTTTTATTTCGATAATAATTGATGTCTGGAGGATATATTGTTCAATTGGATATTCGGGGCACTTTTTGTGTCGGAGTACTATTTACGAGTTACTATTCATGAGTTACTATTCATGGGTTACTATCCACCCTATTACTATTCACTCTAGTATTATTCACTCAGGTATTTGGGACACTTTTCGTGTTGGAGTACTATTCATGGGATACTATTCCTAAAGTACTATTCACGGGGTACTATTCACCCAAAAAATATATTTCTTTTCGGTCCAAATCATTTTTGGGTACAATATTATTCCATGAAGAGATATGCTAATTTTTCAGACCATTGGTTGAAATTATAACAGTAAATCAATATGGATCGTTGGTTTAAAGTTTTAATAGTAAATTAATATGGATCGTTAGTTTAAAGTTTTAATAATGAATCAGTATGGACCGTTGCTTTAAGTTTTAATAGTAAATCAATATGGACCATCCATTTAAAATTAAATCAATCTCGACCGTTCATGAATTAGTTACTATTCAGTCCATTCTCCTATAAATAGAAGTTCATTCCTTCATTATTTCTTACGAATTCACTGAAACTCTAGAGAGAGAAATTATAGAAAGAAAGAAGAAGAGAAGTCTGCTACCTCACTTTTCTAATATCCAGTTTCTTCTAAGGTAAGGGGTATTATTTCTTTCGTATTCATGAAGAGAACTTCTGTTATTCCATTCTTTATTATTCTGTTGGAATAACCTATATACGCGGACTCCTCTATACTTAGTGAAATTCTTCTGTTATTCCATTCTTTATTATTATGTTGGAATAACCTGTCTATGCGAAGTACCGCATACATGGAGAAATTCTTCTGTTATTCCATTCTTTATTATTCTGTTGGAATATCCTCGCTTGGTCTTAATTTCACTTTGACACGTTCCGCTTTTATTATTCTCGCTTAATATCCTCGTCTGTAAGCGTTTATGAATGACCGGTTCTATTCTTTATTATTCTCGCTTGGGAATAACTTTGTTTGTGCGATCTATCGCATGCATGGTGAATCCTTCTGTTATTCCATTCTTTATTATTCTGTTGGAATAACCTGTCTATGTGGATTACCACATGCATGGTGAATGATCCTTTGTATTCATTCCTTATTAAATTGTGGAAATGATTTGTATACGTGGATTACCGCATGGCGGGCGAAAATCCATTTGTATTGACCCCCGTACAAAATCCATTTCTAAAACCCTCAAGTATTTCTTCACCCAAAACGAACGTATAATGAGCCAAAGACGATGGCTCAAGCTGTTGAAGGTTACGACCATTCAATACCATCGTGGAAAAGCGAACGTGGTAGCTGACGTGTTGAGTAGAAGATCGTATGCGTTTACGAGTGCGAATATACAAACTTACGTGAATATAACGAATATATGATTAGAACCGACTTTAGTCGATAATGTTAAAGTCGCTAAAGCTACGCACTTGAAATGATGAATACGAAGAAGAAGGTTCAAGAGGGCGTTATTTTAAAAGCAAGAGTTGCTGAAGAGAGGAAATATCAACCCTCGATTTAATTGGCCCATTTGAAATCCTCGATCGAGTAGGAACTATGGCCTATAGACTCGTTTTACCGCCAAGTATGTCGCGTGTTCATAATGTTTTTAATGTATCGATGTTACGTAAATATGTGGATGACCCGAACCACATTATTAAATTAGAACTAGATTTATATAGCGTAAGATTTAACGTATGAGGAGATATGTGTTAAAATCTTGGATAAGAAGGATCGTATTCAACACTCAAAGGTTATACCTCAAGAGTTAGAATTTGAAATGAATTCAAGGTATCCTCACCTCTTCGGCATACCAGATACGTACGTAAATTTCGAGGGCAAAATTTCTTAAGGGGGAGATTGTAAACCCCAAATTTTACGAATAAAGATTTATTTTTCTCGAAATATTTTTTTGAATATTATGGTGTGGATTTGAGATAATGTTATAGTTGTGGGTAGTATTTATAAATTTTTCAAAGTATGCAAGTTGTTATATAATATTCGATTGGTCGAAGAATATTCTTTTTGTCGGGGAATATCCGTACGACGATACAATCATTGGTGGAACCCACAACGGAATTATTGTTGGATTGAGAAAACGACAAAAATATTTTTATGAAAATAACGGCGGAAGTTTTACCATTAACTGCTGAAACACCTTGTTAAAAGTAAATAATGTCTGTCAGGTTGCATAGTAGTACACTATTGATTATTATTGATGCTTACATGAGAAGTCACTCGCTTTTGTTCAATTATTGCTACAGTAAATGTTGCATAGTATCTCACGTTATTTGATTCAATTATTGTCGATATTTTATATATTATTAAATCAATAATTGAGATAACAAAGTTATTAATATTATTATTTGCAATAATAACGATGTCTAGAAATTCTGCCAAGGAGAGGTTTGGTTACCTAATTACGCGGCAATAGGGAAAAATCCTTATTGGAAAGCCCCATCTTTCCTGGGAATGACCTGATCAATTAATATTGTGAATTATAATAATGATGATAAATGTTGTTAAATATATTGAGGTATCTTTTTATGAAGTCACGGAAGTTTATATATATATATATATATATAAATTTTGTTTTATTAGTATTATTAATGTAATAAAACAGAAAAACTTTTTATATAAAACAGAATACTTTTATAAAGTTATTTGTTTAATTAGACATTAATTAGAATATAATATATTTTATTATGCATAGTGTTTGCATAGTACCTACATAGTGTTTATATAGTAAAATCTTTTTATATAAAACAGAATACTTTAATAAAGTTAATTGTTTTATTAGATTTTAAATGAAATATATATATATATATATATATATATATTTTATTGCATAGTTTCCTTTCTATTTTCCTATAAATAGGATGCTTAGTTAGAATTGAAATCACACCAGAAATTCAGAGAATTCTCTTCTATAATCTTGAGCGTATTTCTTTAGAGTTTTAAGAAGCTTTGAGCGTAGTGCAATTTTTCTTCAAGTATATCCCGCCCTACCCGTCGGAGTACTCTTCTTTATAAGGTAAGGGTTATTATTTGTTGTATTCGTAAGGGGTATTATTTCTTTCGTATTCATGAAGAGAGCTATTGTTATTCCATTCCTTATTATTCTGTTGGAATAACCTATATACGCGGGCTACCCTATACTTTGTGAAATTCTTCTGTTATTCCATTCTTTATTATTATGTTGGAATAACCTGTTTATGCGAAATACCGCATACATGGTGAAATTCTTCTATTATTCCATTCTTTATTATTCTCGTCGTAATATCCTCGCCGTCGTTCTTACGCACGACCGTTCCATTATTTATTATTCTGTTGGAATAACTCGTCTGTAAGCGCTCTATCGCATGCATGGTGAATTCTGTTGTTATTCCATTATTTATTATTCTATTAGAATATCCCGCTTGCAAGGATTACGCCTTACCGTTCCGCTTCTTTATTATTCTCATGAGAATAACCTCGCTCTGCATTGGCCTATCATTGCATGTATGGTGAATTCTTCTGTTATTCCATTCTTTATTATTTTTAAAATAACCTGTATATGTGGATTAACACATGCATGGTGAATGATCTTTTATATTCATTTCTTATTAAATTATAAAAATGATCTGTTTACGTGGATTATGATGAAAGTCATAAAAAAGCATTGGTCTGATGAAAATCATGGGTATATGTAGTATTAGTAAGTTTTATGATGAGTTATGTTGGTTATTATGTGAAAACATGAAAGTTTCTTAGAAATCACAAAGGGTTGAAAATTATATTTTGGTGAAAATAGAACATGAAATTCAATCACCATATCTCCTATTATAATTCAAATTTTTGAGTGTGGTCAAGTTCTAGAGTTAGATCTATGAGTTTTCTAATTTATCCAAGTGGAATCACTGGAAAAGGTGTTGTAGATTTTCGTGTGGACTGATTTTAGCAAAGGAGTCAAAAATTGCAAAGTACTAAAAAGCTACCGCCTGTAAATTTAAAAGGGCATTTTCGGTCACTTAGTTTATGAAATAAATTCTGGCCTTTTGGGACATGAAAATATATGGTATAAAGTACCTATTGTCCAAAAATGAGTTCATTCCGACTTAAAATGAGCAAGTTATGACTATTTCAATATTTAGGTTTTTCCGACAAAAAATGCTATAGTCGGAGTTCTATAACTCGATGACCATGAAGTTTAAACCGAAGCTCACGTTAACATGTGTAAGATCCTCGCCAAGATTTGGGAATTTCTGGAGTTAAACTTGAGGTAGCTAATTTATTAAGGAATTAATTAGAAATTAATTTTTGAAAATACTTAAGAGAGTTGAAAAATTATAAAAAATACTTGTTGTATGAAATATATGTATATATGTTTGGACAAAGAATAGAAAAATAATAAATTGATTTGGTAATTTTTCATAAAAATGGTTTAGTTTTAAACATACGAAGTTAAATATGTTATGTGAAGTCAAGAATTGGTAAATAGGATTTTAGGGCTTGAAAATCCAATATAAGGTATATGCAGATTTTTTATGAGTGATTTGATCATTGGTGATGAAATCTTGTGAGTATTTACATTTTGAAAGATTAAATGCATTATTTGGTAAAGTGTAAACAATTAAATTAAATTGTTTATAAGTTTAAGAAGTGATTAAAATATTGTTATAATATTAACAATATTAGATTATGAGTTATTTAAGTGATGGATAATATTTGGATAAATTTAAATTCTTTAATATTTATCCTTATTTTCGTTTGATTAATGCTTATATTATTGTCATCATCCTCATGCTTATATTGTGATGAAAGTCATCTTTGGTTTACGTGCGTAGATAGACTTTGTATGATTATGACTGTGGATTATTCTAAGTATAATTATGACCGTAATGTAACGAATGATGTGGTTAAAGTCCTCATTGGACTATAGTTTATTGGTGGACAGTTGTTGGTATGATTATGACCAGGGATTATTCGGTATAATCATGAACATTGATGATTACATGAATATCCTTGGTTGTGGTGCAGGGATGATGTGGTTTATTTATTAGGCTGAGTCTTAGCGATAAAGTTTATGAAAATCTTTTTAAAACATAGAAGATAGTAGATTTTATGCTCTACTTGACTCTTCTAATGGATTGTTTGTTCCGCTGCAGTTAAACTTGATGTCTATTATATTTTATCGCTTTAACATTGTTAAAGACTAATGATAATTTATTCGCATTATCTTAGTCATAATATTTCTTACTTCGGGTAAGTTGAGCTCACCCTTTCTTTTATTGTTCTCTTCGTGAACCGAGAATATAGTTGGGACTAGTCGGAAATGGAGTGATTTGTTCGAGATGATAGCATTAGTAGTCCTTACTATGACATGACATGCAATATATAATTGTATTGAGGACCTAAGATGTGTGTGTCGATTTTATACGCCACTTAATAATTGATTTTGGTGAACAACAATAGGTGATGAGAACCCAATTTCGAAAGCGCCAAAAGTGCACCACAAGAAAATGAAGAGAATGTAAGTCTTCTCGTGTCCCTTTGAGACTTGAAATATTTATCATTGTACTTTTATATGGCATGTATTAATTTGAGTATGAATATTGTCGATTATATACGCTATAATATTTGTATTAAAACTAATAAAGATATATGTCGTCAGATTTTGCACGATCGTTGTATAATTAGTTTGTATTTGTACTCAAGACTGTATATGATTTACCTAAGATGGGTGATGTATACCTATTTTGGGGGCGTCACAGCATACATGGTGAAATTCTTCTGTTATTCCATTCTTTATCATTCTGTTGGAATATCCTGTCGGTGCGAATTTCGCCTGACCTGGTTCCATTAATTATTATTATGTTGGAATAACCTGTCTGTGTGGCCTATCACATTCATGGTGATTTCTGTTGTTATTCCATTCTTTATTATTCTGTTGGAATATCCTGTTGGTGCGAATTTCACCTGACTTGGTTCCGTTCTTTATTATTCTGTCGGAATATCCTATTTGTGCGTTTACGCATGACCTGGTTCCATTCTTTATTATTCTGTTGGGAATAACCTGTCTGTGCAGTCTATCGCACGTATGGTGAATCCTTATGTTATTCAATTCTTTATTATTATGTTAGAATAACCAGTCTATGTGGATTACCACATACATGGTGAATGATCCTTTGTATTCATTCCTTATTAAATTGTGGAAATGATCTGTATACGTGGATTACCGCATGGCGGGTAAAAATCCATTTGTAGTTTCATATATTCTATTATACTCAGTTGGTTAAAGTTTTGGATTTTATACTCCATGAAATTTGTAGAATATCCTGGATATTTGCGCTTCATCCAGTATCTTTTCATGAAAATATTCTTCTGAGCAATTCTTGAATTTTTCTCCACAAAGCAGTATCATGTTGACAATTTGGACGTTGTTGGTTCCTGGATAAATTAATTCTTGAACTTGTTTTATTGAATTATTATGTCATTGTCATCATCCTCATGCTTACATTGTAATGAAAGTCATCTTTGGCTTACGTGCATAGATGGAATTAGTATGATTATAACCAGGGATTATTCGGTATAATCATGACCTGTAATGTTATAAATGATATGGTAATAGTCCTTAGTGGCCTATAATGCATTAATGGACAGTTTTTGGCATGATTATGACCAGGGATTGTTTGGTATAGTCATGACCATTGATGATTTAATGAATATCCTTGGCCCGTAGTACAGGGATGATTAGATAATTTGTTTTATTTATTAAGCTGAGTCTCAGCGATAAAAATTGATGAAAACATTTTAAACCATAGAAGATAGTAGATTTTATTCTCTACTTGACTCTTCTAATGGATTGCTTGTTCCGCTGCAGTTAAACTTGATGTCTATTGTATTTTATCAGTTTAACATTGTTAAAGACTTGTGATAATTTATTTTGTATTATCTTAGTCATAATATTTCTTACTGGGCTAGTTGAGCTCACCCTTTCTTTCACTGTTCTCTTCAGGAAATGAGAATATAGCTAGGACGAGTCGGGGAACAGAGTGATGGTTTTTACACGACAGTTATATTATTAAGTTGTATTTGTATTTTTGTACCATGTATTTGGCGACCCAAGATGGGTGATGTATACCTATTTTGGGGGCGTCATAGCTGACGCGTTGAGTAGAAGATCGTATGCGAGTACGAGTGCGATATTATTGAACACAAAGACCTATTTTGTATAATTTACAAATGATAAAGATAGAGTTAAAGACTCTAGGGACCCCTGTTATGATGTTAAATATACGAGTAGGATCGACTTTAATTGATAAAGTTAAAATCGCTCAAGCTACACACCGGAGCTAATGAATATAAAGAAGAAGGTGCAAGAAGGCGTTATTCTAGAAGTAAGAGCTCAGAAGAGAAGAAAGCTCAAAACTTCGATTTATTTGAAATCCTCGATCGAGTAGGAACTGTGGCCTATAGACTCGCCTTAACGCTAAGTATGTCGCGTGTTCATAACGTTTTTCACGTATCGATGTTACGTAAATATGTGGATGACTCAAACCACATTATTGTGTTAGAACCATTTAGAGATAGTTGAAGATTTAACGTCATTTGAGGAGGTACCACAAAGATCTTGGATAGAAAGAGCATATCCCATACGCACAAAGGTTATACCACAAGTTAAGGTTTTGTGGAGGAACCATGCTATTGAAGAAATGACCTGGGAGTTGGAATCAGAAATGAAAGCGAGGTATCCTCACCTTTTCAAAATACCAGGTGCGTACGTCAATTTCGAGGATGAAATTTCATAAGGAGGGGAGGTTGTAAGACCCCAACTTATTATAAATAAAATTGAATTTCCTCTATTTATTTTCTTGAAATAATAAGGTGATAATTTGATATAATACTTTGGTTATGGGTGAAATGTGCAAATTTTGCAAAATAAGCAAGTGGTTAAAAAATATTCATTGTTGTCGGGGAATATTCGTTTGGTCGTGGAATATTCTTCTTTGTCAGTGGAATCTTTTGTAATGACTGCCAAGCAGCCCATTTGTGGGCCCCATAACTGGAATAACCGCTTTAATGAAGAAAACGACAAGTTTGAGTTGTTATAAATAATGGCGTATTTGTTACCATTAACACTGTTGGAATACCCGATGGTTAAAATACAGTAATACACGTGGTTGCACAAAGAAGACACCAGTATTGCACAAAAGATTTTTGAATTATTGATTCTTATATAAGAAGGTACTACTCAATAATTGTTACAAGAATTATCGCTTAATATTTTATTTTATCGATTCAATAATTGTCTGCGCGTTGATATTTTATATTATTGTTGTTTCAATAATTATCAACGCATAGTATTTCTCATTATCGATCAATAATTCATATTATTTGAATAATATTATTAGATAACATTATTGGCAATGTCTAGAAAGTTCTCACAAGGAGAGGTTTGTCACCTAATCATACTTGCCAAGAAGGAGAAATCCTTATCGAAAAGCCCCCTCTTTCCTGGAAACGGTCTGGTTGTCATTATTGTGATTCTATAATATTATTTGTGAATAATTATTTATTAATTTATATGATAAGGAAATATTTATTTGATGTGGATATAAATGATGGATTTATTTATTTTATGTGGTTATAAAAGAAGGAAACTGGTCAGAAGGACTCATAATCCGAAAAATCAATGTTCTTGAGATATATTGTGTGAGTTATTATTTTTAATCCGACCGTTGGATCGTTGTGATTTTTGGTTATGTTATACATATATAAGTTGAGTATATGTCCACAAATTTTGAACCGTTAAAAA
Source organism: Panax quinquefolius (assembly GCA_020205615.1). Taxonomy (NCBI): domain Eukaryota; kingdom Viridiplantae; phylum Streptophyta; class Magnoliopsida; order Apiales; family Araliaceae; genus Panax; species Panax quinquefolius. The sequence goes on from CM035152.1 coordinate 136,687,229, forward strand.
TGAACGTATGATTTGTTATGAATTTTAAGAGGTGACTGGTTCAGAAATTGTTAAAGTTTCTAAATTTATCATTTTGGTTGAAAATTCTAGAATGAGTGGGCCCAACCTATGGTTGGTGAAGAAATGTGCTGGAATTTTATTTCAAATATGGTGGGCGGGAATAGTAGCAGGTAAATCCATCAGGTTGCAGGTCAAGTCTGCTTCGGCGTGCTAGCATTTTCCTATAAATAGGTGCTTAGGTTAGAATTAAAAATACACCAGAAATAAGATTTCTTTCTCTCTATATTATCGAGCGTATTTTTGTGAGTATCTAGATACTTTGAGAGTTATTATTTTGTGCAAGTTTCCTTCAGCATCATACCATTCAGACATACTGTTCTTTTGAGGTAAGGGATGTTATTTTTTTTGTAATGATATTATTTTCTTCAATATCATTATGCCGAAATATTGATATGAGTTTGATTGTGGAATTTCTACCTATTTCTGTCGGGGTTACTATTCACGTATACGACACTATTCACGTATACGACACTATTCATGTATACGACACTATTCACCGAAAAATAAATTTTTTCCTTTTTGTCCAAGATGTCTTTTATGGTTACTATCTTTGATTGTATCCATGTTTTGATCTTTAATTTTGAATTCTACTTCACAATTGGTTATTATGGAGTAATATTGAATTTGGATAAACCGAAATACGAATCCCTAATATTTGTCCTTCTGTCTCACTGGATTCATTTTCTCTAAAATATTTTTCATCATCCTCACTCCTTAATGGTGATATTTGATGAATATCTTTGGCTCAGAAGTGCAAAGATGAATGATTACCTGATGAATATCTTTGGCCCGTAGTGCAAAGATGAATAGGTGTTGAGATGAACATGACCAACTGGTGATATAAATGAATATCTTTGGCCCGTAGTGCAAAGATGAATATTTGATGCAAGATGTATATTGATTGATGTTACTGGGATAAAATATTGATGATGGACTTTTAAATTCAAAGATGATAGTAGATTTCATTCTCTACTTAACTCTTCTAATGAATTTTTGTTTCTAGTGCACTTGTTGATCTAAAACTTGTTGTCTATTATATTCTATCAAATTTTTCCCTGTTGAAGACTAAGGATAATTTGTTGTATATTATCTTAGTCATAATATTTTTTGATGGGCTAGTTGAGCTCACCCTTTTCCTTTTTGTTCCATTTTTCTTCTTAGGAGTTGAGAATTTAGCAGGAACTAGCCGGGGTATGGAGTGATGGTCCAAGGTAGTTGTTATAGTAGTCCTCACTATTTTGTAAAATAGTGTATCAATAAGTGTAATGAGGACTTATTTGAGTGTGAATATTGTCTAGAAGATAATATTTGTATTTCATAGTATTTATGTTGTCGTATTTTGCACGATAATTGTATTAATGAAGTTGTAGTTGTTTCTGTACCATGTATTTGACGTTTCAGAATGGGTGATGTATACCTATTTTGGGGGCGTCACAGCTTTGATATTCCTGCATAGACTAGGTTAGCCATTTTTGTCATATACAAGACACATTTTATATATCAAACAGTATTATATGAAAAGGAAATATGTTTTGATCCACTTCCCTTTTAGTTATGCCTTGTTACTTGCTTGATAGTTGTTTGTTCTCCAGGGCTTATGATCTGGATGTATTCTGAACTCCTCCTTGATGGATGGACATTGAGATGTCTCGGGATCTTTCAGAATGGATCGTTGATCTTTGTAATCCTCTACCCTTTGATGTCTTGGGGCTGATTTCTGAATGGGGTTATAGAGAGGATTGTGGCTTTTCTCTTTGAGGTTAACCGTCCCACAGATGGTCATTGGTACTCCCTTGTATGGAAGAGACCAGGTAGTTCCATCTCTTATGGATTGGTGTATCTCCTTGAGGATTCAACTGCAGCTTAGATGGTCGTCAATTTTTCTCCCATTTGTGTGAGGAGACCAGGTAGTTCCATCCTTTTGGTCTAAGCCGATGAGGTGTAGTTTAACTGCCCCACAGATGGTCGCTGATGTATTCCCATGTATTAGGGAGATTAGGTAGTTCCATCTCTTATGGTTTGCTTTAAAAGTGGAATGATGGTCCCAGTACTGTTGACTAGGTTTTATGTTTTTTGTAGGGGTGAGGCCGCACCGTGAATGACTGCCTACATATTCCCATTGATGAGGGGGAGATCAAGTGTGCATAGTTCTAACCTAACGTGAAAAGGTTGAAAGTTGTATGTGGAAGGGTGTAAAGCTTTTTTTGTTTTTTGTTTTTTTCTATAGTTAGACCAGACCATAAAAATTGTTGCCTACATACTCCCGTGTATTGGGGAGATCATGTCTACGTAGTTCGTCTTTGCTGGGACAAACTGAAGTTATGAAAGGGTGTGAAGGTTGTATGTAGTGAGAAAGGTTTTAAAAACTTGAATGATGATCCAGAACCAGGATGCTGGTTTGTAGGTAACTTCAGAAATAATATCATTTAACGGTGTCGAAGTTGATGAGTTGAAGAAATTCCTCGCCATCCATCTCTTGTAATCTGAGGGCTCCTCCTGTCAATACCTCTTTGACAATAAACGGGCCTTCCCAGTTTGGGGCTAATTTTCCTTTAGATTGATCTTAGTTGTCAAGAACCTTTTTCAAGACCAAGTCATGTTATTTGAATTGTTGTATCCAGACTTTCTTGTTGTAGGATCGAGTGATCCTCTATTGGTATAAATGACCATGGAAGATGGTTGTGGCCCACCTTTCATCTATTAGAGACAATTGGTGGTACCGATCTTGTAACCATTGGTCTTCATTCAACTTAGCGTCTATCAACACTCTCAGGGATTCCATTTCCACCTCTATGGGGAGCACTTCTTTCATGCCATAGGTTAATGAGTAGGGGGTTGCCCCAATGAAAGTGTGCATTGAAGTTCTATATGCTAACAGAGTCTGAGGCAATAGGTCAGTCCATCCTTTATGATTGGCAGACATCGTTTGCATGATCTTTTTGATATTCTTATTAGCCGCTTCAACAGCATCATTTATCTTTGGACGATAGATATTGGAGTTGAGATGTTTGATGTTGAATGTACTACATAATTCCTCCATCATTTGGTTGTTAAGGTTTTTGGCATTGATTGATACAATCACCTCTGGTTTTTCGTATCGATAAATGACATTATTTTTGATGAAACCAATGATCACCTCTTTAGTAACCCTGGGGGAGGAGGCTACTTCTACCCACTTGGTGAAGTAGTTGATCATGGTGAAGATAAACCGATGACCATTACTGGCTTTGGGCTCGATTGGTCCGATCATGTCCATTCCCCACATTGAGAAGAGTCAGGGCGAACTCATATTATGGATCTCCCTTGGAGGGGCGTGGATAGCATTTCCATGAATTTGGCATTGGTAACATCTCTTAACGTGATCATCATAGTGAGCCTTGAGAGAGAGCCAGTAATTCCCTGTTCTTAGGATCTTTTTGACAAGTAGAAGGTCGTTCATGTGTGGGCCGCATACTCTACCATGGATTTCATCCATGAGTCTCTGAGCTTGGTCTTTGTCTAGGCATCTTAGAAGGCCTTGTCCTGCATCTCTTTTGTAGAGTGCATCTCCACTCAGATAGAATTTTAGGGCCATTCGATGGATCCACTTTCTTTCAGCTTGACTCGCCTCAATAAGAGTAGATCCATCTTGTAGATAATCCTTGATAGACTGATACCAAGGGTGTTGAATGGGAGGCAATTCATCTGATACTTCTCCGATGTAATTCCCATAGGCTGGAGCCTTTTTCCAAGAAAATGTGATATTTGGCACGTCTTCCTTATCAGATATGTTGATTAAGGAGGCCAAAGTTGCTAGTGCATCAGCAAAGTCATTCATGTTTCGAGGAATGTGGAGGAAAGATATTTCTTCAAACTCCGAAGCCATCTGGATAACCTTTTGATGGTAAGGCAGAAAATGTAATTCCTTGGTGTGATAGACCCTAGTGGTTTACCTAATTACCAGTTTGGAATCTCCAACGATAGTTAATCGTTTAACGCCCATGGATTGGGCTAGTTTCAACCCCATGATACAGCCTTCATACTCAGCTGTGTTGTTGGTGTTGACAAATTATAATTTGATGGCAACAGAATACTGCACTCCCGAGATAGATACTAGAACTGCTCCAACTCTAGCACCCTCCATGTTCACAACTCCATCAAAATACTTGGGTGTATTGTCCTGATGGTGTTACTGAATTGTCATTACCCCATCATCGGGAAATATGTTTCCAAGGGTTTGAAGTCCCCTGAAGGGGCAGCGGCCAGTTAATCCGCAATTCCTTAACCTTTGATAGACTTTTGAGTCACTTAGATGATGTCAAATTGATGTAGGATCAACTACCATTTGGACAGTCGATAATTAAACATGGGTTTGATAAACACGTACTTGAGAGGATCCATGTGGGATATGAGATGGGTTGTGTGACCATGGAGATAATGTTGTAATCTCATGGAAGCCCATGTTAATGCACAACAAGTCTTCTAAGTCAAGGTATACATGTGCTCACTAATTCTGAATCTTTTGTTGACGTAATAGATAGCTCTTTCTTGGCCTCTATCATCTTTCTGTCCCAGCATACAGCCCATGGCATTGTCATTGATTGACAGGTACATAAACAAGGGAACGTCATCCCTGGGAGGTACCAAGACAGGAGTTTTGACTATTTGCTCTTTGATAAAAAAGAAGACTTTTTGACACTCTTTGTTCCATTTTTTGGAGGAGTTCTTCCTTAATAACATGAAGATGTGTTCACGGGTTGCTGTGAGTTGGGAGATGGATTGGGTGATGAAGTTGATTCTTCCCAGAAATCCCCTTATTTCCCTCTCTATCTGGGGTATGGGCATCTCAGTTATGGCTAAATTTTCATAGGATCCAGCTCAATGCCTTTGTGGCTTATTAGGAATCCCAGCAACTTGCCTGATTTGACGCCAAAGGCTCACTTTGCTAGATTTAGCTTAAAGTTGTTCTTGCACAACCGGTTGTAAAGCTTTTTGAGATGATTTAGGTGGTCTTCCTCCTTTTGGGATTTGACAATGATGTTATCCACACATAGACTTCTATCTTTTTGTGCATTGGATCGTGGAAAAGAGCCATCATGGCTCGCTTATAGGTGGCTCTGGCATTGATGAGGCCAAATGATAACCGTCTGTAGCAAAAGGTTCCCCAATGAGTGATGAATGTTGTCTTCTCACGATCCTCTTTAGCAACCATGATTTGATGGTACCCAACAAAGCAGTCAACAAAGGAGTATATGCCATACTGAGCTGTATTGTCAATGAGTATGTGGATGAATGGTACGGGAAAGCTATCTTTGATTCAAGCTTTGTTCAGATCCCTGTAATCCACATAAACTCGCACCTTCCCTATGGGTGTAGGTATGAGGACAATGTTGGATAGCCACTCAAGGTATGTTGATACCATGATGATTCCGGCTTCAAATTGTTTCACAATTTCTTTCTTGACTTTCAAACTTCACTCAGGTTTTAATCGCTTGAGTTTTTATTTGATTGGCTTGAATCCCTCTTTAATGGGTAGGCGATGAATGACGATGTTAGTGGACAAATTGATCATGTCTTCCTAAGACCATGCAAAGACATCTTGGAATTGGGTCAATAGAGTAACCATGCCATTCCTTTGGCTTGGAGTAAGGTCCATACCAATCTGGATTTCTTTGGGGTTTTTCGAGGTTTCGAGGTTAAAAGATGTGGTTTGATCAAGATTTGGCTTGGGTTTGTCTTCGACCCATTCTTTGATCTCCTGAGGCACCTCATAGTACTCTTGCTCAATCTACATCAAGTCAGAGTCCAACTTTACATCAAAGTTGTAGTCCTTATGAAGAATTGACACTCCATCAGTAAGTTTTGACATATCTAGCTTTAGAGTCTTGAAACAAAATGCTTTTACTTAATATATAAAACTATTTAATCAAACAGAGTGTTAGAATGACATGACAAAAATAACTGCTACTACTATGCAACAAAAGTAAGTAGTTATTACTATCTACAAGGTAGAGGGATTTTCTGCCCTTTTTACCCTTTTTGGCAAATGCAAGGAGTGTTGCTCCAATTGCCATGGGTTAAGTCCTGGTGGATAGCTGTAATGAAGGGGCTGTTATCGTCCTCCTCCTCTTGAATGATGACCATGATGTTTGGACAATCATCATCCGGAATGTCTTTGTTCATACCCTATGTATGGATCAGGATGCACATGTTTGATAAATGTCTCTTTATCTCTTGTTTGCGCCTTTGATTCTTTTCCTCCATGTCTGGGTTTGGTATCAGGACTTCTTTCCCATTAACAGGTATCGGCTTAGGAAACAACATACCTACCACAGAGATAAGAATTTTCCTCAGAGGCCGTACAGAATCTGCATCTGTAGTTTTAGGCAACAGCCTAGTAGATGAAGGAACTGGTGTATGCTTGTGCAGGTTCCTGTGCATGGACCTAGAGGAGTAGCCTAGTTTGGCTTTCCCTGTCTGGCTGGGAATTTGAATTGGGCATTTGATTCCTTGTTGATTTTTTCCTAACCCTTGTCCTGGTTGGAAACCCAAGGATATCATCTCTTGACTGGTCGACATTACCTCGGCGAAAACTTTAGGTTTTAGAGGTGGAGCCCTAATGAGTTGATAGTGAGTGTTTCTCACCTCAAGGGCTTGGAAGCTGACATGCTCAACTTCTTCATTGAAATTAATGAGAGGTTTATCACTTTGGATAGGATTATCTGGATCAGCATTGACAGTGACCAGATTACTATTGATGATCTACTTGAGATGTTGATGAAGAGTGGATGGGACGGCTCTCGCCATTTGGATCCAAGGTCTTCCCAACAATAAAATATATCATGTAGTGATTTTTAGCACTTGAAAGGATATGTAGAATGTATGTGGACCGATTTCCACTGGTAATTCAATCTCTCCGATAGCATTTCGCTGAGATCCATCAAAGGCTTTGATGATTGTGTGGCTGCTTCTCATCAAGTTGAGATTAATCTTCATTCTTTTCAATGTGGTATAGGGGCAAATATTTAGGGATGATCCTCCATCTATTAGCACTCCTCCGACCACATATCCAGAAGACATCACTGCTATGTGCAGTGGCTTGCGATGACTCGTCCCTTTGGGAGGTATGTCATCATTGGTGAAGGATATCACATTGTTGTTGAAGATATGATTTACCAGATCATGAAACTTTTTTGCATCCACTATCTTTGGCAAGTGGGCTTCTTCTAATGTCTTCAGTAAGACCTTCCGGTGATCTTCTGAAGAGAATACCAAGTCAAGAATAGAGATCTGTTGTGATGCTTCTTTTAAGCTTTGCACCACCTTGGCTTCATTGTGTCTAATCTTGTGGAGGAATTCTTCAATCTTCTCCTTGGGCACTTTCCCCTTAGATCTGATGACTGGATTCATCACTCGTGGAGGGAGATATAGCGGATTTTCCTTGGATACCACTGCAATTATGTTTGATGTGGATCCTTCAACCTCTCCATAGTTCCATGGGACTTTCTTGAGGTTGATGATAGGATGTTGTTGTGATGCCCCCAAAATAGGTATACATTACCCATCTTGGGTCGCCAAATACATGGTACTGAATACAAATACAAACTTAATTATACAACATGAGTTGAGAGTTTTTACACGAATATTGTCTTCTACACAATATCCAAACTCAAATGGAGTCCTCATTACATTTATTGTCACACTATTTTATAGAATAGTGAGGACTACTATAACACCATCTCGAACCATCACTCCGTTCCCCGACTAGTTCCGGCTATATTCTCATTTCATGAAGAGAACAATGGAAGTAAGAGGGTGAGCTCAACTAGCCCAGTAAGATATATTATAACTAAGATAATGCAAAATAAGTTATCATTAGCCTTCAACAATGTTAAATTGATAGAATATAATAGACAATAAGTTTAACTGCAGCGGAACAAGTAATCCATTAGAAGAGTCAAGTAGAGCATGATATCTACTATCTTCTATGATTTAAAAAGTTTATCATTAACTTTATCATTTGGGACTCAACAATAAATAAATCACATCATCGAATCATCCCTGCACTACGGGCCAGGGATATTCATTAGTATCACGTCCACAAATTATTCCTGCACTACGGGCCAAGAATATTCGTGTAATCATTAATGTCATGATCATACTGAATTATCCCTGATCATAATTATACCAATCAACAATCCATCTATGCACGTAAGCCAAAGATGACTTTCATCACAATATAAGTATGAGGATGATGACAATGATATAAGACTTCAATTAAAAGAAAGCAAAGGATAAATTTTTAAAGAATTTTAATTTAATTTATTCAGAATTCAATAATGTCCAAATACATGATACTGCTTTGTGGAGTAAAATTCAAGAATAATATCAATGTATCAAAAATAATTTGGACAGAAAAGAAATAAATTTTTGGTGAATAGTACCCCGACATGAAAAGTGCCCCGAATACCCGAGTGAATAATATTTGAGTGAATAGTAATTGGGTGAATAGTAACCCATGAATAGTAACTTGTGAATAGTACCCCAGCATGAAAAGTGCCCTGAATACCCGGGTGAATAATATTATAGTGAATAGTAACCGGGTGAATAGTAACCCGTGAATAGTACCCCGGGTGAAAATATTAATATTTAATAAGAAAGTTCAGATCAATATTCCAATAAAACTATACTGGATGAAACGCAAAACCTCAAGAATATTTCACTAATTTCAAGGATTATTGAAGCAATACTTACCATAGTAAGTTTAGATTTAAGAATATGAAAAGAAAGAACATACAAAACTGCAAATGGATTTTCACCTGTCATACGGTACGTGATCCGCGTAGACAGGTTATTCCGACAAATTAAAGGATGAAAACGAAAAATAGTATTCCTTACGAATACGAAAGAAATAATACCCCTTACCTTAGTAGAAGGATGGATACTGCAATAGTTAAGTAGCAGAATACTCTTCTTCTTGCTCTCTATAATTTCTCTCTCTATAGTTTCTCTTATGAGTCTTAGTGAATTGATGTGAATGATAGAAGAATTAAGTTTCTATTTATAGGAGAATGGACTAAATAGAAATTGATTCATGAACGGTCCAGATTGATTTATTAATAGAACGAACGGTTCATATTGATTACTATTAAAACTATAACCGACAGTCCAGATTGATTTAATTTTAAAACCACCACCGACAGTCTAGATTAATTTACTTTTAAAACCACCACCGACAGTCCAGATTGATTTACTATTAAAACCACCACCGACGGTCCAGATTGATTTACTATTAAAACCACCATCAATGGTCCAGATTGATTAACTATTAAAATCACCATCGATGGTCCAGATTGATTTACTATCAAAACCACCACCAATGGTCCAGATTGATTTAACTTATTACACTTTAGTACCCCTAAAGTTTTCCAAGTTTGCATTATTCCCCTCTAACTTTTGTAATTCACTTATCTTCAATAAACACATTCTTAATACTTTAACAATTATTCATTATTAATATTATAACTCACAAAATTTAACAACCAGATCATTCCCAGGAAAGAGGGGCCTTTCCGATAAGGATTTCTCCCTATTGGCGCGCAATTAGGCGACCAAACCTCTCCTCGATAAAACTTTTTAGACATCGTCAATATTGCAAATAATAATATGAATAACTTTGTTGTCTCAATTATTGATTTAATAATATAAAATATTATGCAGATGATACTGTGACAATAATTGAATCAAATAACGTGAGATACTATGCAACAATTACTGTAGCAATAATTGAGTAAGCTGAGTGGCTTCTTACGTAAGCACTAATAATTAATATCATGTGCTACTATGCAACCACACGTATTACTGTACTTTTATCACCGGGTAGTTCAACAGTTTAACAATAAAACTTTTGCCGTTATTTTTATAAAAAGATATTTTTGTCGTTTTCTAACTACGACAATACTTCCGTTGTGGGGTCCACCAATGATTGTGTCGTCGTACGAATATTCCCCGCTAAAACGAATATTCCCCGACCAATCGAATATTTTATAACAACTTGCATACTTAGAAAAATTTGCAAATATTACCCACAACTATAACATTATATCATATCCACACCATAATATTCTATAATATATTTTGAGAAAAATTTAATCTTTATTCATAAAAGTTGGTGTCTTACAGTTATCCTGAACGTGTGGTTGCTCAGGCTTGGTCAGCACAATTTCCCCACTGTCTATTAAGTCCTGGATCTTATGCTTGAGGGCCCAGAAATCCTGAGTGTCATGGCCTGGAGCTCCAGAATGGTAAACACACTTCTTGCTTTTATTTAAGCTCTTTCTACTTGGATTGGCTGGTGGAAGGAGATGGGTGATTTTTTTTTAAGCTGTCAGAAGTTTGAAAATGTTATCGAGTGAATCCCCTAAATGTGTGAACACTCTTGAATGTCTGACTTCTCCACTCTTTGGAAAGGGAGGATTTGAGGACTGTGCTTGAAAAGGGGAGTAGTTTCTCCTTTGAATAGGCAAATTTTGATTGCCTTTTTGTGTTTGCCCTTGCAGTATCAAGGAAACATCCTCTTCTTTCTTTTTATGGACCCTCCGAGGGTTTTTCCCATAACTTCCAGATTGAATATGCTCAGCTACGGCTTTAAAGTGGCGAGGTCTTGAATCTTCCCAGACTTCAATCCCATTTTTGCCATTTCTCCATGCTTGATCATTTCTGAGAATGGATTTCCTATTCCAGCTAGGACACTCTTATAAAATGGAGTTTCTTGAATATCTATGAAGTTCATCACCATTTCAGACTCTGTTATGGATGTGATAACTTGAGCAACCAGATGCCTCCATCTTTGGGCATACTCTATGAATGACTCATTGACTTTGGTAATTTGATACCTGTTTGGAGCCATCTGAGTTTGAAAGCTGTATTGACTGAGGAAAGCATGGGCTAACTCCTTCCTGCTGTGAATTTTGGAGTTATACAATCTAGTGTACCATGCTTTGTCTTCTCCAGTCAGACTTTTCTGAAATAGCTGCATTCTGAGCTTTTTATTCTCGGTGTAGGATCCGAGCTCTCCAATGAACACTTTTAAGTGGGTGTAAGGATCTCCCAATCCATCATATTTCTTGAAATCGGGAGTCTTGAATTTTTCCAAATAATGAACCCCGAGGAAGATGCAAAGGTCTGAATAGGACACGCTTCCGTGTGCTCCAATCCCTTTGATGGACCGAATAGTCTCTTCCATTTATAAAACCTTCTTCTGAATATCACTGGTGTCTTGATCTTCTTTAAGATGGATGATTTTAAGGGTTTTGTTGGTCTACTCAGTCTGAGACTCAGGTGTTGGGACTTCTCTGTCTGGACCCTGGATTCCTCCATGTGTAGAGGGTTCTGTTTGCATGGGTATTTGTGGACCCTGAGTTGATTTGTTTAGTTCTTTTAGGAGAATAGCCAACTCTATTATTTGATTGCTTAATCCTTCAAACTCCTCACGGGAGACATGAGTAGGATTAGTTTGAGCACTTGTTGCCATGTCTGACTCTTAGGCTTAGTGCCTTTTTGGACTTTGAACGTGTAACAGGACCAATCGTTTCCCTACAAAAAGACTTACGTAGTTTAGTCTGGGGAAACATGGAAATGTTATATGCTATATAATGTGTCCATTTTTTAGGAGTATTATCCTGTAAAACGGATGTCAGCTAATTTAATAACAGGATAACATGGTAAGTCTTGATATGCATGTTCACATATTCTTTTATATTTTCCATTACATTGAGATTGACGTGGAAATGAAATTACAAGTAATTAAAATTACAAGTAATTGAAATGGAAAGGTATGAAGAGACTTCCCTCCATGTTTGGTTTATCAGAGGTTGACCTATCTTAGGCTACTCTCACGGCTTTTCGACATGAAGGTCCCCAGATAATCGTAATTTACTCGATGGGAAGTTAATCTGATCTTTCAATTGGAGAGAATCTAGGTGGTGCCTTTCCTGAGCCTCGTGGAATTAGTCTTCTGACGAGTCCAGTAATCAAACACCGATGGGATAACCTCCTAGTGGAGGGACCACACAACATACATTCACATACATCGCGTCTCACCGTATGGAAATGATGACATGTGCGAAGCACTAATATCACAGGCAGATATGGTGCGAAGCACAAAGTGCAGTAAATAAAGAATTAGTATACATCCATTCAATGTAAATGCAGTATTCATACATAAGCATATAAAAGTTTTTGAAAATCTTAAATAACGGCTTAAGCCCTCTTACTGGAGTCCCCAGCAGAGTCACCACCTATCGACGTTAGAATTTTTATTTGTCCCTTTCTGTTCTTGTCTTTTGGTGTTCTCATTTTAGGTGAGATTTGTTTGAAAAAATAAGTTTGAAAAGGTACGACATGTATATGTCGACGATTTGACTGTGAGAGTCGCCAATGGGTTATTTTTAAATGGTTGCACTAACTCAACCGAGAAAAGGTTGGCACAAAGACCTAGTGATGTGACATTGTTTAACTGGTCTGTAAAATCGAAATTTGTTAGGGTCCGGGGGCTTAATTAAGAGGAGGGAAGGTGTTAGGCACCCCCCGACTTCCGTGATCACATGGTTACCGCCACTTTTCATTAAACTTTTATCTGTGAATGTGTGTGTGTATGAGTTAGGTCTATATGCAGTTGTTTGGAAGTAGTGTTATGCCTCGTTTGCACCTATATACAAAGGGTTTGACTTTTGTATAAAAGTTTAATTTTAACAAGATATAGTAATGATGTTTTGTAAAACAGGTTTTTCAAACCCTTGTGCTCAATAGTAATTAAGGCCCTTGATACTTCCATTTTATTATGTGTTTGGCTTGATTGCTTTTATTTTTGAGATGTGAAGCATCTTCGAGAAAATAAGATACATAGTAGTGCCGACCTCCTTGTGGGCATGAGAGCCATCTAAGGATATTCAGACACCGTAGATAATTTACAAGCTAGCTACAGCTGAAAATGTCTATCAAGGGAACCGAATCTAGATTTAGAGACTAAATATGTGATCACATGATTCCTAGGCTCACATGAGAAAACAATATATACAAAAGCTAGAAAAAGAACTAGATTTGAGAAAATCTAAACTATTCCAGCTTTAACTGTTCCAGTTTAGTCACCATGAACCGGTTAAAGTGAGAAATAGCCAGATTTAAGCAAATCTAGCCCGCAGGCTGAAAGATTAAATATCTACATTATAAAAGCGAGTAAATCAGATATTTATATAAAAGCGATAAATATATATATAAGTATATATATATTGACAATCAACTGCCACAAAGTAAACTCCAGGCAGGACTTTGAAATGTAAATATATATATAAGCGGTAAATGGCCACGAAGTAAACTCCAGGCTTGACAGCAAAGTATATATATATATATATATATATATATATATGTGTGTGTGTGTGTGTGTATATATATATATATATATATATATAAATAGCTATAAATGCAAATTATTATTATATCTAGGCTCAATCAAAAGCAGTGTTCGATAATATATATATATATATATATATATATATATATATATATATATATATAGTAAGTAAACGCATCTTTATATTCTATTCAGGCTCATTCAATTCGAGCTCACAAGATATATATATATATATATATATATATATATATATATATATATATATAAAAGTAATAAAAAGCCACGAATCGACGATCCGGGCATACCCACACAATGCGACTCTCATCGTTAGTAAATATAAATATACAGAAGTAATAGAAAGCTTAAAAATCTGAAATATCTTACAGTGGACTTCCAAGAAGACTTCAGTAGCTTTAAACGCCTGAAAACTCAATTTTTACCGGTTAAATTTCAATATGTAGCAAAAAATAAGATTACAAGTGTTTAGAAAGAAGAATCACTAAGTTTAGAGCAATCTAGAAGTGTTTACAGATTGAAATGGACATAGTTTTATCTCATTTTCTCTTTTTTTTTTCAAATGAGCTGCCAAGAACTCATATTTAAAGACCCAATGGCCGCGGGTCTACCTGCGGTAGCCACGGGTCTACATGCGGCTGCCCGGGTTTCCCTGCGCCATGCGAGTCCCATCGTCTTGAGGTACATTCACTTTGGCTACGCGCTGTCCGCTTGAACCTTAATAACTTTCAATCCAGGCATCCGGTAAAGACGTGATGTACCTTTCCGGAATGCTATTATTGAGAGCAACACAATTACATAGGATTAGAGGTTGTACGAAGCCAGGAAGATGGGTCCATGACCAGATCTCCAAGTCTTCAATTTCTATCCGGTGTGCTATCTTGTGTAGTAGTCACTCGGGATTTTGAGTTATGGTTCTTGTAGGACACCTTGTATGCAGTGTTGATTAAAATGATGTTAAAACGACGTGAATGTAGTATCGAGGTGGCAAAATAATGATTTTGCCCCTCTCTGGAGTTATCTCTGACTTTGCCCAGGTGTAGCAGTCGTTGCTTAGGGTTATCTCTGAGATTGGGCTGTTGTGGATGTTGAATGTCCTCAGGGTTATCTCTGAGGTGTGTTTGACCTCCTGGGGTTGTCTCCGTGGTTTGGAACTGAGTATCCCGGGTTTATCTCTAAGGTTGGAACTGCGTCCCTCGGGGTTATCTCTGAGGATGGAACTAAATCTCCTGGGGTTGTCTCCGGGATTGAAACTGACTTTTTCGAGGTTGTCTCCAAGGTTTGAACTGCGTCCCTCGGGGTTATCTCCGAGGTAGTAACTGAATATCCCGGGGTTATCTCCGAGGTTGGAACTGAGTGTCTCAGGGTTATCTACGAGATTAAAAACTGAATCTCACAGGGTTCTCTCCGGGGTTAAAACTGATTTGACTTCCAGGGTTATCTCTAGAAGACGATTTTGCCCTCCTGCAGGGTTAGCAACAGGAATGCAAAATTTCGAGTGTCTATAATAAATGTCTTTAATAAAAAATTCTTTTATTAATAAATAAATAAATAAGATCGATTATAAAGTATATGCTTTATCATCATTCATGATTGACTTGTATGCATACTACTTTCAATCTCCCACTTGCATTAAAGTCATTCACCTTAGTATCTCATACTCATCTTCTCTAAGTGACGATCAAACTGATGTTGTGTTAACGCTTTAGTTAATGGATCTGCAATGTTGTCTTGAGAGTCCAGACGCTCCAGGGTGACGTCTCCTCTTACAATGATCTCTCTAATCAAATGAAAGCATCGCAACACGTGTTTGGATTTCTGATGAGATCTAGGTTCCTTAGCTTGCGCAACAGCTCCGGTGTTATCACAGAATAAAGGTACAGGTTCTCTAATGCTAGGAACCACATCAAGTTCGGTTATGAACTTCTTCATCCAAACAGCTTCCTTTGCAGCTTCACATGAAGATATGTACTCTGCCTCCGTCATTGAATCAAGAATTGTTTGTTGTTTGGAACTTTTCCAACTCACTGCCCCTCCATTCAAGGTAAACACATACCCCAAAACTAATTTATTGTCATCTTGGTCTGTTTAAAAACTTGAGTCTATGAAGCCCTCTAGTTTCAATTCAGACCCACCGTAGACAAGAAATACATCCTTAGTTCTTCTTAAGTACTTTAGGATATTTTTCACTGCCTTCCAGTGCTCTTCTCCTGGATTCGACTGATATCTACTTGTTACACTAAGTTCATGAGCTACATCAGGTCTAGTACATATCATACCATACATGATAGATCCTATTACTGAAGCATAAGGAATCTTACTCGTATGGTCTCTCTCCTCAGGTGTCTTTGGGGCCTATTTCTTGGAGAGATGTATTTCATGGCTCATCGACATGAAACCTCTCTTGAAATTTTCCATGCCAAACCCCTTTAGCATCGAGTCAATGTATGTTCCTTAAGACAAGCCAAGCATCCTTTTAGATCTATCTCTATAGATCTTTATCCCCAAAATATATTATGTTTCTCCCAATTCCTTCTTGGAGAAGTGTTTAGATAACCAGATTTTAATTGATTGTAGCATAGGAATATCATTCCCTATCAGTAATATATCATCAACATATAATACAAAGAATGAAACGGCGCTCCCACTAACCTTCTTGTACACACATGGTTCATCGTCATTTTTGATAAAATCAAACTCTTTGATTGTCTCATCAAAACGGATGTTCCACCTTCGAGAAGCTTGCTTCAATCCATAAATGGATTATTGTAGCTTACAAACTTGATTTGTTCCAAATGTTGAATCAAATCCCTCTAGCTGTGTCATATACACATCCTCCTCAAGTTTACCATTGAGGAAGGCCGTTTTAACGTCCATCAACCAGATTTCGTAGTCGTGGTAAGCTGCAATCGCAGGAAAAATCCGAATGGACTTGAGCATCGCTACTGGTGAGAAGGTTTCATCACAGTCAACTCTTTGTCTTTATATGAAATCTTTTACGACCAGTCGGGTCTTATAGGTATCTACCTTATCGTCTTCTCTAGTCTTTCTTTTAAAGACCCATTTACACCCAATAGGCTTAATGGCTTCATGTGGTGAAACCAAAGTCCATACTTTATTTTCATACATGGAGTCCGTCTCGGATTTCATGGCTTCTTGCTACTTCTATGAGGCTTTACTACTCATAGCATGCTCGTAATTCAATGGATTATCATTATCTAAGATGTGTACCTCATCATCATCCTCTATGACGAATCCATACCTATCAAGTATCTTTGGTACTCTTCTAGATTTATGAATAGAGTGTGTTACAATAGGTTCATCAACTTGATTAGGTACCTGAGTTTGATCTGTAGTATTTTGTGGTTCTTGAACTTCTTCAAGATATATCTTACTCCCACTGACCCTGTGACGCCCCCAAAATAGGCATACATCACCCATCTTGGGTCGCAAAATACATGCTACAAAATTCAAATAAAACTTAATTATACAACTGTCGTGTAACATACGACAAAACATAAGCTGAGAGTTTTAAAATGAATATTGTCTTCTAGACAATATCCACACTCAATGGAGTCCTCATTACAATTATTATCACACTATTTCACAGAATAGTGAGGACTACTAATGCACCATCTCGGACCATCACTCTGTTCCATGACTAGTCCCGGTTATGATCTCATTTCCTGAAGAGAACAATAAAAGCAACAGGGTGAGTTTAACTAGCCCAGTAAGAAATATTATGACTAAGATAATGCAGAATAAGTTATCGTTAGCCTTCAACAATGTTAAATTGATAGAATATAATAGACAACAAGTTTAACTATAGCGAAGCAAGCAATCCATTAGAAGAGTCAAGTAGAGCAAGATATCTATTATCTTCTATGATTTAAAAAGTTTTTCATCAACTTTATCGCTGAGACTCAGCATAATAAATAAACCACATCATCCAATCATCCCTGCACTACGGGCCAAGGATATTCATGTAATCATCAATGGTCATGATTATACCGAATATTCCCTAGTCATAATCATACCAACAACTATCCATCAATGCACTACAGGCCAATGAGGATTTTTACTACATCATTTGTAATATTACGGGTCATGATTCTACCGAATGATACCTGGTCATAATTATACCAATCAACAGTCCATCTATGCACGTAAGCCAAAGATGACTTTCATCACAATATACGCATAAGGATGATGGCAATGATATAAGCATTAATCAAACGAAATCAAGGATAATTATTAAAGACTTTAAATTTATCCAGAGTTTAAAAATATCCAAATTGTCAACATGATACTGCTTTGTGGAGTAAAATTCAAGAATAATATCCATGTATCAAAAATAATTTGGACATAAAAGAAATAAATTTTTTCGGTGAATAGCACCCCGTGAATAGTACCCTGTGAATAGTACTTCGGGAATAGTACCTTGTGAATAGTACCCCGACATGAAAAGTACCCCGAATACTCGAGTGAATAATATTTGAGTGAATAGTAACTAGATGAATAGTAACCCGTGAATAGTAACTCGTGAATAGTATCCCAGCACAAAAAGTGCCCCGAATACCCAAGTGAATAATATTTGAGTGAATAGTAACTGGGTGAATAGTAACCCATGAATAGTAACTCGTGAATAGTACTCTGGCATAAAAAGTGCCCCGAATACCTGAGTGAATAATATTTTAGTGAATAGTAACTGTGTGAATAGTAACCCATAAATAGTAACCCGGTGAACATGTTGATATTTAATAAGAGAGTTCAGATCAATATTCCAATAAAACGATACTGGATGAAGCGCAAAACTCAAGGATATTTCAATAATTTAAAGGATTGTAGAAGCAATACTTACCATAGTAAGTTTAGATTTAAGAATATGAAAAGAATTAACATACGAAACTGCAAATGGATTTTCACCTATCATACGGTACGTAATCCGCGTAGACAGGTTATTCTGACATATTAAAGGATGAATAAAAAAAATAGTATTCTTTATGAATACGAAAGGAATAATACCCCTTACGAACACAATAAATAATATCCCTTACGAATACAACAAATAATATCCCTTACGAATATAATAAATAATATCCCTTACCTTAGTAGAAGGCTGGATACTGCAATAATGAAGTAGCAGAATACTCTTCTTCTTGCTCTCTATAGTTTCTCTTGTGAGTCTCAGTGAATTGGTGAGAATGAAAGAAGAATTAAGCCTCTATTTATAGGAGAATGGACTAATTAGTAACTAATTCATGAACGGTCCAGATTGATTTACTATTAGAATGGATGGTCCATATTGATTACTATTAAAACCACAACCGACAGTCCAGATTGATTTACTTTTAAAACCACTACCGATGGACCAAATTGATTTACTTTTAAAATCACCACCGACGGTCTAGATTGATTTACTATTAAAACCACCACTGACGGTCCAGATTGATTTACTATTAAAACCACCACCGACGGTCCAAATTGATTTACTATTAAAACCACCATCAATCAATGGTCCGGTCCATTTGATTTACTATTAAAACCACCACCAATGGTCCAGATTAATTTAACTTATTACACTTTTGTACCCATAAAGTTTTCCAAGTTTGCATTATTCCCCTCTAACTTTTGTAAATCACTTATTTTCAATAAACACATTCTTAATACTTCAATAATTATTCATCATTTATATTATAACTCACAATATTTAACAACCAGATCATTCCCGGGAAAGAGGGGGCTTTCCGATGAGGATTTCTCCCTATTGGCGTGCAATTAGGTGACCAAACCTCTCCTCGACAGAACTTTCTAGATATCGTCAATATTGCAAATAATAATAAGAATAACTTTGTCGTCTCAATTATTGATTTAATAATATAAAATATTATGCAGATGATACTGTGACAATAATTAAATCAAATAACGTGAGATATTATGCAACAATTACTGTAGCAATAATTGAGTAAACTGAGTGGCTTCTTACGTAAGCATCAATAATCAATACCGTGTGCTACTATACAACCACGCGTATTACTGTATTTTTACCACCGGGTATCTCAACAGTTTAACGATTAAACTTTCACCGTTATTTTTATAAAAAGATATTTATGTCATTTTCTAACTACGACAATACTTCCGTTATAGGGTCCACCAATGATTGTTTCATCGAACGAATATTCCCTGACAAAAAGAATATTTCCCGACCAAATGAATATTTTATATCAACTTGCTTACTTTGCAAAAAAATTCACATATCACCCTTAACTTTAACCTTTTATCAATTAAACCATTTATTAAATAGAATAATAATTATAAAAAAATTGAATACTTTCTTTTCAAAAAATTCGGGGTCTTATAATCTCCCCTCCTTATGAAATTTTGCCCTCAAAATTTACATACCTGGTATGCCGAAGAGATGAGGATACCTCGTAAGATTCTAACTCTTGAGGTATAACCTTTGAGCGTAGAACATGTTCCTTCTTATCCAAGATTTTAATAAGTACTTCTTCATATGTTAAATCTTCTGCTATCTCATCTAGTTTTAATTCAATAATGTGGTTCGAGTCGCCCACATATTTACGTAACATCGATACATGAAAAATGTTATGAACACACGATAAACTTGGCGGTAAAGCGAGTCTATAGGCCACAGTTCCTACCCGATCGAGGATTTCAAATAGACCAATAAAATTAAGGAGATTTCCTCTCTTCGTCGATTCTTTCTTCTTGAATAACGCCCTCATAAACCTTCTTCTTCACATTCATCAGCTCTGAGTTTGTAGCTTAATCGGCTTTAACTTTATCAATTATAATCGGTTTTAATCGTATATTCACCATTATCACATGGGTCCTTGGAGTCTTTAACTTTATCTCCATCCTTTGCAAGTCATACGAAATGGGTCTTTGTGTTAACAACGTCACACTCATAACCGCATACGATCTTCTACTCAACTCGTCAGCTACCACATTCGCTCTTCCACGATGATATTGAATGGTATGGTCGTAATGGTCAATAGCTCGAGCCAACGTATTCGGCGCATGTTATGTTCGTTTTAGGAGAAGAAATATTTGAGGGTTTTGTATCGGGTTCAAGGTCGATAAAAAATTTAATTTCACGCTCTGAGGGTAGGCCAGGAAGTTCTTCACGGAATACGTCAGGAAATTTATTAACAATAGAAATATCATTCAAATCTGACGTATTTTTGTTTAAATTCGTGACATGAGCTAAGAAAGCTTGACATCCATTTTTTAATAAACGAATAGCTTTATGGCTTGAGATGACAGTGATTGACTTTAGTGGTTTGGTTGTTTGAATTCGCATAATAGGATGGTTATGAATATGAAAGCTAACAACCTTATGAAAACTATCAATTTTAGCATGATGAGTAGTTAACCAACCAATTCCTAAAATCACATCGAATGCAAGTATTTTCAAAGCAATAAGATCGACAGGTAATGTGAAAGTGTCGATTTGAATCAAACAAGATTTATAAACAGTGGAGGTAACGAAGGTTTCTCCTAATGGAGTTTCAACCAATAAGTCAAAGTCAAATTTCTCCAAATTTAAATTTAAACGTTGAGCGCAAGTAGGAGAAATAAAAGAGTGGGTAGAACCGGTATCTAATAAGGTATAAACTTTGCAAGAATTTATATTTAACTAACTCGTGCTAACTTTGTTCGGGTTACTCGCTTTTTAAGAAGCCACAAAAAATGCTCTTCTTGAAACCGCCGACTTTGTTTTGTCGTATCCGCCTTTAGTGCCACCGTCCTAGCTGGACTTGATTTTGCTACAGGACAAAATCGAGCTATGTGACCGTCTTTCCCACAACTAAAACATACCTTGGAAGGTTGTGGACAGTTTGAACTTATATGTCCCTCCTCTCCGCAATTGTAGCATCTAATTGGCGGTCGTTCTCCTCCCCTAGAATTTGTTGCTGGTGCTAGTGCCGACGTCTTCCCGTCATCATTAAATCTTCTCTTCTTGAAATTTCCACTTGAATCATTTCTTCTATTATCTTGGCCATGATTACCATCGAAGTGGTTACCATTTCTGGCATGTTGATTCCCTCCACGTTTGTTGTCACCGCTTCGATGACTGCTACCATTGGTATTATCGACTTGTCGGCTGCTCTCTCTTTGTTGGGTTGACTCATTATTGCGCTCCAATAACTGAGCCCTATTTACAACATCTGAATACAAACACAGTTTGTGAGAAATGAGGTATTGACATATTGCAGGTCTCAAACCCGTAGAAACATTCGTGTCATTCTCTCCTCATTATCAACCAAATAGGATGCGAACCGGGACAACTCGACAAACTTAGCCTCGTACTGCGACACGGTCATATTATTTTGCTCCAACTTGATAAAGTCCACCTCCTTCATGTGACGAATACTTTTGGGAAAGTACTTGTCATTGAACAGCTCTTGGAACTTCTCCCAAGTCATTTTGAGTGCGGCAGGCTGGGTATGCTTTACTGATTCCCACCAGTAATCTGCCTCTCCTCTCAACATGAAGGTGGCAAAGGGAACCTTTTGCTCCTCAGAGCATCCCAAGACATCAAATATCTTGGTGATATGCTTTATCCACGTCTCCGCCTTAAGTGGTTTTGGCTCTCCCAAAAACTTCGATGGTCTCAGCTCCTTGAATTGCTTAGCGGTGACCATCTGTGAGTTGCCAGTGTTTCCACCTGCATTTTGAACAGGAGCCGCTCTCGTCTGATGTTGCATGAATTGCATAAAGCCTCTGAACATCCCATCATTCATCATTTGATCGGTGTTATTGTTTACCTGAGGATTATTGTCTTCCTGTTGCACATTATCTTGGGTATTGATCGTTAGTGACTCAACGGTCTCATGTGCTTCATTGTTGATCTCAACATTTTCAGATGCCATTTTCAAACATTGCCAAAAAACAAGGGTTAATTGCCATGTCACATATTATTCTTATACTCTGATCGACCAATTAAATACCAAATAAACTTAGGTAGGTCAAACTAGCCAAAGAATTCCCCGTCTCCCCCCTCCTAGTTCTTGTCTCACATTTCAGCCAGGGATCATATCCCTAAGCTTTGTTACCAACTATGATGCCCCCAAAATAGGTATACATCACCCATCTTGGGTCGCCAAATATATGGTACAAAATTCAAATACAACTTAATTATACAACTGTCGTGTAACATACGACAAAACTTAAGTTGAGAGTTTTAAAATGAATATTGTCTTCTAGACAATATCCACACTCAATGGAGTCCTCATTACAATTATTATCACACTATTTCACAGAATAGTGAAGACTACTAATGCACCATCTCGGACCATCACTCCATTCCCCGACTAGTCCCGGTTATGTTCTCATTTCCTGAAGAGAACAATGAAAGCAAAAGGGTGAGCTCAACTAGCCCAGTAAGAAATATTATGACTAAGATAATGCAAAATAAGTTATCGTTAGCCTTCAACAATGTTAAACTGATAGAATATAATAGACAACAAGTTTAATTGCAGCGAAACAAGCAATCCATTAGAAGAGTCAAGTAGAGCAATATATCTACCATCTTCTATGATTTAAAAAGTTTTTTATCAACTTTATCGCTGAGACTCAGCTTAATAAATAAACCACATCATCGAATCATCCCTGCACTACGGGCCAAGGATATTCATGTAATCATCAATAGTCATGATTATACCGAATAATCCCTGGTCATAATCACACCAACAATAATCCATCAATGCACTACAGGCCAATGAGAATTTTTACCACATTATTTGTAATATTACGGGTTAAGATTATACCGAATGATACCTGGTCATAATCATACCAATCAACAGTCCATCTATGCACATAAGCCAAAGATGACTTTCATCACAATATAAGCATGAGGATGATGACAATGATATATAAGTATTAATCAAACGAAATCAAGGATAATTATTAAAGACTTTAAATTTATCCAGAGTTTAAAAATATCCAAATTGTCAACATGATACTGCTTTGTGGAGTAAAATTCAAGAATAATATCCATGTATCAAAAATAATTTGGACAGAAAAGAAATAAATTTTTTCGGTGAATAGTAACCCGGCATGAAAAGTGCCCCGAATACCCGAGTGAATAATATATGAGTGAATTGTAACTGGGTGAATAGTAACCCATGAATAGTAACTCGTGAATAGTACCCCGGCATGAAAAATGCCCCGAATACCCGAGTGAATAATATTTGAGTAAATAGTAACTGGGTGAATAGTAACCTGTGAACAGTATTCTGGCATAAAAAGTGACCCGAATACCCGAATGAATAATATTTTAGTGAATAGTAACCGGGTGAATAGTAACATATGAATAGTAACTCGTGAATAGTACCCCGGCAAGAAAAGTGCCCCAAATACCCGAGTGAATAATATTTTAGTGAATAGTAACCGGGTGAATAGTAACTCGTGAATAGTATCCCGACATAAAAAGTGCCCCAAATACCCGAGTGAATAATATTTTAGTGAATAGTAACCGGGTGAATAGTAACTAACTCGTGAATGATATCCGAGGCATAAAAAAGTGCCCCGAATACTCGAGTGAATAATATTTTAGTGAATAGTAACTGGGTGAATAGTAACCTGTGAATAGTACCCTAGTGAAAATATTGATATTTAATAAAAGAGTTCAGATCAATATTCCAATAAAATGATACTGGATGGAGCGCAAAACTCAAGGATATTCCAATAATTTCAAGGATTATAGAAGCAATACTTACCATAGTAAGTTTAGATTTAAGAATATGAAAAGAATTAACATACAAAACTGCAAATGGATTTTTACCTGTCATACGGTATGTAATCCGCATAGACATGTTAAATGATGAATACGAAAAATAGTATTCCTTATGAATATGAAAGAAATAATACCCCTTACGAACACAACAAATAATATCCATTACGAATACAACAAATAATATCCCTTACAAATACAATAAATAATATCCCTTACCTTAGTAGAAGGCTGGATACTGCAATAGTGAAGTAGTAGAATACTCTTCTTTTTGCTCTCTATAGTTTCTCTCTCTATAGTTTCTCTTGCGAGTCTCAGTGAATTGGTGAGAATGAAAGAAGAATTAAGCTTCTATTAATAGGAGAATGGACTAAATAGTAACTGATTCATGAACGGTCCAGATTGATTTAGTATTATAACGGATGGTCCATATTGATTACTATTAAAACTACAACCGACGGTCCAGATTGATTTACTTTTAAAACCACCACCGACGGTCCAGATTGATTTGCTTTTAAAATCACCACCGACGGTCCAAATAGATTTACTTTTAAAACCACCACCGACGGTCCAGATTGATTTACTATTAAAACCACCATCGACGGTCCAGATTGATTTACTATTAAAACCATCACCGACGGTCCAAATTGTTTACTATTAAAACCACCATCAATGGTCCAGATTGATTTACTATTAAAACCACCACCAATGGTCCAGATTAATTTAACTTATTACACTTTGGTACCCATAAAGTTTTTCAAGTTTGCATTATTCTCCTCAAACTTTTGTAAATCACTTATTTTTAATAAACACATTCTTAATACTTCAACAATTATTCATCATTAATATTATAACTCACAATATTTGACAACCAGATCATTCCAAAAAAAGAGTGGACTTTCCGATAAGGATTTCTCCC
Source organism: Panax quinquefolius (assembly GCA_020205615.1). Classification (NCBI taxonomy): domain Eukaryota; kingdom Viridiplantae; phylum Streptophyta; class Magnoliopsida; order Apiales; family Araliaceae; genus Panax; species Panax quinquefolius. The sequence continues at coordinate 136,712,372 of CM035152.1, forward strand.
TATTGGCGCGCAATTAGGTGACCAAACCTCTCCTCGACAAAACTTTCTAGACATCGTCAATATTGCAAATAGTAATATGAATAACTTTGTCGTCTCAATTATTGATTTAATAATATAAAATATTATGCAGATGATACTATGACAATAATTGAATCAAATAACGTGAGATACTATGCAACAATTACTGTAGCAATAATTGAGTAAACTGAGTGGCATCTTACGTAAGCATCAATAATCAATACCGTATGTTACTATGCAATCACGCGTACTACTGTATTTTTACCACCAGGTATCTCAATAGTTTAATGACAAAACTTTCACCATTATTTTTATAAAAAGATATATCTGTCATTTTCTAACTATGACAATACTTCTGTTGTGGGGTCCACCAATGATTGTGTCATCGAACAAATATTCCCTGAAAAAAAAGAATATTCCCTGACCAAACGAATATTCCCCGACACAACGAATATTTTATATCAACTTGCTTACTTTGCAAAAAAATTCACATATCATCATATCCTTAACTTTAACCTTTTATCAATTAAACCATTTATTAAATAGAATAATAACTATAAAAAAATTGAATGCTTTCATTTCAAAAAATTTGGGGTCTTACAGACCCCTTCAAAGATAAACTCCTTTTCCAAGAAGGTAGCATGTTTCGCAACAAACACCTTTTGATCAGTTGGATAATAGAAATAATACCCTTGTCGACGTCGGATTTTTATTTGTCCCTTTATGTTCTTGTTTGGTGTACTCATTTTAGGTGAGATTTGTTTGAAAAAACATGTTTGAAAAGGTCTGACATGTATATGTCGACTATTTGACTGTAAGACTCGCCAATTGGTTATTTTTAAATGGTTGCACCAACTCAACCGAGAAAAAGTTTGCACAAAGACCTAGTGATGTGACACTATTCAACTGATCTGCAAAACTAAAATTCGTTAGCGTTCGCGGGCTTGATGAAGCAGAGGGAAGGTGTTAGGCAACCCCCGACTTCCGTGATAACACGGTTACCGCCACTTTTCATTAAACTTTTATCTGTGAATGTGTGTGTGTGTGAATTGGGTCTATGTGCAGTTGAATAAATGGCCACATAATAAACTCCAGGCCTGACAAAAATGTATATATATATATATAAGTATATGTATATAAAAGCAGTAAAAAGCCACGGATCGATGATCCGGGCATACCCACGCAACGTGACACTCAACGTTAGTAGATATAAATATATGGAAGTAATAAAAGGCTTAAAAATCTGAAATATCTTACAGTGGGCTGCCAAGAAGACTTCAGATAGCTTTTGACGCCTGAAAACTTAGTTTTCACCAGGTTAAATTTTAGTATGCAGCAAAACATGAGCTTACAAGTATTTAAAAAGAAGAATAACTCAGTTTAGAGCACTCTAGAAGTGTTTACAGGCTAAAATGGACAGAGTTTTCTTTCATTTTCTCTTTTTTTTCAAATGATCAGCCAAGAGCTCATATTTGAAGAACCGATGGCCACGGGTCTACCTGCGGCTACTCGGGGTGCCCCGGGCCATGTGGGTCCCGTCATCCCGAAGTACGTGCACTTTGGCTATGTGTTGTTCGCTCGAACCTTCATAACTTTCAATCTAGGCATCCGATAAAGGCGTGTTATACCTTTTCAGAATATTGTTATCGAGAGCTACACAATGACATGGGATTAGAGGTTGTATGAAGCCGGAAAGATGGGTCCATGACCAGATCTCCAAGTCTTCAAATTCTATCCGGTGTGATGTCCTTTATAGTAGTCACTCGAGATTTGAGCTATGGTTCTTGTGGGACACCTTTGTACGTAATTTTTGATTGAAATGCATTGAGACAACGTGAATGTAGTATCGAGGTGGAAAAATGACAATTTTGCCCCTCACTGGGGTTATCTCCGTCTTTGGCGCAGATGTAGCAGTCGTTGCTTAAGGTTATCTGAGATTGGGTTGTTGTGGATGTTGAATGTCCTCAGTGTTATCTCTGAGGTGTGCTTGACCTCCCGGGGTTGTCTCCGGGGTTTAGAACTAAGTATCCCAGGGTTGGAACTACGTCCTTTGGGGTTATCTCCGAGGTTGGAATTGAATCTTCCGGGGTTATATCTGGGATTGAAACTGACTTTTTTGGGGTTGTCTCCGGGGTTTGAACTGCGTCCCTCGGGGTTATCTCTGTGGTTGTAACTGAATATCTCTGGGTTGTCTCCGGGGTTGGAACTGAGTATCTCGGGGTTATCTACGAGATTAAAAACTGGATCTCACAGGGTTCTCTCTGGGGTTAAAACTGATTTGACTTCAAGGGTTATCTCTAGAAGACGATTTGGCCCTCCTGCAGGGTTAGCAATATGAATGCAAAATTTCAAGTGTCTATAATAAATGCCTTTAATAAATAATTCTTTTATTAATAAATAAATAAGATTGATTACAAAGTACATGCTTTATCATCATTTATGATTGACTTGTATGCATACTACTTTCAATCTCCCACTTGCACTAAAGCCAATCACCTTGGTATCTCATACCCATCTTCTGTAAGTGACGATCGAACTGTTGTTGTATTAACGCTTTAGTAAATGGATCTGCAATGTTGTCTTGAGAGTCCACATGCTCTAGGGTGACGTCTCCTCTTTCAATGATCTCTCTAATCAAATAAAAGTGCCATAACACATGTTTGGATTTCTAATGAGACCTAGGTTCCTTAGCATGTGCAACAGCTCCAGTGTTGTCACAGAATAAAGGTATTGGTCCTCTAATGCTAGGAACCACATCAAGTTCAGTTATGAACTTCTTCATCCAAACAACCTCCTTCACAGCTTCACTTGCAGCTATGTACTTTGCCTCCGTCACTGAATCAGAAACTATTTGTTGTTTAGAACTTTTCCAACTCACTGCGCCTCTATTCAAGGTAAACACATACCCCGAAATTGATTTACTATCATCTTGATTTGTTTGAAAACTTGAGTCTGTGAAGCCCTCTAGTTTCAATTCAGACCCACCGTAGACAAGAAATACATCCTTAGTTCTTCTTAAGTACTTTAGGATATTTTTTCACTGCCTTCCAGTGCTCTTCTCCTAGATTCTACTGATATCTGCTTGTTACACTAAGTGCATGAGCGACATCAGGTCTAGTACATATCATACCATACATGATAGATCCTATTACTGAAGCATAAGGAATCTTACTCGTACGGTCTCTATCCTCAGGTGTCTTTGGGGTCTGTTTCTTGAAGAGATGTATTTAATGGCTCATCGGCATGAGACCTCTCTTAGAATTTTCTATGCCAAACCTCTTTAATATCGAGTCAATGTACGTTCCTTGAGATAAGCCAAGCATCCTTTTAGATCTATCTTTATAGATATTTATCTCCAAAATATAGGATGTTTCTCCCAAGTCCTTTATGGAGAAGTGTTTAGATAACCAGATTTTAATTGATTAAAGCATAGGAATATCATTCTCTATTAGTAATATATCATTAACATATAATACAAGGAATGAAACAATGCTCCCACTAACCTTCTTGTACACACATGGTTCATCCTCATTTTTGATAAAATGAAACTCTTTGATTGTCTCATCAAAACGGATGTTCCATCTTCGAGAAGCTTGCTTCAATCCATAAATAGATCATTGTAGCATACAGACTTGATTTGTTCCAACCATTGAAACAAATCCATCTGGTTGTGTCATATATATATCCTCCTCAAGTTTCCCATTGAGAAAGGCCATTTTCACGTCCATCTGCCAGATTTCGTAGTCGTGGTAAGCTGCAATCGCAAGCAAAATCCAAATGGACTTGAGCATCACTACTGGTGAGATGATTTCATCATAGTCAACTCTTTATCTTTGTTTAAAACATTTTACAACCAGTCGGGTCTTTTAGGTCTCTACCTTACCGTCTGCTCCAGTCTTTCTTTTAAAGACCCATTTACACCCAATATGCTTAATGCCTTCAGGTGGTAAAACCAAAGTCCATACTTGGTTTCTATACATAGAGTCCATCTAGGATTTCATAGTTTCTTGCCACTTCTCTGAGTCTTTACTACTCATAGCATGTTTGTAATTCAATGGATCATCATTATCTATGATGCGTACCTCGTCATCATCCTCTATGACGTATCCATACTTATCAGGTATCTTCGGTACTCTTCTAGATTTACGAATAACGTGTGTTATAATAGGTTCATCCACTTGATTAGGTACCTGACTTTGATCCATAGTACTTTGTGGTTCTTAAACTTCTTCAAGATATATGTTATTCCCACTGACCCCTTCAAAGATAAACTCCTTTCCCAAGAAGGCATCATGTTTTGCAACAAACATCTTTTGATCAGTTGCATGATATAAATAATACCCTTGTCGACGTCGGAATTTTTATTTGTCCCTTTATGTTCTTATCTTTTGGTGTTCTCATTTTAGGTGAGATTTCTTTGAAAAAAGAAGTTTGAAAAGGTTCGATATGTATATGTCGATGATTTGACTGTAAGAGTTGTCAGTTGGTTATTTTTAAATGGTTGCACCAACTCAACCAAGAAAAGGTTTGCAAAAAGACCTAGTGATGTGACATTGTTTAACCGAGTCTCAGAAAAGCCCAAATTTGTTAGGGTCCGGGGCTTGATTAAGCGGAGGAAGGTGTTAGGCACCCCCACTTACTGTGATAACAATCTTTATTACGCCACTTTTCATTAAACTTTTATCTATGAATGTGTGTGTGAATTAGGTCTATGTGCAGTTTTTTGAAAATAGTGTTATGTCTCATTTGCACCTATATACAAAGGGTTTGACTTTTGTATAAAAGTTCAATTTTAACAAGATATAGCAGTGACGTGTTGTAAAATAGGTTTTTCAAATCCTTGTGCTCAATAGTAATTGAGGCCTTTGATACTTCCATTTTATTATGTGTTCGGCTTGATTGCTTTTATTTTCGAGATGCGAAGCATCTTTGAGAAAATAAGATTCATAGCAGTGCCAAACTCCTTGTGGGCATGAGAGCCATCTAAGGATATTTAGACAACGTAAATAATTTACAAGCAGGCTGCAGTTGAAAATGTCCATCACGGGAACCGAATCTAGATTCAAAGACTGAATCTGTGATCACATGATTCCTAGGCTCACATGAGAAAGAAATATGTGAAAAAACTAGAAAAAGAACTAGATTTGAGAAAATCTAAACTATTTCAGTTTCAACGATTCTAGTTTAGTCACCATGAACTGATTAAAGTGAGAAATTGCCAGATTTAGGCAAATCTAGCATGCAGGCTGAAAGATTAAATATCTACATTATGAAAGCGAGTAAAGCAGATATTTATATAAAAGCGATAAATATATATATATATATATATATATAAACGATTAACTGCCACGAAGTAAACTCTAGCAGGACTTTGAAATGTAAATATATATATATATATATATATATATATATATATATATATATAGCGATAAAAAGGCCACAAAGTGATCTCCAAGCCAGATAGAAATGTACACATATATATATATATATAAGTTGTAAACGCACCAGATATTATATCTAGACTCAATCGAAACAGAGTTCGATAATATATATAAATATATATATATATAAAACACACCGAATATTTTATCCAGGCTCATTCGAGTTCGAATTCGTCAATATATATATATATATATATATATATATATATATATATAAGCAGTAAAAGCCATGGATCGACGATCCGGGCATACCCACGCAACGCGACTCTAAACGTTAGTAGATATAAATATATGGAAGTAATAAAAATCTTAAAAATCTGAAATATCTTATAGTAGGTTGCCAAGAAAACTTCAGATAGCTTTAGATGCCTGAAAACTCGGTTTCTACCGGTTAAATTTCAGTATGTAGCAAAACACGAGCTTACAAGTGTTTCGAAAGAAGAATCACTCAGTTTAGAGCACTCTAGAAGTGTTTACAAACTGAAATGAACAGAGTTTTCTCTTATTTTCTCTTTTTTTTCAAATGAGCTGCCAAGAGCTCATATTTAAAGACCCGATGGCCACGGGTCTACATTGCACGCCGGGGTGCCCCGAACCATCTGGTCCCATTGTCTCCGTCGTGCACTTTGGCTACGCGTTGTCCGCTCAAACCTTCATAACTTTCAATCCGAGTATCTGATAAAGGCGTGTTGTACCTTTTTAGAATGTTATTGTCGAGAGCTACACAATGACATGGGATTAGAGGTTGTACAAAGCCGGTAAAATGGCTCCATGACCAGATCTTTAAGTCTTCAAATTCTATTCGGTGTGATGTCTTATATAGTAGTCACTCGGGATTTGAGATATGGTTCTTGTGGGACACCTTTGTACGCAGTGTTTGATTGAAATATGTTGAGACAATGTGAATGTAGTATTGAGGTGGCAAAATGATAATTTTTCCCTCATCGGGGTTATATCCGTCTTTAGCGCAGATGTAGCAGTCGTTGCTCATGGTTATCTCTGAGATTGGGCTGCTGTAAATGATGAATCTCCTCAGGGTTATCTTTGAAGTGTGTTTGACCTCCCAGAGTTGGAACTGAGTGCCTCAGAGTTATCTTCAAGGTTGGGCCCAAATTTTTGGGGTTTTCTCTGGGCTGGAATGGCTTCCCTCGGGGTTATCTCTGAGGTTGGGCCCAATCTCCTGGGTTGTCTCCGGGATTGAAACTGAGTATCTCGAGGTTGTCTCCGAGATTAAGAACTAGATCTCTCGGGGTTGTCTCTGGGGTAGAACTTGATTTGACTTCCAAGGTTATTTCTGGAAGATAATTTTTCCTCCTTCGGGGTTATAGCGAGAATATAAAATTTTGAGTGTTTACTGATGCCCCTCTTTATCATATTCATGCAATACAATGGCATGTATAGGATAAAGACTACTAGACACTTGAAATCTGATAAGATAAACATGATGCAAATGTATGCTAAGTGTGGTTTGTTGGAATGGTTTCCAACGAAATATGATAATTGTCTGCTCCCACCGCTTCTGTTGGGTGAATGGCGTTGTCCATGATGACCCTGTTGAGCTGCTTAGATTTCTACTCGACCAGTAGTTTCCAAAGCTCACAAAAATCTCCATGATTGAGACCAGAGGATGTGGACATTGGGGTTATCACCAAAGTCCTTAATCCTCATTGCAGGCTTTCTATTGAAGATGCTCTTCTCATGTGTGAGAGGCTCTTGGGGAATTGTGTTTTTATAGCTGAGGATCTATATAACAGATTCCATCATCGGTCCTCCCTGATGAGGATGGTTTTCCCTCGTCAGGTTTTTCTGACGCTTCATTAGAGTTATTACCAATGGCTAGTAATATCAGGGCTGCCTGATCTTCGCTAAAATGTCCTTCAACGGCTAAGTTCATCAAACCACCTCGATGCTCACTGGAGTTCTCGCTGACTACCGATAATGCCAAGACTATTTGACCCTCGCTGAAATGTCCTTCAACGGCTAAGTTCATCGGACCACCTCTGATGCCTCACTGGAGTTACTACCAACGGCTGATACTATCAAGGTTGTCTGACCTTCGCTGAAATGTCCTTCAATGGCTATTATCATCGGACCACCTCCGATGCTTCGCTGGAGTTACTACCAACAATTGATAATGTCAAAGCTGTTTGACCCTCGCTAAAATGTCATTCAACGTCTAAGGATATATGAAATCTCCGTTGGCGACAGATTTCTGAAGAGACATGATTTTGATTGGAATTCTAATCCAGGTTGATGGCATTGGACCTTTGCGAGGTATTGTCAGGGGTAGGTTTTAGCAACTGTGATAATTGGTTTTGTAAACCACATTTACGGGTGAAAACCAATGATTGATAAGACCCCAACTTTTATGAATAAAGATGATTTTTCTATAATTATCATTTTTGAATATTATGGAATGAATTTGTTATAATGTTATAGTTTGGTAGTATTTATAAATTCCGCAAAGTATGCAAGTTGTTATATTATATTCGATTGGCCTTCCGGAGAATATTCGCTTTTAGCAGGAATATTCGCATAACGGCAATTGTTAATCATCGTGGACCCCACAATGTAATTATTGTTTGATCGAGAAAACGACAAAAATATTTTTATGAAAATAACTACGAAGTTTTACCGTTAATACTACGTTGAACTACCTTGGAGTAAAAGTACAAGAATACGCTGTGGTCGCATAAGAAAGCACACCATTATTGATTATCGATGCTTACGTGAGAAGTCACCGCTTATACTCAATTATTGCTATAAGAATTGTTGCATCATATCTCTCATATTATCGATTCGATTATTGTCACAAGATCATCTCGTGATTATATGATATATTATTAAATCAATAATTGAGACGACAAAGTTATTCATATTATTAAATCGCAATATTTACAATGTCTAGTAAGTTCGCCAAGGAGAGGTTTGGTCACCTAATCATACGCTACCAATAGTGAGAAATCCTTATCGAAAAGCCCCCTTTCCTCGGGAACGACCGTTTGTTAAATATCAGGAGTTATAATATTAATGATGAATAAGTTCGTGTTGATTAAAGATGAATTTGATAGTTCCATCAGGTCGGGATTATTAGTGTTAGTGGAAATCGACATCTATTCCGATGATAATTGATGTCTGAGGGTTATATTGATAAATCGGGAAATTTATCGGATAAATGAGCAATTAATTGCTACTAATTCACATGCTTATATAACTATTTGTTCACATGTGTGTACTATTGAATCACATTCTTATACTATTAGGGGAGTTGGTGCAAGATTGATAATACTTGCATGATTAAATTAAAGATGGAGGTATAGATGGAGGTACTATACCGTAATTCGTATTTTCACATGATTATAACTATTGATTCATATGATTGAACTATTGATTCACATTATTTACTATTAGGGGAGGTGGTGCAAGTTTGATAATACTTGCAGGACTAAATTAAAAATGAAAGAAAAGTTGGGGTATTGTACTGTAATTTTTCGAGCCCCAAAACGTGCAATTATCGAAACTATATTTTTCTATAAATAGAAGCTCATTCTTCCTTCATTTCTCACCAATTCACTAAAGCTATAGAGCAATTATTATAGAGAGAAATTATAGAGAGAAGCTATAGAGAGAAAATCTATAAAGAAGAGAAGTCTGCCACCTCACTATTCCAAAGATCCAGCTTTTCCGAGGTAAGGGGTATTATTCCTTTTGTAGTCATGAAGAGAACTTCATTATTCCATTCTTTATTATTCTGTTGAATAACTCAGATACGCTGCTACCCTATACTTGGTGAAATTCTTCTCGTTATTCCATTCTTTATTATTCTGTTGAATATCCTCGTCATGCAAGCTTTTACGCTCCTCGGTTCCGCCTTTATTATTCTCGTTGAATATCCTGTCTCATGTATTTTTTACCGACCCGGGTTCCGCTTTATTATTATTCTCGTTGAATATCCTCGCTATGCGCTTTTACGTTTTCGATTCGTTATTCCGCTTTTATTATTCTTCTGGTTGAATAACTCGCTGAATAACCACGCATGGCTATCGCATGCCCGGTGATTTCTTTTGTTATTCCATTCTTTATTATACTCAAATTGGTTAAAGTTTTAACTTCTATACTCCATGAAATTAGTGGAATATCCTCGATATTTGCGCTTCATCCAAAGATCTTTTCATGGAAATATTCTTCCGAGCATTCTTGAATTTTACTCTACAAAGAAGTATCATGTTGACAATTTGACGTTATTAGTTCTTGGTTAAATTAATTCTTGAACTTGTTTTATCAATTCTTATATCATTGTCATCATCCTCATGTTTATATTATGTTGAAAGTCATCTCGTGGCCCAGTAGTGCATGATGGACTTGGTATGATTATGACCAGGATTATTCTTGATAATCATGACCGTAATGTTACAAATGATGTGGTAAAAGTCCTCATCGCCCGTAGTGCATCGATGGACGCTTGTTGGCATGATCATGACCATCGATGAATACACGAATATCCTCGCCCGTAGTGCATGGATAATTTGTGGTCGTGACCCTAATGAATATCCTCGTCAGAAAAGTGTGGATGATGTGGATTATTTATTGTCGAGTCTCAAATGATAAAAAGTGATGAAAACCTTTTTAAATCATAAAAGATAGTAGATTTTATTCTCTACTCAACTTTTTAATGGATTGCTTGTTCCACCGCAGCTTAAACTTGATGTCTATTGTATTTTATCGCTTTAACATTGTTGAAGGCTAATGATAATTTATCCCGCATTATCTTAGTCATAATATTTCATCGGGCTAGTTGAGCTCACCTTTTTCTTTCACCGTTTTCTTCAGAAAATGAGAATATAGCCGAACGAGTTCTAGCCTGGGAACCGAGTGACTATCCGTATGATAGTATTAGTAGTCCTCACTATTCTGTGAAATAGTGTGATAATAAATGTATTGAGGACTTATTTTGAGTTTGTATACTGTCTAGAAGACAATGATTGTATTAAAACTCACAGCTCATGTTGTATATTTAAGTTTGTATCTGAATTTTGTACCACGTATTTGACGGCTCATAATAGGTGATGTATACCTATTTTGGGGGCATCACAGTTGATATCAAAGCTTAGGGATATGATCCCTGGCTAAGATGTGAGACAAGAACTAGGAGGGGAGAGACGGGAAATTCTTTCGCTAGTATGACCTACCTAAGTTTATTTGGTATTTAATTGGCTCACGTATATAGGGATAATATGTGATATGTTAATTAACCCTTGTTTTGTGGCAGTATTTGAAAATGGCATCCGAGAATGTTGAGAACATCAATGGAGCACAAGAGACCGTTGAGTCTCCACAGATCAATAATCGTGATAATGTGCATCGTGAAGGCGACATAATCCTCATGCAAACAACAACACCGACCAAATGATGAACGATGGAATGTTCCGAGACTTCATGCAATTCATGCAACATCAAAGCGAGAGCGCTCCCGCCCAAAATGCAGTGGAAACACCGGCAACTCTTGACGGCCACCGCCAAACAGCTTCAAGGAGCCGGACCACCGGAGTTTTTTTGAGAGCCAAAGCCACTTAAGGCGAGACATGGATAAAGCAGATCAACAAGATATTTGATGTCTTGGGATGCTCCGAGAGCAAAGGTTCCTTTTGCCACCTTCATGTTATGCGCAGAGGCAGACATCGGGTGGGAATCAGAAAGCGACTCAACCCGCCGCCACATCAAGATGTCTTGGGAGAAGTTCCAAGAACTGCTCAACGACAAGTACTTTCCCGAAAGTATTCGTCACACGAAAGAGGTAGAGTTCATTAAACCGAACAAAACAATACGACCGTGTCGCAAAGACGGGCCAAGTTTGCCGAAGTTATGTCCCGGCCATATCCCCATTTGGTTGATAATGAGGAGAGAATGACGCGAATGTTTCTAAGAGGTTTGAAACCCGAGATACGCCAATATCTTATCTCTCATAAACCGTGTTTTGTATTCGATGTTGTTAATAGGGCTCAGCTTATTGAGCGCCGATAATGAGTCAACCCAACCAAAAGAGAGCAAATGAAAAATGATAATACCAAAGAAAACAATCATCGAAGCTATGACAATAAGCGTGGAGGGAATCAACATGCCGTAAAGGGTAACCACTTTGGTGGTAATCATGGCCAAAACAATAAGAGAATGGACATTTCAAGAAGAGGAGATTCAACAATGATGGAAAGACGCCAAGATCAAAGACTGTCGTTAAGGAAGGAGAACGACCACCTATCATATGCTTCAAATGTGGAGGGAGGACACATCATCATCAAATTGCGCGATGCCTCCAAAGCATGTTACAATTGTGGAAGAGAAGGTCACCGCCCGATTTTGTCGCGGCAATCAAGACAAGTCCAAATGGGATGGAGGCATCAAAGGTCGCCCCAAATAAGACAAAACCTAGAGTTCAAGGGAGAGCGCTTGTCGTGACCTCCCGTAAAAGCAAGGAACCCGAACGAGGTCATCACGTAAAGCTTATCATAAACTCTAGCTAAGTATATACCTTATTTGATACCGGCTCTACCCATTCTTTTATTTCTCCTACTTGCGCCAACGCTTAAATTTGACTCGAGAAATTGGACTTTGACTTATCTCGTTGAAACTCCATCGGGAGAAACCTTCATTACATCCACTCGCTTATAAGTCTTGTTTAGTTCAAATCGGACCCTCACATTACCCGTCGATCTTATTTCATTGAAAATACTTGATTTGACGTAATTCTAGGGATTGATCGTTAACTACTCATCATGCAAAAATTGATTATTTTCGTAAGGTTGTTAGCTTTCATATTCCTAACCAACCTATTATGCTAATTCAAGCAACCAAACCATTAAAATCAATCACTATCATCTCAAGCCATAAAGCTATTCGCTTATTGAAAAACGGATGTCAAGCTTTCTTAGCTCATGTCACGGATCTAAATAAAAATACGCCGCTTTTGAATGATATTTCTATTGTTAATGAATTTCCCGACGATTCCCTCAAGAACTTCCTCGCCTACCCCTCAGAGCGCGAAATTGAATTTTGTATCGACCTCAACCCCGGTACAAAAAACCTATTTCCAAAGCCCCATATCGAATGGCTCCTATCAACTTCGTGAGTTAAAGACCCAACTGCAGGAATTGTTAGACATCGCTTTCATTCGTCTCCTAGTACTTCTCCTCGGGGTGCTCCTGCTCTATTCGTGAAAAAAAAAAGATGGGAGTATGCGACTTTTGTATTGATTATCTGAGTCGAACCATGTCACCATCAAAATATAGGTACCCATCACCACGTATCGATGACCTGCTTCACCAGCCATAAGGCGCCAAATTCTTTTCAAAGATCGATCTTCGCTCCGATATCACCAATTGAAGATTAGAACCGATGACATTCCAAAGACGGCTTTAACTCCTAAGACGGCATTATGAATTCCTAGTCATGTCTTTTGATCGACTAATGCCCCGCCGCCTTCATGGATATGATGAACCGAGTATTCAAGGAATATTTGATCACTTTGTGGTCGCCTTTATCGATGACATCCTTATTTATTCCAAAAGCCGTGAAGATCATGAGCAACACTTGAGGTCGATACTCCAAAAGCTTCGTGAATATAAGCTTTATGCCAAGTTGAAGAAATGCGAAGTTCGCTTCGAGGAAGTAGCATTCCTCGGCACGTAGTATCAAGTCATGGAATATCCGTCACCCAAAGAAAGATCAAGCTATTCAAAGTCGAGCAACCCAAATCAAGACCAAAGTACGTAGCTTTCTCGGCTTAGCCGGTTATTATCTGAGATTCGTGGAAGGATTTTCTCGAATCGCTACTCCATTAACTCAAATTTACTCGTAAAGATACAAAATTTGGTTGGAGCGAGGAATGTGAGAAGAGTTTTCAAGAACTCAAGAGGAGACTCATTTCAAAGACTGCTCGACAATACCATCCGCCTTGAGGGATTTGTCATCTACAAAGATGCTTCGCAAAGGGTTAGGTTGTGTTCTCATGCAACATGGGAAAGTCATAGCCTATGCCTCACGACAACTCAAAGAATATGAGAGGAATTATCCTACTCATGATCTAGAGTCAAAGTAGCAAGCTTTTTTTGCACTAAAGATTTGGAGGCATTACTTGTATGGGGAGAGAAAGTGGAGATCTTTACTGATCATAAAAGCCTCAAATATTTCTTCACTCAAAAGGAACTCAACATGCGACAACGACGCTGGCTTGAACTATTGAAAGATTATGATCATACCATCCAATACCATCCTCGAAAAGCGAAACGTGGTAGCCGACGACATTAAGTAAAGATCATACGCGGCACGAAAAGCGATATTGTCAACGCAAAGGCCCATTTTGTATGACTTGCAAAGGATGGAGATAGAGATAAAGACTCTGTGGACCCACGGATGATGGCGAATATACGAGTAGAAACCCGACTTTAATCGATAAAGTTAAAGTCGCTCAAGCTACGCACTGAGCCGATGCGATGAGGAAAGAAAGTGCAAGAAGGTGCTATGCCGAAGCAAGAAGAATCGATGAAGAAGGAATACTTCGAGTCAACTCCAGACTTTGTGTTCCTAAACGACCCGATTTAAAGTATAAAATCATGATGGAGGCGCACAACACACCGCTTTTTCAATCCATCTCGAGTACTAAAATGTATCATGATCTTCGACATACATTTTGGTGGGGCAATATGAAGAGAGATAAATATATTTATCTCAAGGTGTCTAACGTGTCAACGAGTCAAGGCGAGCATCAAGTACCAAAAGGTCCATTGCAACCACTTGAAATTCCGTAATGGAAGTGGGAGCACATTACCATGGATTTCATCGGTCTTCCCAAGGTTTCTCAAGGTATAGATGCAATTTGGGTCATTGTTGATAGATTGACCAAGTCCGCTTCATTTCTTACCTATACAAGAAACTTATACACTTGAACGCCTTGCTCAGATGTACATAAACGAGATTGTAAGATCAGATGGTATGCCAAGATCCATAGTTTCGATCGAGACCCAAGATTCACTTCAAGATTTTGGGTTAGTTTGCAAAAAGCTATGGGCACGGATTTACGATTTAGTTCGCATATCATCCTCGCATTTGACGACAATCGAGAGGACTATTCAAACTCTTGAAGATTTATTAAGACTCGTGTGTCCTCGACTTCAAGGGAAGTTGGGACAAGTTCTTACCATTGGTGGAGTTTTCATACAACAACAACAATTATCAAGCAAGTATCGGCATGGCTCCATTCAAGCGCCAGTATGGAAGAAAGTGTCGCTTCCAAAGATGCCGGGATGAGGTGGGTGAAGCAACGTTGTTGGGACCAGAGTTGGTACGTATGACTACTGAAAAAAGATTCAAACGATCCGCAGAACGATAAAAAAACTCACAAGATCGACAAAAAGAGTTATGCCGATCTTCATCGAAAAGACGTGGAATTGATATATCGAGATCATGTGTTGTTACGTGTTGCTCCATGGAAAGGAGTTACGAGATTTGGAAAGAGAGGAAAGCTCAATCCTCGATTCATCGCCCATTTTTAATCCTCGATCGAGTAGGAACTGTGGGCGATAGACTCGCTTTTACCGCCAAGTATGTCTCGTGTTCATAACGCTTTTTCACATATCCATGTTACGTAAATATGTGGAAGACCCAAACCACATTATCGAAGTTAGAACCGATGAAATAGCGGAAGATTTAACGTATGAAGAGGTTCCTGCTCAAATCTTGATAAGAAGGAACATATTCTACGCCCAAGGTTATACCTCAAGTCAAAGTTTTGTGGAGAAACCACGATGTTGAGGAAATGACCTGGGAGTTAGAATCAAAAATGAAATCAAGGTATCCTTACCTCTTCGACATACCGTGTATGCACCCTAATTTCGAGGGCTAAATTTCATAAGAAGGGAGGTTGTAAGACCCCAACTTTTATGAATAAAGATGATTTTTCTATAATTATCATTTTTGAATATTATGGAATGAATTTGTTATAATGTTATAGTCAGTGGGTAGTATTTATAAATTCTGCAAAGTATGCAAGTTGTTATATTATATTCGATTGGTCTGGGAATATTCGCTTTTAGCAGGGAATATTCGTATAACGGCAAGTAATCATCGTGGACCCCACAATGTAATTATTGTTTGATCGAGAAAAACGACAAAAATATTTTTTATGAAAATAACTACGAAAGTTTTACCGCTAATACCGCTGAACTACTTGATAGTAAAAAGTACAATAATACGCGGGTTGAATAAGAGTAACACCAGATTGATTATCGATGCTTACGTGAGAAGTCACTCAATTATACTCAATTATTGCTATAATAATTGTTGTGATCATATCTCTCATATTATTGATTCGATTATTGTCACAAAGATCATCCGCATTATATGATATATTATTAAATCAATAATTGAGACGACAAAGTTATTCATATTATTAAATCGCAATATTTACAATGTCTAGTAGTTCTGCCAAGGAGAGGTTTGTCACCTAATCATGCTACCAATAGGGAGAAATCCTTATCGAAAGCCCCTCTTTCCTCGGGAACGACCGTCATGTTAAATATCAGTGAGTTATAATATTAATGATGAATAAGTTCGTGTTTGATTAAAGATGAATTTGATAGTTCCATCAGGTCGGGATTATTAGTGTTAGTGGAAATCGACATCTATTCCGATGATAATTGATGTCTGAGGGTTATATTGATAAATCGTGAATTTATCGATAAATGAGCAATTAATTGCTACTAATTCACATGCTTATATAACTATTTGTTCACATGTGTGTACTATTGAATCACATTCTTATACTATTAGGGGAGTCAAAAGATTGATAATACTTGCATGATTAAATTAAAGATGGAGGTATATATGGAGGTACTATACCGTAATTCATATTTTCACATGATTATAACTATTGATTCACATGATTGAACTATTGATTCACATTATTTACTATTAGGGGAGGTGGTGCAAGTTTGATAATACTTGCAGGACTAAATTAAAAATGAAAGAAAAGTCGGGGTATTGATCGTAATTTTTTTCGAGCCCCAAAACGTGCAATTATCGAAACTATATTTTTCTATAAATAGAAGCTCATTCTTCCTTCATTTCTCACCAATTCACTAAAGCTATAGAGCAATTATTATAGAGAGAAATTATAGAGAGAAGCTATAGAGAGAAAATCTATAAGAAGAAGAGAAGAAGCTCGCTACCTCACTATTCCAAAGATCCAGCTTTCTTCCGAGGTAAGGGTATTATTCCTTTTGTATTCATGAAGAGAACTTCATTATTCCATTCTTTATTATTCTCGTTGAATAACTCAGATACGCTGCTACCCTATACTTGGTGAAATTCTTCCGTTATTCCATTCTTTATTATTCGTTGAATATCCTGTCTCATGCATTTTACGCCGATCCGTTCCGCTTTTATTATTCTGTTGAATATCCTTCGTTTCGCGCTTTTACGCCTGAATTCCGTTCCGCTTTTTTTATTATTCTATTGAAATATCCTCGTCTGTTTTTACGCCGGACCGGTTCCGCCTTTTTATTATTCTCGTTGAATATCCTCTGCTATGCGCTTTTACGCCGGACCGGTTCCGCTTTTTATTATTCTCTCGTTGAATAACTCCGCCTGCATGCGGCTATCGCATGCCCGGTGATTTCTTTTGTTATTCCATTCTTTATTATACTCAAATTGGTTAAAGTTTTAACTTCTATACTCCATGAAATTAGTGGAATATCCTCGATATTTGCGCTTCATCCAAAGATCTTTTCATGGAAATATTCTTCCGAGCATTCTTGAATTTTACTCTACAAAGAAGTATCATGTCGACAATTTGACGTTATTAGTTCTTGTTAAATTAATTCTTGAACTTGTTTTATTGAATTCTTATATCATTGTCATCATCCTCATGTTTATATTATGTTGAAAGTCATCTGTGGCCTCAGTAGTGTATGATGGACTTGGTATGATTATGACTCAGGATTATTCTAAGATAATCACGACCGTAATGTTACAAATGATGTGGTAAAAGTCCTCATCGGCCCGTAGTGTATCGATGGACAATTGTTGGCATGATCATGACCATCGATGAATACACAAATATCCTCGGCCCGTAGTGCATGGATAATTTGTGGTCGTGACCCTAATGAATATCCTCGGTCGTAGTGTGTGGATGATGTGGATTATTTATTAAGTCGAAGTCTCAAATGATAAAAGTGATGAAAAACTTTTTAAATCATAAAAGATAGTAGATTTTATTCTCTACTTGACTTTTTTATGGATTGCTTGTTCACACAAGCAGCTTAAACTTGATGTCTATTGTATTTTATCGCTTTAACATTGTTGTTGGCTAATGATAATTTATCCTCGCATTATCTTAGTCATAATATTTCATCGGGCTAGTTGAGCTCACCCTTTCTTTCACCGTTCTCTTCAGAAATGAGAATATAGTCGAACGAAGCCTGGGAAACTGAGTGACTATCCCGTATGATAGTATTAGTAGTCCTCACTATTCTGTGAAATAGTGTGATAATAAATGTATTGAGGACTTATTTTGAGTTTGTATACTGTCTAGAAGACAATGATTGTATTAAAACTCATAAATTTCACATGTCAGATATTTAAGTTTGTATCTGAATTTTGTACCATGTAGATTTACTCGTAATAGGTGATGTATACCTATTTTGGGTGCGCCACATATAATAGCACATAATTTATGTATAGGATAGAGATATACCTATTCATCGCATGTAATCTGATAAAGAACTTGTGCTTTAAATCATCTTTAATTGTAATTCACATAGAGATATAGTGAATTAGTTAATTAGGGTGTTCTTCTTAATTCTATCATCTGTGGATTTAAGTTGATTTGAGTATGATGCATTGAGAGATGATCATATTTACTTGTGTGTTCTTGATTAACAATTAAGAATAGTGAGCATAATTGATATGAAGTGTATTAATTTAAGTGAAGCAATAAGTGAAGTTGTGATCTTAAATCTCCATAATTTGATTTTTAATTAGTGGTAATTAGAATTAGTTTGATTAAATAATTTAATTTATAACATTAAATTGATTGTTTAAATAAAATTAGTTTGGTTAAGAGTTAGTATTTGGTAATTTGTATTAATAATTCCTCATAAGAATGATACTCTACTTTCACTTTATTACTTGTTGACCACGTATACTTGCGTGTTGTGCGTAATTAGATTTTACCCAACAAGTTTTTGGCATCGTTGCCGGGGAATTAGTTTAATAATTTTTGCCAATATTAGCTTCAATCAAATTTGTATTAATTTATACAATTTTTTTTCTTTTTTTTCTTTTTATTTAATTCTCTTCCCATTTTTCTCTTTTCGGTACCATGGTTGGATGCATGTATCTATGGCCATATTCGATTTAATTCGCACAAGAGACATGTGATTGATGGACTCAATGAAATTGTTGCATTATCGACAACTTGAGATACTTTTGAGGAGGTTGGATGTAGTTGCGTTTCAACGTAATCGGCGGATAGTAGTTACTTATAATTATTGTGCTGGCAATCACCCGAGTAATCAATGCACCATCAGTCTTGGACCGGTACAGTATGGTGATAACTACCTCAACCAGTATGCATATACCAATTATCATCAAGCTTGGGGGTATCACCCGGATTCGTCATGGAGCTACAATTATGAAGACCAATACTACGCTCCAAATCCAACATACATACCAGAATTCTCATGTCAACCTCCATTGCCACAAGAAGAAAAGTCAAATTTGGAGGAATTCCTATTGAAGCTCATATCAAACCAAGAGGAGAGGATGATGAGTCAAGAAATATCAAGCCATAATTTTTAGAACCAGATGGAACAACTCATCACTACTTCCACACATGGTCCTTAATACATGGATTCCAAAATTGAGACAGATAATTCAAGATTGGAGGAATTGTTGTCCAAGTTCGTAGCATCAAATGAGGAGAGGAGAATTAATCAAGAGAAGCCAATTCAGAATCTTCAGAATCAGTTAGATCGAATGTTCAAAGCCGTGAATAACTGTCCTCAAAACTATTGGTGTTATGATGTGGATTCCGAGATTGATGAAGTGCCCGAACCAAATCTACAGCAGGATGAGCCACATATGAAAACAAGGTCGGTGAAGAACTAATTGTGGGTACCAACGAGGATGAGCCGATGTTATTTATGCCTCTAGTGCATTCTCCACCAAAGTTTAAGGATCCGGTTAGATTTGCAAAACCTTGTCTGACTGGTAGTCATGTCGTCGGCAAAGCTCATGTTCGCGTAAGAGCGAGTACAACTTCGAAGCCATGCTACGATGAATGGGATGAGAAAGATGAAGAATCAATTATGTTGGAACCGCCTCAATGCCAAATCTATTCGCAAACACAATGGAGAAAACACCTAGATGTTGGACGTTCTTGAATGTTATCTTATCTAAACAAATCAAGCTAGGTGACTTTAATGCAATGGTTATCACTCTGGGGAACTTATCAAATGTTACATTATTTCCGATGGATTGAGGGTTCCTTAATTATCGAAGAGGAATTGATAGTCTTCTGCATAAAGTCAGTGAAAGATCAGTAAATCAAGCTACCGATTGGGAGGCAACCCAGGAATTTTTATATTTATATGCTTTATTAGTTTATTAAGTAGATAGGAATCAAATTTTTAAGCAATTAGTGTTGTTAGTTTGTCAAAATTTAAGGAATTAATTTGCTTATTGAGTTCTCTTATAAATCCTAAGTGTATTCTAATCCATGTTGTCTCTCTTCATTGCAGGTATTAGAGGCTCAATGGATAGGCAAAAGATTATGGAAAAGGAAGCAACTGCCTATAAATCGTGGAAATTTTTTCATAACAGAGCATGTATAGGAGCACCGATTGTTTATGCCATGACCACCGTCGCCGCCATCACCATCATTACCTCACACTTAGCTAATTACAGGGAAATCCTCTTATACTTACTGCTATATTCTTACAATGAGGGCATTGTAATTGCTAAGTTTGGGGGAGTTTAGTTTAGTTCGTTACTGCATGTTTAGTTTCATGTTTATGTTATATTATTTGTTTATTTTGCATTATGTTATCGTGTTTAGTTTAGGTTCATTATGTTTACATCCGTGTAGTACAACTACATAAGTAGTTGCATAGTAGTGTAGTTTGAATAGCATTATATTCAGTTTCTTATTTTATCTAAAAAAATTCAAAAATAGAAGTTAGTTACTATGTTCATCTTTCATGTTTCCAGCTGTTAGATAATTACAGTCTACTTTGGCCAATGATGAGATTGGAATTGAATAGACAAGTATAGTACTGACTATTAGAGCTTTGACATAATTTTCTGTTATGAATCAGATCTTTTCCTGTTTGAAACTAGTATAATAATGGTTGGCACAATAACAACAACTATGTGGATTGATTTAGTTCAAATTGATACATAATGGTACTCTAAAGGATAATGCTAGTTTGAATTAAAGAATGACAAGGCAGTGAAGGCAAAAATTAGGCATGAACCTAAGTTTGGGGAAAATTTGGGGTATATAAGCTTCATAAAAAAAATATCGTGGCTAGTTTTGTTTCAGGGCCTTTGTTACTTAAGCAAGTACGTCCGAGGGAGTGTTTTTACATCTAGCGCCCTAAGGTCTTTATGGTCTGGGAGTCGTTGGTCGAAAGCTCACTAAGGGGTAGCACTGTTAGCCTAATGGAATGAGATATTGCACAGTCACGGGAAATATATTATAAAACAAAATATGAACGGGAAATAAGAGCAAAAAGCTCTCGTAAATAAAAAAAACAAAAAGAAAGTGTAAGTACCCTATTTGGACCCTTGATTGGTAATTGTTTGATTTTTGTTGGATCTCGTCTATTTTTGAAATTCTTGAGTTTACACTATATGATGCCTTTAAAGAGATTTGTTATGTATTAAATTTGAATTTGTGTCAGTTAGCATGGGTGTTGAGCACACACGCACTATACCAGTAATAACAGTTTAAGATTTGATGATTAACTAGGAAATTGTTGATTGGTTTTGATATGAAGTATTATCATGTTTACTTGATTTCTCTAAGGCCGATTAAATAGACTTGTTTCTGTCATTACTGGTGGATTCGTAGGCATGTAGATTGCATTGCATAGCATTTTTTGTGACGCCTCCAAAATTAGGTATACGTCACCCATCTTGGGTCGCCACTTACATGGTACATAAATTCAAATACAACTTACTAATATAATCGTCGTGGTATAATACGATATAAATCGTGAGTTTGAATATAAATATTGTCTACTAGATATTATACAAACTCAAAAGGAGTCCTCATTACAACTATTATCACACTATTTCACGTATAGTGAGGACTACTAATGCTATCCTCTCGACCATTACTTGCTCCCACTGTCGTCCCGCTTATGTTCTCATTTCAAGAGAAACAAAGTGAAAAGAAAGGGTGAGCTCAACTAGCCCAAGAAGAAATATTATGACTAAGATAATGCGTAATAAATTATCATTAGCCTTCAACAATGTTAAACCGATAAAATACAATAGACAACCAGTTTAATCAAGCTATGAATAAGCAATCCATTAAAAGAGTCAAGTAGAGAATAAAGTCTACTATCTTTTAGGTTTTAAAAGGTTTTCATCAATTTTTATCACGAGACTCAAATTTTAATAAATAAACCACCACATTTAATCATCCCCGTACCACGGCCAAGGATTTTCATCAAATTATCAATGGTCATGACTATACCGAATCACCCCTCGGTCATAATCATACCAAAAACTATCCATCAATGCATTACAGTGCCACCGAGGACTTTTGTCACATCATTTATATCAAGTCATGATTATACCGAATGATCCTCGGTCATAATCATACTAAGTTCATCTATGCACGTAAGCCAAAAGATAACATAATATAACATGAGGATGATGACAATGACATAGTAATTCAATAAAACAAGTTCAAGAATTATTTAATCCATGAATTATTAACGTCCCAAATTGTCAACATATATCAAGCTTAGTGAGTAAAATTCAAGAATGATCGTAAGAATATTTCCATGAAAAGATATCGATGAAAACGCAAATATCAAGGATATTCTACTAATTTCATGGAGTATAGAAGTCAAAGTTTTAACCAACCGGGTATAATAAAGAATGGAATAACAAAAGAAATCACCATGCATGCGGTACTTCGTGATGAGACAAAGTTATTCCAATGAATAATAATAACGGAACCAGTGTGAAAATTCACACCGGCAGGGATGTTCCAACAGTAATAATAAAGATGGAACCGGATCCTGTAAAACACACGATAGGATATTCCAACAGAATGATAAAGATTTACCAGTCCTGTAAAAACACACGACAAGATGTTCCAATGAGAATAATAAAAAGCGGAACCAGTCCGTAAAACACATGCATGGATGTTCCAAATGTAATAATAGAATAATGTCACCAACTATAGGGTAAACCACAGATACAAAGTTATTCCAATGTAATAATAAGCAATGGAATAACATAAGGATTTCACCAAGTATAGGGTATGCCACGATACAAAGTTATGTATAGGGTATGCCACTTTTTTACAAAGTTATTCCAATGCATTAATAGTGAATGGAATAATGAAGTTCTCTTCAAGAAGAAAGAATAACACCCTTCACCGTAAAAGAACCTGAATATAGAAGTAGTGAAGTAGCGTAATACTCTTCTTCTTTCTATAATTTTCTCTCTATAAACTTCTCTCTATAATTTCTCTCTCTGAGTTTCAATGAATTCGTAAGAAAATAATGAAGGAATGAGCTTCTATTTATAGGAAAATGGAATGCATAAGTAACTAATCCATGAATAGTCCAGATTGATTTACTTTAATCGACGGTCCATATTTAAAGAAAAATCTTTTAAATAAAATATAATATATTCTATTTATATAAAAACATTTTACTATGCAAACACTATGCAATACTATGCAAAACACTATGCAAAAACACTATGCAACACTATGCATAATAAAATATAATATATTCTATTTATAGAATAACTTTAATAAAGTATTCTATTTTATATAAAAGATGTTTCTATTTTATTACGTTAATAATACTTAATAAAACAAAACGTCATTATCGCTATAATAATTCATATTATTAATCAACAATAATGGAATCAAACCGAGTGACTTCTCACACAAGCATCAATAATCAATACCGTAATGCTACTATGCAACCACACGTATTCTGATTTTTTACTACCGAGTAGTTCAACAAAGAACTACCACGGTAAAACTTCCGCCGTTATTTCAATAAAATATTTTTGTCGCTTTCTCGATCCGACAATAATTACATTGTGGGATCCACCAATGATTGAGCCGTTGTACGAATATTCCCTGCTAAACCGAATATTCCCCGACCAATCGAATATAATATAACCACTTGCTTACTTTGCAAAATTTATAAATACTACCCACAACTATAATATTATCTTAAATTCACACCATAATATAAAAAAATTATTTCGACAAAATTTAAATCTTTATTGATAAAATCTGGGGTCTCACATTTTTGTTTTGTTTTGTGCTCGAGGACTAGCACGGGTTTAAGTTTGGGGGAGTTTGATTAGTGGGTTTTATACCTACGAATCGGCCTCTAATTCAAGTTTAAATTGTGCTAATTCTTTATTTTTATGTTTCGTTTTACTTGTTTATTATTATTTTGTGTTTAGGTGTGGTGGTGTGGCATTTGGACTTAAAAGATGGATTCATGGCAAAACTTGGCAAGATCAGGAGCTAAACTTGGGCAATAACAGACTGCATCCCCACCGAGGCGGACCTTGTACATGCAAAACCCATTGTATGAGGTAATTGAGAAATTAATAGAAGTATGGCCACGTAAATGTGTGTAGTAGATCTGAACCACGTAAGGGAGTACAGGGAAAGAGAAAGTGTTTTACTTCAAGTCTAATTATGCAGCTGCGTGAAGGGGAACAATTTGGCATAGACTAGGACTTTATTGTGCGTCTATTTATCAGCTATTACAGAGCTTGAAGAAGAGAGGATTCCATTAAAAATTAGATTAGATTAGTTTATGACAAAACCCTAGTTCTTATTAGTTTAGGAGATGGAAGCAACTTGGAGACCATTGAAGATCAAGAGCAGGAGCTTGAGGAAGATTAAGATTTGCTGACAACAGATTTATTTTTCACTCTACTCTTATTTTTGTCTTTTAATGTTTATTCAATTGTGGATTCTTAGTTTTAATTCCTTAATCATGAACTAAATCTTTTGTTTAAGATTACAATGGAGCTTATTGCATAGTTTATTTTTAGTATGTTTCTCTATTAATTATTATGATTATCCTTGGATTGTCTATTATGGTTTGTGCTTATTGTTTAATTGCCTACCTAACAATTATCGTGATAATCTATGTGAATTCGAGAGATGAATTATAGATTTAGATCCCGATCATAATAATAGCATGTGATTGTGTTTTCTGCATGGCGTTGGAATATATAATTTATGTATAGGATAGAGATATACCTATTCATCGCATGTAATCTAATAAAGAACTTGTGCTTTAAATCCTCTTTAATTGTAATTCAAATAGAGATATAGTAAATTAGTTAATTAGGGTGTTCTTCTTAATTCTATCATCTGTGGATTTAAGTTGATTTGAGTATGATGCATTGAGAGATGACCATATTTACTGGTGTGTTCTTGATTAACAATTAAGAATAGTGAGCATAATTGATAAGAAGTGTATTAATTTAAGTGAACCAATAAGTGAAGTTGTGATCTTAAATCTCCATAATCTGATTTTTAATTAGTGGTAATTACAATTAGTTTGATTAAATAATTTAATTTATAACATTAAGTTGATTTTTTAAATATAATTAGTTTGGTTAAGAGTTAGTATTTGGTAATTTGTATAATAATTCCTTGTGGGAACGATACTCTACTTTCACTTTATTACTTGTTGACCACGTATACTTGTGTGTTGTGCGTAATTAGATTTTACCCAACAGGAACCTCCTTTGCAACTCAAATTTGATCATGACGGAGGGGGTGGGGACCACCAAGGGTAGCCGCAGGTGGAACCACGGCTATCGCGAGTACACCCGTGGGTGTATATCTCACTTCCTTTCCCTTTCACAAGTCATTTTCAACTTGAAGCCGCACAGGAAATCTGAGATTTCATCTTCAGATCTACTGAGTTTGGGCTACTTTCTGTAAAATCTGCCACCGTACAAGTGTTCTGCACTATCTTGGAAACGTTTACATGTTTTCTTTTCCAGTTTTGACCGTTGGAAAGTGAGATATCACATGAAATGCTTCTAAACACATAGTAGTGAATATGCATGCTCATATGACATGATAAAAATTATTCAACACATTAAATGTTAGTATTTTACCATGCTGAACATATTGATGTGAAAAAAATTGACTTTTGAAATAATTAATTTAGCACTTTTTCTGCTATTTTTTCATCCTATTTGAGGACAAATGAGCAAAGGTTTTGAAGCAAAGTAATCCTTGTAATTAGGCTACCCTTATGGATTATGACTTTGATATTTTTCATGCATATAGGATGTTTATGAATGTGAGTTGGTGTGCTACTGAATGGACACCTAGTCATGCCTACGCACATGTGGATAGTCTTTTTTACAAAGGAGACTTTGGCAAAAAAAATTCACGAGTCTAGGCATTGAATGATCATGCATTTTTAACTCTACTATAGACGTATGTTAAAGAAATTCATGCATGCATATAGATATGAAATGCATTTAATGAGCTCCAGGTTAGAATTTATCACACTCTTTCTGAGGTGATTTAGAAACTTTTATCCAAATATATGGATCCGCATACAGAGCAGCTCTCCCGTAGGACCTCTTCAGGTTTAAAGAGGAGTGTTTATATATATTCACCTCGGCCTACCACCGACTCGGCCTTTCGCTTATCATGGTTGTCGAGTCGATTCATCATGTTCAGTTTGAGAGACCGGATGTCGAAGACGATGAGGAAGATGTACCGGTTGCGGATCCTACTCCTTCTGCTTCTATTCCCCGCAAGGAGCTTCCAACTATTAATGTGACGATTCCAGAGCTTCTGGAGGATTTGAGTCGCCACCCCTCGATCTATCTGCATGCGAATGAGGTAAAAGCCGTGTTGATCCTCTTTTACCCTTTTGTGGGGCTCAAGGGTTCTGATGTTGATTTGCATTGTGATGCAGGTTCCCGGCTTTACGCAGCCTCGAGGGAATTAGTTCAGCATACATTCTCTGTACCAGACTCTTCATCCAGAGTACCGAGAGATTGTGAATGCTTGGGGCTTTAAGGCGTTATTCTCCATCCTCCCCCACCGTTGTCCCTGGGGTTACCTCAGGGTTTTGTCTAAGCATTGGTTTCACCAGACTCATTCTCTCCATACTGGATTTCGAGGTGATGATGACACCAATGGATTGGCAGTTCATTATTGGGATGGAGTTTTCTGGGGTGCCAGTGCCTTGTGTGGCTGATATTTCCCCGACCGTCGTCAAATCCTTGTTAGGAGTCCCGGCTACAGCGCTCAAAGGTAGGACAGTCTGTATTGGTCCTTTGACTGTAGATGCCGTGAGTGGGGCTTTGACTGAGCCATTACCCGATGACAGGAGGGTTAGGGATCGCATCCTTCAGCAATTGTTCCTGATCATCCTCAGGGGTTGTTTCCTGGCTGATAACTCTTCCACGGTGTCATTCTCTTTAGTCAGTGCAACACGGGATATGGACAGTATTAGAGAGTTTGATTGGGGCTCCTACACCTTTGTCTACTTCCTCAGGGAATGCGCCTACGCTCAGAGGGCATGACGGAGGCTTGGTTAGGGTTTTACCTATCCATGCTGGTGAGTATTTTCTCTTTTGATTTCCCTTGTTCGGGTTAAGAGTTTGACTGACCTCAAATGTTTGATCTTGTATTGGCAGTTTTGGGCCTATGAGAGGCTCCCATATCTTTGTCCCGTTAGCTTGTTAGGTTTAGAAACCTATCCACGGGAATGGCGATGACACCACTCCACTTTGACAGAGGTTCATGTAGCTGAGGGTTTCACCCATTCAAGGCTTCTGATTGGAGTTGTTGATACCGATGTCATTACATGGGTTCCTTACTCTAAGGACCATTTGACAGTTGGCCTCGAGGGTGGTTGGCTTCGAGGGTGGTTTCCTGACTGGTGTCGAGTATGCATTGTCCACCCGTCAGATTCCTCTCTTCACAAACGGAGGTTGGGAGCTCTATTTAGGAAAACATGCTATTAGGAGCACCACCACAGAGATTCAGTGATTCGATCATCCTCTCTGCCAAGCGTTGTTGGCCTTTGTTGCAGCTGATCATTGATGTCCCATTGGTAGGTGTTGATGGCTGTACTTTGTCAGAGGGACCTTTTACCCAGGAGGTATTTTACCGCTGGTGGTTCCCTCGCACCATTGGAGCCCAAACCCGTGCCACACAGTTCATGGGGGATATGGTTCATGTCTCCGTCATGATGGCAGATTGGATTGCCTGCATTCGAGAGCCTACTCATCTGACGCAGATTGACAGTTTAACGTAGTAGTTAGATCGGACACATTTATTTATTCGGTATTTGGGCAGAGATCCTTTCGAGATGGATACTTTTGATCCTTCCAGCTCTGAGGCTGGCCCTTCAGGTGGCCCATATTTAGATGGTTTTCCCGATGTAGATCCTCCGTTGTATCGGCCTGATATCCTTTCTGACAAAGATTCAATGACTCACAAGGAATTACATTAGATGGATAGGTTTGATGATGTGGACATCAACACTACTGACTTCTTCTGATGAATTTCTCGCTATATCTTTTGATAGGCCTCTGTTAGATATTGGGGGGTTGTGCCCCATTCTCGTTATATCTTTTGATAGGCCTCTAATAGTTGTTGGGTGGTTGTGCCCCATTTCCCTATATTTTCCAATTATACACAGAGATGATGTATTTAGATGATGATGTACTTAGGAATGTATGTGTATTGTTCTCCATTCCCTACATCATATTGTCCTCTTTTGTTTATTATACATGTATTATGTTTATGGACATGCATTTCCAGAGATGAGTTTAGCATTGACCCCTGGATGGTCTTATGACACGGCCCAACAAATGTCTTCATCAACAGTTAGCCAGATTGAGCATACCCCGCCAGTATTGGTGGCCCCTTCTTTGAGATTATGGTATGACAATTTGTCCTCCCTAGATCGGGTGATAGTTGATCATCTATTGCGTCATTCTATATCCCTCCTGACATTCCAAGTTACATCGGGCTTCATAGAGGGCATGCTAGAGCATTGGGTACTGGATAGGCAGGTATTCCAATTTCTACCTAAGAATTAACTCCTATATTGGAGGAGTATGAGCGTCTTATATACTTGTCCTTGGATAGGCCTTGTGCTCAGATGGCTGTCAGAGATATGAGCCAGCAGCTTATGACCCTCACAGGTTTGAGGCGTAGAGTTGCCCTGGATGAGATCTCCTCAGGGAATGTAGTGCCCATGAGTTTTCTGATATACAGATTTGGGTCCTTGGACAGTTATCTACGATACTCCGGGGATTTCACCACTTCGGAGGATGATTGGCGTGTGGTCCGAGTAGACATACTCTTTATGTGTATAGTGGCTTTTCTGTATATGCCATTGTACATGGACCACTTGGATATTGGCGTGATCATGGTAATTCGGGCTCTCCGGGAGGGACATACCATCTTACCGATGATTCTGGCAGAGACCTTGAGGTCGGCCACACATTTTCATACCTATTCTGTAGGGGTGTTTACAGGCAGCTCAGTCTTATTGTATGTGTAGTTTATGCCACACTTGAGTCTGATTGGCACCTTCTGACGCTATGGGTATTATTTTTCCCATAAGATAACCATGTCATACTCCTTTCAGCTGGCGGAGTGTATAGATACAGCTTCTTAGTCGACTTTCTTATCAGGGATTGAGGATCTGTTTGATATTTTGTCGTGTTCAGGGCAGCTCTCCCTACAGCTTTATCACTCATGCAGTTGGCATGGATTATCTTCCCCTGGCCGGTTTGAGGGGTGTGACCACGTATCATCCGCTGGCTGCGATGGCGCAGTTTAACCAATTTCAGGATGTTCTTCCCTTTGACGGGGCATTGGGTTAGTGTTTATCATCTCAGCTTTTGTCAGCAAAGGATTTGTCCAGGATATATACATGTTACACCCAACGTGAGAGGCCTGACTTTTCTACTAGCCATCTAGGTTATTCTATAGAGTATTCTGCATGGTTGGAGGCAGAGATTACATCGACTAGGGTTGTATCCTCAGAGCCGGTGCTGATTCTGATAGTGGGGAGCCTATGGAGTATCCTGATTCCCCCACTAAGGATGTGTTGTTTGCTGGGTTGTCAACAGCTCTTGTTGATTCCCCTAGTATTCCTGCTGTTGTGACTCCATATTTTGCAGAGTATTTAGAGCATAGTTTACATCTGATGACATTTGAGAGGGATCAGGCTACGGCATTTGTGACAACCCGAGAATTTAGAAGAAAAAAAATTAAATCATAATTGATTGATTTAAAGTTCAATATTAGGACCTAGACAGAAAATAAGTGTATGGAATTAACAGTTCTGTAAAGGAATTTTAAGGATTTCAAAATTTTTGAACAAGACTTGAATTATTTAGTAGACTGTAAGTAATAGTCTGGTAATGAGGTATAAGATTTTGGTGAATTTAAAATTCTTGTGAAGAATTATCAAGGTTAAGTATCTAAGTGTATACGAGTCGGTATATGTGATTATATATGTGAACAGTAAATTTTTATGTGTATAGTTTGTGGATAAGGACCAAATGTTAACCAGATGAGTTACATAGGTGATAAACCCTAAATTCATGATATGAATATGGTGATTAAGTTAGAAAAATCTAACGAACTATTAGAAACCCTAACGATATGTCCGGAAACCCTAATTTTAGTTTCGGGAATCCAAAACCCTAATTCAGATATTCAAAACCCTAAAATACGGGAATTCAAAAGTTAAGTTTAATTGGATAAGTGTTAAATGTTATGGGATAAAAGGTAAATGTCCAAAATGCCCTTCAAATTATAGGGGAAAAGACCAAATTGCCCTTAATAGGTGCGAAATGACCGAAAAACCCTTTTCTTAAAATTTAAGTAAAAGATTTTGTAAATCTTGGTGAGTTATTGCTCTAATTTATCCCATGTACTTAAAAATCTTTCCATATCTGATATCTAGTTCCACCTTGCAAGGATTGGATTCATTGAATCAAAATCTAAGTTTATAAGTTAAGTAAAAATCTTACTTTACTTCTCATTTTGTCCAAGCCTTTTCTCTCTCTATATTTTCAAAACTTTGAGTGAGAGAGTGTGAGAAACAAAGCCAAGAATATCCTTTAGACTTCCAAGCTCAGAAACATAGATCAGAAATCAAAGATCAAAGCATCAAAGGTATAAAACCCTAATTTTTATAAATCCATGTGTTGTATGTTAGATGTTGTTAATTGTTGTTTAAAAGTGTGTTAAGAGATGTTATTTAATGATCCAAGATGTAACATCAAGGATCCATAACATCTAGAAGCCAGAAAATCAAGTTTTCAAACTGACTTAGAACCCTAATTTTAAGGCCCGACAACCATATGTCAGGGCCTCCAGATTTGTCTGTGTTAGATGTTTAAGGTGTTTTGTGTTATAGATCTGTAGTATTCCATGTGGGCTATGATCTGGAACTGGAAATAGGGTCAGATCATGTCTAGATTGCAAGATATAAGTGGTCAAACATGGTTGACCGACCATGGGAGATTGAATCAAGCAAATTTCAGATTTGCCCGTATGGTTTTCAATAAGCTTTTCAAGGCCTCGGATCTTGCCTCTGAAAATTGATTTGGTCATGTTTGTGTAATCCACTTGTAGTCTAGTATAAGGACTATAACATAAAGCTTTTAGATCACCCAGAAAGTATATAGAATCGAAGATAATTAAGGTCAAACGTGAGTTGACCACCAGCCTGGAACGAAATCTGGAAAACCCAGAAATCGTGAAGAACAGGTGTCCTGACAAGGTTTGACCAGCCATTATCTGTCATATGTGATGTTGTTGTTATGATCTGATGATATAGGATTGTAGCCTGACATCTCTACTACATGTATGAACCACTAGATCACACAAAATGAGTTCAGAAAGCTAAGATTCAAAGCCTTAAAGTATGTACCTCGACTCTGGAAAACCCAGAATTTTAAGAACAGCTTCTGACAAGTATTTTGGAAGCCCAGATCTTGCTTATATGTTGTTGTATGACTATGAAATTAGTTTGTGGTTGTAGTATTACATTAGTACTACAATTCTAAGACCATAATGTAATACCTAGTAAAATAAATAAATAAATATTGAATAATAAAAAAAATTATTTTGTTTTGAATAATATTAATTGGACTTTGTCATTTAATTGAGTCAAACTAGTTATTTATTTTATATGGGCTAATAAATATTAATAAGTGTGGATAAATTAAAATTTTAAAATTTGGGCTTTAAAAACTAATTTAGCTTAAGTTATGTGGGTAATAATAAATTCTATTAAAAATAAGAGAGTAAATAAGATATAATAATTAATAAATAAATAAATTACTAAAACCTAATCTTTCTCATATCTTTTTGTTGCGTTGCGAATTGAGCAAAGGGAGGCGGCAGATACAAATTGTGTGGTTCCTTCGTAGGAGAATAAGAGAGGGCAGGAAAATCAAAATACCTTTAATAAGGTATGTATCTTTTTAAGATTTATCATTATATTGTTAAAGAATGATGCATTCATCATTTTGAAGAGTAGCGATAAGACTTGTGGTAATTGATTTACATGACAACATATATATATATATATATATATATATATATATATATATATATATATATATTCATGCATATATAGTATAAAGCTTAGTTATTTAATTGTTAAAAGTTACAAAAGCTCATGTTTGGGTTCCGCTCAAAGCAGGAAGACTAATTAATCTAATGTATTTATGTATGTTATATATTAATTAGAAATAAGAGAGGTGAACTAAATTATTCATATGGATGTAACATGATTTTAATTATATATAAAAAACATTCGATTGAATTATGATTCATGGATCGTAATTGATGTAATCTATAGGTATTAAATAAGTAAGATTATGCAAACTATCTAATGTAGACCTTATATTAGAATGGAGGTGGAGGATTATAATTAAATTTTCTTTTATTCGTAATCATAATATGGGTTTATACATATTTATTGTGAAACAAATGTAGGGTAAATGTAATTTCATGGACAATACTTACAAAATCTATGGAATGTAATAATAATAATAATAATAATAATAATAATAATAATAATAATAATAATAATAATAATAATAATAATAATTCATTGATTGTATTTATTATTATTTTTTTAATTAGATCGAACGGAGGGAGTCTAAACGAGTATATTTGGAATATAAATTTGGGTATTGCATTATCAATTTCAGGTACGGATTCCGTACTCTTTCAGCGATACTCTTTTGTTTTTAATTTGTTCGTTTCGTTATTCGTTTCAAAATTTAGTATTGCTTCTCATAATTATCCTTTGTCAATTTATTGTGATAGTTTTGTTTTGGCGTTGTATTAGAACTCATGTTTGTACTCTTTAGACTAGTTTATCATGTCTAAATTTTATTTTGATATTTATAGTGATGTACATGTTAGTATATTTTTGGAGACTTGTGTTTATGATTCGCTCGATTTAACATGTATAATGCTAGAACCCCTTTGTGTTGATATTTTATCGCATGTGTTGTGACATTATATTTTGTTAGAATATCATAGGGTATACCCGAGCTATAACCACCGTGTGGGGTACCACATGCATGTCCTCTCTGGCACCGAGGCATGACACCTTCCAATGGCGGTGTGATCACCCACCTGGCGTCTTCGCTTTTGTGCTCCGGTGGGAGTTGGCCATTTAGTGTTTTGTTGTGGGAGGCGTATGGGTCGACCCTAGTTTTCTGTTCTGTTTTGTTTTGCGGATTGGTGATGTTTGTGCCAAACACGCCTTCCAATTTTGCATGCATCTGGATTGCGCAGTCCGATGTGTGATTGCCTGTGTGGCATTATTTTGATTGCCTGTGTGGCATTATTTGACTTGCCTGTGTGGCAAAGTATATTACTATTTGTTTTGAGCTCGGTATGAAATAACACCCAACCATTTATTTCAGCCTATCTTTTTGTTGTGTTAGTTTTGTTCGTACAGTTCAGTTCATTTAATTGTGTTAGTTATTTCGTTTCATCATTCTTTTATTCTATATCCGTACTGGGCATTTGGCTCATGCTGTATTTTTCTTCCGGCAGGTAATCAGGGGGATCAAGGGCAAGTGTGATGAGAGCTTCCTTCATTCCAATGGTTTATATATATTTTGTTAGGCTTTGATAAATTGATATATTTAGAGTTGTAATAATTAGTTCAGGTTGTGGTTTGAGCCAGTGTGGCATTTATTATGGTTTGTCTTATGATATTTAATCATTATGAGATTATTCTTTTAAGATTTAGAGCCTTGTTATATATATTCATTAGTTTTGTTATGTTTTGAGTAACCTCTCTTTCTATTTCAGAAAGAGGGTGTTACACATAAGTTGCCCAGAAATCAACAAGAACACTTATTTAAAACCTATCAAACTAAGTACCTTAGCGACTGACATGAATTCTAGGTTTAGGCTCAAGAACACCTATAGCGACGATTTTGTCGCTATAGGGCCCTTTTAGCGACAGATAATTTCTGAAAATAATTATTTTATTAAATAAATAGAGAAAAATGATATTTAATTATGAAAAATACAAAATAAATTCCTAAAGATTAGTTTTTAATTAGTTTGAGTATATTTCATAAATATTTAATATTTTGGAATATAAATGGTATTTAATTTATTTAATTATAATATTAAATAAATTATTTAAAAATGATTTTAATATTTGAAAATTCATGAAAAATTATATTATGGTGTTAGAAAATATTTTAAGTTATTTCTAATTACTTTTGATATTTTGTGATGAAATTCATTAATAAATTAATGTTAATGGTGTTTAATTTATTTAATAAATATATTAAATAAATTATAGAAAAATAGAATTAATGTTTTAAAAATCATATAAAAATGATTTAAGGGTTAGAAAAATATTTTGAGTTATAAAATATAACTTTTGATATTTTGTCATGCAAATATTAATATTTTAATATTAATAGAAATTATCGGATAATGAATTTAAATGTTTAAAAATTATATAAATATGATTTTAAGGTATTAAAAATACTTTGATATATTATAAATATATTATAATATTATGTTATGATTTTCATTAATATTTAATATTAAATAAATGTTAATAATAAGAGAATAAGGTGGTATTTATATTATATAAATACGATATAAGTGATTGAAAAATATTTAATAAATGGTAATAATTACTTAAAAATTATTACGAGCTTATGAAAAATATTTTTACTGGTAATAAATTATCTAAAATATATGTGAACCAGTTTAGACCGAGTCTTAGTGATTTTAGACTCGAGATTTATCTGACTAGACCGTCGGGATGTCAGATTTGTGTTGGTTTTTACTCAAATTGAAATAGTTTGACTTGATACCGAGTCTTAGGTAGTTTGTGGATTGATAGGGTTATGTGTTATGTGTTTAGGTTATTCTATGATTATATATAATAGTATTATACTGTAATAATATTATTCTAATGTAGAGATCTATATTACTAATATTAGGTCTTCGGATAAAGCGATATAAACTGTGTAGCAGTAGTCGGTGATACAGGCAAGTTTCTAAACTTGAATTCCTAATTATTGTGCAAGTGTTCTCTAAACTGAACCTCGAGTAGAGCTTTCTTTCAATTATAATTATGGCTAATAGTTTCTGATTACCATGTCTATGAATTGTTTAATAGCTTTTTGTGCAAATAATGCATGTGTTCATCAGGTATGAAAGGCTGATCACCTTCATTACCATTCGGTCCAGATATATATATGTTCATGTTCAATGTTCAATGTTCGTTCAGTTATAAAAATTTGTTCATGCTAATTCACAACTATATTGTTGAATTATAGCCATCTTATTATTTAAATTCTTTCAATCATGATATATCCTTAAATAAACTTATACTTGCTAGGCAAACTTATGTTCACCCTTGTTATATCATGATAAACATTGCAGATTAAGACGAATACGTCGGATACAGGAAAGGACAAAGCCAAGTTCAGCTTGGGACTATGTGTGCAGCAAGATTTATAACAGAAATGTATTATAATAACAATGATTGTTAGATAGGATATTGATTCAGGTTTTATGTGAAGGTTTTCGACCTTGGGGTTAGTGTGTAATGTTTAATGTATAAACAATTTATGTTTATATCTTCCGCAATAGTTATAGAAGTAATATACCAGATCCGTGGTGATTTGGGACCCAAATTTAGGGCTACTACAGTTGGTATCAAAGATGTAGGTTATGAACCTTAGGTAGGAATACCTAAGACCAATAACCGCAGTGATTAGGATAAGATCTAACTCACATAGAGTTAGTTGGTCGGTAAGATTCAAAGACAAATATCGGCGACTTGTAAAGATACAGAGTTCCCTAACTCTGATAATAAAGGTGAACAATAGTGATGAATAGATCGAGTCTAAAAGACTAAAAGTACAGGGATAGGAGATCGTAAAACAAAACGATCATAGTATAGAAATGAATCGTAATATATACGATGAGATCACCCCGTGATCTGATAAGGTTATAGTATGGGATAAGAATCAATCTAATGATTGAAAAGTTTACAGCAAATATTATTGTGTGTCAGTTGTACTATGAATTGGTACAGATTTAAGAAAGGATTATGAATACGAATTAAATAAAATTCGTATTGAGAAGGGATTAGGATTAAGTGGGATTTATGAAATGTTTGTGTCGTGCTATTTGTTATATGCATGTTGATAGGGTGATTCCTTTCTCATGTATATAACAGATAGATAGGTTATAAGTAGAGAATATAAGGTTAAGTACGAGTTCTTAAAACTCATACTTATGGTACGTTCATAACTCATAGTTATATGAAATGTTTATGAACCCCTCAGCGAATGGACGCCAAAAGTCTGACTAGGACAAGTTCTTAAACTCATATGATTGTGGAAAGTTCATGAACTCATAAGTGTGGTTGGATGAACTGGATATAGTTTTGTGTGAATGGAGCATTGAGGATAATAGGAATAGATAAACTGTTTAAGCAAATAATTATTAGTGGAGACATAAGTTTTTCAAAACTCCTAGTTATGCTAGATTTTGAAATTTTGACATCAAGTTAAATACGCATTATGTGATTTTGAAAATATATATATATATATATATATATATAATTATAATGATTTTTAAAAAGTTTAAAGTATAGTCTATGCTACTTGTTTCGGCTAGACGATAAATGTGACGCCCCCAAAATAGGTCCAATCCATCTAACCTATTATGAGTCGCCAAATACATGGTACAGAAAACAACTACAACTTTATTATTACAATTGTCGTGCAAAATACGACAACACATATACTGTGAGTTTAAATAACAACTGTGACTCTGGACACCAACTTATGTCAGCACCTCACACTGATACATTACATAAAGGTACAAATAATAACCTGCTTTAGAAATTAAATCTTTGGATAATGCTCAAGGAAACCTTCGTACATGGGAGGCCATGAATCTAAGTTATGATAGATATCATATGACTCGAGAATTATCCTTGGTTGATCCAATAGACCCCAAAGAAAAATAAGAAGATTATTATCTTGTTCATTCTAATGAGGTGCACTTTTGACGCTTTCAAATTCGGGTTCTCATCACCCTATTGTTGTTCACCAAAATCATTTATTAAGTGACGTATAAAATATGACACACACATCTTAGGACCTCAATACAATTATATATTGCATGTCATGTCGTTTTATAATGTATTGAGAAACTTCGACAGTCTCGGACCATCACATTATTCCCCTGTTATCCCCGGCCACCCACCTACACTTTTATTACCTGAAAGGAATTGTGAAACAAAAGGGTGAGCACAACTAGCCCAGTAAAGAATCTCATTACTAAAGATAATTAAATTATCAATAGCCTTCATCAGTAATAAATCAGAGATTTTGAACATATGGTAGATGATAAAACTTTTCAACCATAGTTGCAGCGGAACGAGCAATCCATTAGAAGAGTCAAATAGACCATAAAGTCTCATTATCTTCCCCATGTTAAAAGTCCACCAACAATGTTTTAACCTCAGAACATCACCAACTAAGTTTACATCACAATCATGTGAATAACTCATAATCATATTTGTAATTCTAAATTCTCTTCTCATCCAGGACGAAGATAATTTTCATCACATATCTTTACCTGAAATATCAACGATCATGATTATACCAAATCACAGTTCCTGTTCATAATCATACTAATAAATTCATCTTTATACTACGGGCCAAAGATATTCATCAACAGTCATCTTTGTACTACGGGCCAAAGATATTCAACAACAGGACATCTTTGCACTACGGGCCAAAGATATTCATCAACAGTTCA
This sequence comes from Panax quinquefolius, assembly GCA_020205615.1. Classification (NCBI taxonomy): domain Eukaryota; kingdom Viridiplantae; phylum Streptophyta; class Magnoliopsida; order Apiales; family Araliaceae; genus Panax; species Panax quinquefolius. Next base: position 136,750,469 of record CM035152.1, read on the forward strand.
TCTTTGTACTACAGGCCAAAGATATTCAATAATAGGTTATCATTGCACTACGGGCCAAAGATATTAATATTTCAAAGAAATATATAATCATTTCAGAATTTATATAAACAATAATTATAACCATGTTGATCAATTCACCTTTGCACTTAAGCTAAAGATATTCAATTATAAATTCAATGGTCATGATCATACCAGTCAACAATTCATCTTTGCACTACTGGCCAAAGAGAACCCGTAGTCACGATCATACCAATAATCTACCCATCTTTACACTCAATTCAAAGAGAAATTTCATCACCAGGATTATAAAAATGTTATATATGATAATAAAAACAATATGATCAACAACTACATTTAACTTCAAGAGTAAGATTCATAAATCAACGATAATTTGGTCAAAAAAAGAAACCAATTTTGTCTTGAATAGTACCCGTGATTAGTAACTCATGAATAGTAACCCGTATTCGTACATAGTACCGTATACATAAATAATATCATATACGTAAATAGTGACATATACATGAATATAGTGTCGTATACGTGAATAGTGTCATATACGTGAATAGTAATCCCGACATGAAAAAGGTAGAAATTCCACAATAAAACTCATATCAATAATTCGGTATATGATATTGAAGAAAATTGTGACGCCCCCAAAATAGGTATACATCACCCATTCTGAGTTGTCAATACATGGTACAGAAATAACTACAACTTTATTATTACAACAAGAAAATCAGAGTTTAAATACAAATATTATCTTCTGACAATATTTATACTCAAATAAATCCTCATCACATTTATTGATACATTATTTTACAAAATGGTGAGGACTACTAAACAATCCTTTCTAAAACCTTCATTCCATACCCCTACTTGCACTACTCGCTATATTCTCGCCTCCCGAGAAGAATGGAACAAAAGGAAAAGGGTGAGCTTAACTAGCTCAAGAAAGAATATTACGACTAAGATAATATACAACAAATTATCGTTAGTCTTCAACAGGAAAAATTTAATAGAATACCATAGACAACAAGTTTCAGATCAATATTCAGCAGTGAAATAATAATTCATAGAAGAGTTACGTGAGAGAATGAAATCTACTATAATCTATGAATTTAATACCCATCATCAATATTTTATCCTCAGTAACATCAATCAATATTCATCTCAAATCAAATATTCATCTTTGCACTACAGCCAAAGATATTCATCAATTCCATTATGTTCATCTCAACACTGCTCATCTTTGCACTAAAGGCCAAAGATATTCATCACTCGGTCATGTTCATTTAAACACTGCTCATCTTTGCACTACATGTGCCAAAGATATTCTTCGAAATCATTCATCTTTACTACAAAAGCCAAAGATATTCAATAATATCATCATTTAAGACCGAGGATGATGAAAAATATTTTAAAGAACGAATCCAAAGGAAACAAAATGACAATGATTAAGGATTAAGGATTAAGGATTCAGTACTTTGTTTTATCCATGTCCAACAATACCTCAAAAATAATCATAGTGGTGTAAAATTCAAGAATGATCAAAACATGGATACAATCGTAGCTAGTATCCGTAATAGATATTTTGACGAAAAAGAAGAAATTTTATTTTTCTATGAATAGTGCCGATATCGTGAATAGTGGCCAAGATATCGTGAATAAGATCAGATATACGTGAATAGTAACTCCGACACCAAAAGATAGAAATTCCACAAAAAAAACATCTTCACGCTTCATGAATAGTACTCGTGAATAGTAACTCGTGAATAGTAACTCATGAATAGTAACTCGTGAATAGTAACTCATGAATAGTAACCCCGACATGAAAAGTTCCAAATTTGATAAAAACTTCAGATCAACATTTCAGCATAATGATATTGAAGAAATAATATCATTACGAAAAAAAAATAATATCCCTTACCTCAAAGAATCAAGATTTCGAAGGAAAGGCTCAAGTGATGCTGAATGAAACTTGTACTGAACAGCAACTCTCAAAGTATCTAAATACTCACAAAATACGCTCAATAATATAGAGAGAGAAAGAGAGAAAACTTTGTTTCTGGTGTGATTTTCAATTCTAACTTAGCCCTCTATTTATAGGAAAATGTTAGCCCGCCAAAGCAGACTTGACCTGCTACCTGATGGCTTTACCTGCTACTATTGCCACCCACCACATTTGAAATAAAATTCAGCACATTTCTTCACCAACCACAAGTGGGGCCCACTCAATTCTAGAATTTTCCACCAAAATCAATTATAACCCTGATTTCCGAATCAGACACCTCTTAAAATTCATAACAAATCATTCGTGCATTTTTAATTCGCTCAAAATTTGTGGACATATACTCCAACTTATGTATGTATAACATACCCAAAAATTACCACAATCCAACGGTTTGGATTAAAAATTATAACCCCCACAATATATCTCAAAACCCCGATTTAATTTTTAATACCTCCAACTGATAAAATACCGATAAAACACCTCAACAATAATTTCTTCATTTATAACAACATAAATAAATCCATCATTTATATCCACATAAAATAAATATTTCTTTATCATATGAATCAATAATTAATTATTCACAAATAATATTACGTAATCACAATTTATAACAACCAGCCGCTCCTCGTGAAAGAGGGGCTTTCCGATAAGGATTTCTCCTTCTCGGCGCCGCAATTAGGTGACCAAACCTCTCCTTGACGTAACTTTCTAGACATTGCCAATAATGTTATCTAATAATATTATTCAAATAATATGAATTATTGATCCGATAATGGAGATAATGTCGTGACAATTATTGAACAACAATAATATAAAATATCAACGCAAGAATTATTGAATCAATAAAATAAAATATTGAACAAGAATTCACCGTGAAAATTATTGAGTAGTGCCTTCTTACGTAAGGATCAATAATTCAACAATACTGTAATACCGCAGTGCATCTTAACCACGCCATTCATCGTATTTTAACCACCGGTATTCCAACAAATTAATTCAGAATAACTACTGTTGTTATTTTTAACCAACTTATATTTGTCGCTTTCTTCATCCAATCGCTTTTCACATGGGGCCCACACATGGTCACTTTGGCCATTGCATTTAATATTCCCCGACAAGATTTAATATTCCACGACCAAACGAATATTCCCCGACAAAAATGAATATTTTATAACCACTTGTTTATTTTGAAATATTTGCGATTTAACCCTTAACTATCCACATTAATCAAATCAACCCTTACTATTTCAAAATAATAAATAAAGGAAATTCCTTTTTATTTAAAAAATTTCGGTCTTACAACCTCCCTCCTTATGAAATTTCGTCCTCGAAATTGACGTACGACTTCTGGTGTTTCAAAAGGTGAGGATACCTCTCTTTCATTTCCGCTTTCCAATTCCTGTGTCATTTCCTCTATAGCATGATTCCTCCACAAAACTTTAACTTGTGGTATGACCTTTCATGGCAGGGACATGCTCCTTCCTATCCAAGATCTTGATAGGTACCTCCTCATCACGTTAAGTCTTGGCTATCTCGTCCTGGTTCTAACTCAATAACGTGGTTCGGTCTTTTCACATATTTACTTAAGTACGATATGTGAAACACATTATGAACACGAGACATACTTTGAGGTAACGCAAGTCTATAGGCTACATTTCCTACTTTCGGTCAAGAATTTGAAATGGACCAATAAATCGTGGATTGAGCTTTTCTCTTCCCAAATCTTGTAACTCCTTCCATGGAGCAACTCGCAACAATACATGATCCCCTACATTAAATTCCACGCCCTTTCGATGAAGATCCGCATAACTCTTTTGTCGATCTTGAGCCGCTTTGTATACGTTGTCGAATTATTTGGATCTTTTCGTAGTCATATCGTACTAACTCGGGTCCCAACAATGTTGCTTCACCCACCTCATACCAACATATTGGAGAACGACATTTTCGGCCCATATAATGCTTCAATGGAGCCACACCTATACTTGCTCGATAATCTGTTGTTGTAGGAGAATTCCACCAATGATAAATACTTATCCCAACCGCCTTGAAGTCTAGGACACGTAGTCTTAATAAATCTTCAAGAGTTTGAATAGTCCTTTCGATTGTCCGTCTGCTTTGGGGATGGTATGCGAACTAAATCGCAAATCTGCGCCCATAGCTTTTTGCAAGCTAACCCAAAATCTTGAAGTGAATCTTGGGTTACGATCCAAAACTATGGATACAGCATGCCATGCAACCTCACGATCTCATTTACGTACATACTAGCAAGACGTTCAAGGGAATAAGTCTCCGTGATCGGCAAGAAATGAGCGGACTTGGTTAATCTATCAACAATAACCCAAATAGCATTGATGCCTTGAGAAACCGTAGGAAGACCCGTGAACGAAAATCCATGGTAATGTGTTCCCACTTCCATTCCGGAATCTCAAGTGGTTGCAACGGACCCTTAGGTACTAGATGTCTCGCCTTTACACGCTTAGCGAGTTAAACACATCGAGATAAACTTTGCAATCTCTCTCTCATATTATTCCACCAAAATGTATGTCGAAGATCACGATACATTTTAGTACTTCCAGATAGATTGCAAATGGTGTATTGTGTGCCTCCATCATAATCTTGTACTTCAAATCGTAGTCGTTAGGAACACAAAGTCTAGAGTGGACTCAAGTATTCCTTCTTCATCAATTCTCGCTTCCTAATAGCTCCTTCTTGTACTTTCTTCTTCATACGCATCATCGCTCCGTGCCTGGGCTCGAGCAACCTTAACTTTTTCTATTAAAGTTGGCTCTACTGCGATACTTGACATCATCGCACTCGCTCCTCAAGATATGATCTTCTACTCAATGCGCCACCTACCACGCTCGCTTTTACTGTGATGGTATTGAATAGTGTGGTCGTAGTCTTCAATAGCTCGAGCCAACGTCACCGCCCGCATGTTGAGTTCTTTTTGAGTGAAGAAATATTTAAGGCTTTTATGATCCTTATATCTCCACTTTCTCCCCATATATATAGTGCCTCCATCCACTTTCTCCCCATATAGATATGAGTGGATAATTCCTCTCATATCTTTATCATGAGGCATAGGCTATGACTTTCCCACGATCACGCAACCCTTTGCACAAGCTAGATCATGAGTCAGGATCCCAACCGGATGGTATTGTTAGAACTCAATAAGTCTCCTCTTAAGCTCTTGTTTTCGCGATTCTTCATTCCAAACTTTTTGTATCCTTCCGTTAGTGAGTTAATGGATAGCGATCAGAAAACCTTTTACAGAATCTCCGAAGCATCAAGCCCAAAAAAGATACGACTTGAAATCCATCTCATTGCTTCAATCTTCACGGATCAATGATACTCCATGTTTTGACACTACATGCCCAAGAAAGGCTACTTCCTCAAGCCGTAACTCGCATTTCTTCAATTTGTCATATAGTTGGTTTTCACGAAGCTTTTGAGTACCAAACTTCAAATGGTGCTCATGATCTTCACGACTTTTGGAATATATAAGGATGTCATCAATAAAGACAACAACAAACCGATCCAAATATTCCTTGAATACTTGGTTCATCATATCCATGAAAGCCGCAGGAGCATTAGTTAGTCCGAAAGACATGACTAAGAATTCATAATGCCCATACCGAAGTTCAAGGCGCCTTTGAATATCCTCGCCTAATCTTCAAATTGATGATATCCGTAATCGAAGATCGATTTTTGAAAAGAATTGTGCCCTTGCAATCGGGTCAAACAAGTCATCAATACGAGGTAGAGGATACCTATTCTTGATGGTGACATGGTTCAATTCCCGATAGTCAATACAAAGTCGCATACTCCGTCTTTTCTTCTTTACAAATAAAATAGGAGCACCCCAAGGAGATGTACTAGGACGAATGAAACCAATGTCCAACAATTCTCGTAGTTGGACCTTTAACTCCCGAAGTTCAATAGAAGCCATTCGATATGGGGTTTTAGAAATGGGCTTTGTACCAAGTTCAAGATCAATAAAGAATTCAACTTCACGCTCGGGGGTAGAATCGGAAGTTCTTAGGGAAATACGTCGTGAAAGTCAATAACAACAGAATATTATTCAAATTTGACGTGTCTTTATTCAAATCCATAACATGGGCTAAGAAAGCTTGACATCCGCTTTTTCAATAAACGAATAGCTTTATGATTAGATATGATAGTGATTGATTTTAATGGTTTAGTTGCTTGAATTACGCATAACAAAGTTGGTTAGGAATATGAAAACTAACAACCTTACGAAAACAATCAATTTTGGCATGATGAGTAGTTAACCAATCAATCCCTAAAATCACATCAAAAGTAAGTATCTTTAAAGAGATAAGGTCAACAGTAAGGTGATGGTGCCAACTTGAATCAAACAAGATTTATAAACAAAGGATGTGATGAAAGTTTCTCCCAACGGAGTTTCCACAGATAGGTCAAAGTCTAATTTCTCCTGAGTCAAGTTTAAACGTTGAGCACATGCAGGAGAGATAAATGAATGGGTAGCACCGGTATCAAGTAAGGTATAAACTTCAAGAAGAATTTATAAATAGCTTACCCGTGATCACCTCGTTTGGTTCCTCGCATTATGACCAAATCACAACAAACGCTCTTCCCTAATCGCTTGACTTTGACTTTTTCCGGGACATGATCTTTTGAGTCACCGTCCTCATTGAACTAGGTTTCGCTACTGCATAATCTCGAAATGCGATATGTCCTTCCTTTCCACAACTATAGCATACCTTGAATCATAGGCGCTTTGGACCGATATGTCCTCTTTTCCGCATTTGTAGAAGATATGATCGATGGTCGTTCTCCTCCCTTAGAACCAGCTTCTTCAAGCATTGTCGCCTTCACATAGTCGTTATTAAATCTCCTCTTTTAAAATCTCCTCTGACTCGCTTCTTCTTTTTTTCACGACTATGATTACCACCAGAGTGGTTACCATTTCGTCCGTCTGCTTTTTTCTCCGCAGTTATCATTATTCTGCTGATCGCTATCTCCGTACGATCCTCGGTTATGGTCCTCAGTTGACCGCATTACTCGTTATCTCGCTTTCTAATAATTGAGCCTCATGCTTACAACATCCTAATAAAGAGAAAGTTTATGAGAAATGAGATACCGACGTATCGCCGGTTTCAAACCTCTAAGAAACATCCGCGTACATACGCTCCTCATTCTCCACCAAATGAGGTGCAAACCTCGATAACTCGCAAACTTTGCCTCGCATCGAGAGACACGGCCATGTTGTTTTGCTCTAATCTGATGAACTCCACTTCCTTCATATGACGAACACTTTCGTGAAAGTATTTGTCATTAAATAGTCTCTCAAACGCCTCCCAAGACATGCCGAAAAGTGGCCGATTTGGTACGCTTCATGCATCTCCACCAGAAGTCCTGATGATCTGTCTCGCACGGAATATAAAGGTGGCGAATGGAACCTTCGTTTCTCCGTGCATCCCAAAGACATCGAATATCTTGGTAATTTGTTTGACCCATGTTTCCGCCATGATCGGATCCGCTTTCCCTTAAATTCGTGGTCCCAACTCTTTGAATCGCTTCATTTCGTGACAACCCGTGAATTGCTATCATTTCCTCCTCAGATTTTGAACACGAAGTCTCCTCGTGCGATTTTGCATGAATCGCAAAAAGCTTCTAAACATCCCTCGCTCATCATCTCGCTCAGCAGTGTTGTTCACAGGAGGACCATTGCCACTGTCAGACGTTCTCTCCTCGTTGGTAAAGACAGCATCTCCACGGTCTCATTTACTCCATCATTAATATTCTCAATGACATTCTCAAATACCGCTATAAAACAAGGTTAATTAAGGAAATCAATATATCACATAATATCCCTATATCTTGACTAACTAACAAATAAGCTTAGGTAGGACACACTAGCGAAGGATTTACTCGTCTCTCCCCTCCTAGTTCTATTTCCCGATCTCCGCCAGAGATCATATCCCTAAGCTCGATAGCAAATCGTGACGCCCCCAAAATAGGTATACATCACCCATTCCGAGTTGTCAATACATGGGTATGTAAATAACTACAACTTTATTATTACAACAAGAAAGCTGTGAGTTTAAATACAAATATTATCTTCTAGATAATATTTATACTCAAATAAATCCTCATCACATTTATTGATACATTATTTTACAAAATGGTGAGGACTACTAAACAATCCTTTCTAAAACCTTCATTCCATACCCCGACTCGTACTCGCTTATATTCTCGCCTCCACGAGAAGATTGGAACAAAAGGAAAAGGGTGAGCTTAACTAGCTCAAGAAAGAATATTATGACTAAGATAATATACAACAAATTATCGTTAGTCTTCAACAGGAAAAATTTAATAGAATACCATGTACAACAAGTTTCGAGATCAATATTCGCAATGAAATAATAATTCATAGAAGAGTTACGTAGAGAATGAAATCTACTATAATCTATGAATTTAATAAATCCATCATCAATATTTTATCCCCAGTAACATCAATCAATATTCATCTCAAATCAAATATTCATCTTTGCACTACAGTGCCAAAGATATTCATCAATCGGTCATGTTCATCTCAACACTGCTCATCTTTGCACTAAAGGCCAAAGATATTCATCGGTCGGTCATGTTCATTTAAACACTGCTCATCTTTGCACTACAGCCAAAGATATTCTTCAAAATCATTCATCTTTGCACTACAAAGCCAAAGATATTCAATAATATCATCATTTAAGACCGAGGATGATGAAAAATATTTTTAAAGAACGAATCCAAAGAAACAAAATGACAAGGATTAAGGATTAAGGATTAAGGATTCGTACTTTGTTTTATCCATGTCCAACAATACCTCAAAAATAATCATAGTGGTGTAAAATTCAAGAATGATCAAAACATGGATACAATCAAAGCTAGTATCCAGAATAGATATTTTGGACGAAAAGAAGAAATTTTATTTTTCGGTGAATAGTGCCGTATACGTGAATAGTGTCGTATACGTGAATAGTGCCGTATACGTGAATAGTAACTCCGACACCAAAAGATAGAAATTCCACAAAAAAAACATCTTCACGCTTCATGAATAGTACTCGTGAATAGTAACTCGTGAATAGTAACTCATGAATAGTAACTCGTGAATAGTAACTCATGAATAGTAACCCCGACATGAAAAGTTCCAAATTTGATAAAAACTTCAGATCAACATTTCAGCATAATGATATTGAAGAAATAATATCATTACGAAAAAAATAATATCCCTTACCTCAAAGAATCAAGATTTCCCGGAAGGAAAGGTGGGAAGTGATCTTTAATGAAACTTGTCTTGAATATGAAAACTCTCAAAGTATCTAAATACTCACAAAATTCGCTCAATAATATAGAGAGAGAAAGAGAGAAAACTTTGTTTCTGGTGTGATTTTCAATTCTAACTTAGCCCTCTATTTATAGGAAAATGTTAGCCCGTACCAAGGCACTTGACCGCTACACCGATGGCTTTACTCCGCTACTATTGCCACCCACCACATTTGAAATAAAATTCAGCACATTTCTTCACCAACCACAAGTGGGGCCCACTCAATTCTAGAATTTTCCACCAAAATCAATTATAACCCTAATTTCCTAATCGACACCTCTTAAAATTCATAACAAATCATTCGTGCATTTTAACGGTTCAAAATTTGTAGACATATACTCAACTTATGTATGTATAACATACCCAAAATTTACCACAATCCAATGGTTGGATTAAAAATTATAACCCCATGATATATCTCAAAACCCCGATTTAATTTTTAATACCTCCAATCTGATAAAATACTTGATAAAACACCTCAACAATAATTTCTTCATTTATAACCACATAAATAAATCCATCATTTATATCCACATAAAATAAATATTTCTTTATCATATGAATCAATAATTAATTATTCACAAATAATATTACGTAATCACAATTATGACAACCAAAGTAGCTCCTCAGTGAAAGAGGGGCTTTTCAGATAAGGATTTCTCCTCATCTTGGCGCCGCAATTAGGTGACCAAACCTCTCATCGATGTAACTTTCTAGACATTGCCAATAATGCTATCTAATAATATTATTCAAATAATATGAATTATTGATCCGATAATGGAGATAATGTGCGAGGACAAATTATTGAACAACAATAATATAAAATATCAACGCAAAGAATTATTGAATCAATAAAATAAAATATTGAACAAGAATTCACTGTGAAAATTATTGAGTAGTGCCTTCTTACGTAAGGATCAATAATTCAACAATCTGTGCAATACCGTGTAGCTTATCAGGCAACCACGCCAGACATCACGATTTTAACCACCGTATTCCAACAATTTTAATTGGTAATAACTACGCCGTTATTTTTAACCAACTTATATTTGTCGCTTTCTTCATCCAATCGCTTTCCGTTATGGGCCCACATACGGTCAAGCGCTTTAGTCGTTATTTAATATTCCCCTATACAAGATTTAATATTCCACGACCAAACGAATATTCCCCACAAAAAATGAATATTTTATAACCACTTGTTTATTTTGAAATATTTATGATTTAACCCTTAACTATCCACATTAATCAAATCAACCCTTACTATTTCAAAATAATAAATAAAGGAAATTCCTTTTATTTAAAAAATTTCGGGGTCTTACAAAAATAATATCATTTAAGAAAAAAATAATATCCCTTAGAATCCCTTAAAATCTCTTATAATCCCTTACCATCCCTTACAATCCCTTACCATCCCTTACAATCCCTTACTATCCCTTACCAATATAATGACAATATCCCTTACCTCAAAAGAACAGTACTTCTGACCGGAATATCAGATGTAAAGCCGAAGAAAACTTACACTGAATAGAAACTCTCAAAGTATCTAAATACTCACAAAATACGCTCGATAATATAGAGAGAAAACTTATGTTTCTAGTGTGATTTTCAATTCTAACTCAGCACTCTATTTATAGGAAAATTTTAGAACGCCAAAAGCGCACTTGACACTGCAACCCGATGGCTTTACTTCGCTACTATTCCCACCCACCACTTTTTAAATAAAATTTTAGCACATTTTTCACCAACCAAAGGTGGGGCCCACTAATGGTTGTGCCGTTGTACGAATATTCACCGACAACAAGAATATTCTATGACCAAATGAATATTCCCCGACAACAATGAGTATTTTATAACCACTTACGTATTTTGAAAAAATTTATATATATCACCCTTAACTTTAAACTTTTTTCAATTTAACCATTTACTGAATAATAATTATAAGAAAAATTGAATACTTTTATTTCATAAAATTCAGGGTCTTACAATAATGATTTGAAATATTAAAATATATTTTTTATTTATCACTTATGTACCATGTAACCTGGTGCAGAGATGATAAAAAGTTGATAGAGTTATAAATACAGGAATACTTAGTGTGAATTCGATCTAAAAATTATTGTTCCACTATTGTATGATCTGTTATGACAAAGTTATACAAAGTGTATTAAGTTAAATCAATCTGGACCATTCATGGTGGTTTTAATAGGAAATCAATCTGGACTGTCGATGGTGGTTTTAATAGTTAATCAATCTGGACCATTGATGGTGGTTTTAATAGTAAATCAATTTGGATCGTCGATGGTGGTTTTAATAGTAAATCAATCTGGACCGTCAGTGGTGGTTTTAAAAGTAAATTAATCTGGAACCGTCAGTGATGATTTTAAAAGTAAATCAATCTGGACCGTCGGTTGTGGTTTTAATAGTAATCAATATGAACCGTTCATTCTAATAGTAAATCAATCTGGACCATTTATGAATCAGTTACTATTTAGTCCATTCTCCTATAAATAGAAGCTTAATTCTTCTTTCATTCTCACCAATTTACTGAGACTCACAAGAGAAACTATAGAGAGAGAAACTATAGAGAGCAAGAAGAAGAGTATTCTACTACTTCACTATTGTAGTATCCAGCCTTCTACTAAGGTAAGGGATATTATTTCTTTCGTATTCATACGGAATACTATTTTTCGTATTCATCCTTTAAAATGCTCGAATAACTCGCTCTCACGCTGATTACGTCTTCGTATGATGTGTAAATCCATTTATAGTTTCGTATGTTATTTCTTTTCATATTCTTAAATCTAAACTTACTATGGTAAGTATTGCTTCTATAATCCTTGAAATTAGTGGAATATTCTTGAGTTTTGCGCTTCATCTAGTATTGTTTTATTAGAATATTGATCTGAACTTTCTTATTAAATATTAATATTTTCACCCGAAGTACTATTCATGGGTTACTATTCACCCGGTTACTATTCACTATAATATTATTCACTCAGGTATTTGGGGCACTTTTCATGTCGGGCTACTATTCACGAGTTACTATTTATGGGTTACTATTTACCCGATTACTATTCACTCAAATATTATTCACTCGGGTATTTGGGGCACTTTTCATGTTGGGGTACTATTCACGGGGTACTAATCCCGAAGTACTATTCAAGGTACTACTATTCATTTAGATACTATTCACCAAAAAATTTATTTCTTTTATGTCCAAATTATTTTTGATACATGGATATTATTTTTGAATTTTACTCCACAAAACAACGATCATGTTGACAATTTGGACATTATTGAATTCTAGATAAATTAAATTATAAATCTTTAAAAATTTATCCTTTGCTTTCTTTTAATTGAAGTCTTATATCATTGTCATTATCATCATACTTATATTGTGATGAAAGTCATCTTTGACTTACGTGCATAGATGAACTATTGATTGGTATGATTATGACCGGGGATAATTATGTATGATCATGACCATTGATGATTACACGAATATTCTTGGCCAGTAGTGCAGGAATAATTTGTGGACGTGATACTAATGAATATCCTTGGCCCGTAGTGTAGGGATGATTCGATGATGTGATTTATTTATTAAGTTGAGTCCCAGCAAAAAAGTTAATGATAAACTTTTTAAATCATAGAAGATAGTAGATATAATGCTCTACTTGACTCTTCTAATGGATTGCTTGTTCCGCGGCTCCTGTTCAAAATACAGGTGAAAACACTGGAAACTCTTGGATGGTCACTGCTAAGCAGTTCAAGGAGCTGGGACCACTAGAGTTTTTGGGAGAGCCAAAACCACTTAAGGCGGATATGTGGATAAAGTAGATCACTAAGATATTTGATGTCTTGGGATGCTCCGAGGAGCAAAAGGTTCCCTTTGCCACCTTCATGTTGAGAGAAGAGGCGATGATTCGTGGGGAATCAAGAAACATATTCACTTTCTGTAAGACCCCAACTTTTATGAATAAAATGAATTTTCTATAAATATCATTTTGAATATTATGGAATGAATTTGATATAATGTTATAGTTGTGGGTAATATTTACAAATTTTACAAAGTATGCAAGTTGTCATATTATATTCGATTGGTCGGGAAAATATTCTTTTTTGTCGGGGAATATCCGCATGCGACGGATAATCATTAAGTGGACCCCACAACGGAATTATTGTCGGATTGAGAAAATGACAAAAATATTTTTATAATGGCGGAAGTTTTACCATTAATCTTGTTGAACTACTCGGTAGTAAAAAAATACGATGTCTACGCGTGGTTGCATAAAGAGCACGACGATATTGATTATTAATGCTTACGTGAGAAGTCATCTCAATTTTGTCTTATTACTTATATATATGTTAGAGTTATATATATATATATATATATATATATATATATATATATATATATATATATATATAAGTGTGTATTTATATATATATATATATGCAATGTTGTCAAGTTGACAAAGTGGGTGGGGAAAATTTGGTGTTCACGTGGGAGGGAGTACAATTATTATTATTATTATTATTATTATTATTATTATTATTATTATTATTATTATTATTATTATTATTATTATTATTATTATTATTATATATAGGTTTATAACATATGTGGATTATATATATAGATATGTTTTATAATTTTTGCTTTATTCTTATTGGTTGGAGGATTGACAATTGCTAGCTTTATTTGGCAGATTATGGGATGCTTTTTCAAACCTAGACATTAATTGGCCAACTCCTTGAAAATGTGTACTGATACGTAGGAATAGTGAAGTTGTGTTTTCCATCCGTAAATAATTGTTGTGTCCATTTCTTAACAGTGCCCCTTCCATTTTCCTATAAATAGAAGCTCATTCCTTCATTATTTCTTACGAAATCACTAAAACTCTAGATAGAGAAAATTATATAGAGAAAGAAGAAAAGTATTCTGCTACTTCCCTACTCTTATATCCAGTTTCTTTTACGGTAAGGAGTATTATTTATTTTTTATTTTCATATTCACGAAGAGAACTTCTGCTATTCCATTCTTTATTATTTTGTTGGAATAACCTGTATACGCGGTCTACCCTATACTTGGTGATTTCTGTTGTTATTTCATTCGTTATTATTCATTGGAACATCCTGTTTGTCGCGCTTTACGGACACGGTTCCATCTTTATTATTCATTGAATATCCTATCAGGCGCTTTTACTGGACTTGGTTTTTGTCTTTATTATTCATTTGAATATCATATGCATGCGCTTTCTACCGGACTCGATTCCGTTATTTATTATTCTCATTGGAATAACTCATCTATGCAATCCGCATGCATGGTGATTTCATTGTTATTTCATTCTTTATTATTACATTGGAATATCGCGTATGGGTCGTATACGCGCTGACTTCGTTCCGTTATTTATTATTCTATTGAATAACTTTGTCTGTCAGCGAAATACGCATGCATGGTGATTTTTTTGTTATTCCATTCTTTATTATACTCAGTTGGTTAAAGTTTTGACTTCTATACTCCATGAAATTAGTGGAATATCCTTGATATTTGCGCTTCATCCAGTATCTTTTCATGGAAATATTCTTCTGAGCATTCTTGAATTTTACTCTACAAAGAAGTATCATGTTGATAATTTGGACGTTATTAGTTCCTGAACAAATTAATTTTTGAACTTGTTTTATTGAATTCTTATATCATTTTCATCATCCTCATATTTATATTTTGTTGAAAGTCATTTGTGGCCTGTAGTGCATAGATGGACTTGGTATGATTATGACCAGGGATTATTCGGTGTAATCATAACCGTAATGTTACAAATGATGTGGTAAAAGTCCTCATTGGCCCGTAGTGCATTGATGGACAGTTGTTGGCATGATCATGACCATTGATGAATACACGAATATCCTTGGCCCGGAGTGCATGGATAATTTGTGGTTGTGATACTTATGAATATCCTTGGCCGTAGTGCAGGGAGATGATGTAGATTATTTATTAAGTCGAGTCCCAAATGATAAAAGTCATGAAAACCTTTTAAATCATGAAAGATAGTAGATTTTATTCTCTACTTGACTCTTTTAATGGATTGCTTGTTCCGCTACTGCTTAAACTTGATGTCTATTATATTTTATCGCTTTAACATTGTTGAAGACTAATGATAATTTATTCGCAGATCTTAGTCATAATATTTCTTCTTGGGCTAGTTGAGCTCACCCTTTTCTTCTTCACCGCTTCTCTCGTGAAATGAGAATATAGCCGGACGAGTTGGGGAACGGAGTGATGGTCCAGAGGATAGCATTAGTAGTCCTCACTATTCTATGAAATAGTGTGTTAATAAATGTATTGAGGACTTATTTGAGTTTTAATACTGTCTAGAAGATAATGTTTATATTAAAACTCACAGCTTATGTTATATATTTAAGATTGTGTTTGTATTATGTACCATGTATTTGGCGACTCAGAATAGGTGATGTATACCTATTTTGGGGGCGTCACAGTTGGTATCAAAGCTTAGGGATATGATCCCTGGCTGAGATGTGAGACAAGAACTAGGAGGGGAGAGACGGGGAATTCCTTCGCTAGTATGACCTACCTAAGTTTATTTGGAATTTAATTGGTCGGTCAGAGTATAGGGATAATATGTGATATGTTATTTAACCCTTGTTTTGTGGCAATATTTGAAAATGACATCTGAGAATGTTGAGAATATCAATGGAGCCCAAGAAATCGTCGAGTCTCCACAGATCAATAATCAGGATAATGTACATCAAGAAGGCGACAATCCTCAGGCAAAAAACAAAACTGACCAAATGATGAACGATGGAATGTTCTGAGGCTTCATGCAATTCCTGCAACATCAGGCAAGAGCGGCTCTTGTCCAAAATGCAAGTGGAAATACTGGCAACTCTCGGACGGTCACTGTGACGCCCCCAAAATTAGGGATACATCACCCATCTTAGGTAGTCAGATACATTGTATAGAATTTAAATACAACTTACTAATATAACTGTCTTGTACAATACGACATAAACTGTGAGTTTGAATACAAATATTGTCTACTAGATATTATACAAACTCAAAAGGAGTCCTCATTACAATTATTATCACACTATTAAACAGAATAGTGAGGACTACTAATGCTATCCTCTGGACCATTACTCCGCTCCCCAGACTCGTCCCCAATTATATTCTCATTTCAAGAGAATAGTGAAAGAAAGGGTGAGCTCAACTAGCTCAAGAAGAAATATTATGACTAAGATAATGCGAATAAATTATCATTAGCCTACAACAAATGTTAAACCGATAAAATATAATGAACATCAAGTTTAACTACAGTGAGAACCAAAGAATCCATTAAAAGAGTCAAGTAGAAAATAAAATCTACTATCTTTTATGATTTTAAAAGGTTTTCATCAACAAGTATAGTCGAGACTCCAAACTTTAATAAATATTCCACATCATCGAATCACCCCTCACTTTACTACCAAGGATATTCTTTAGTATCACGACCACAATTATTCATGCACTACTGCCAAGAAT
Source organism: Panax quinquefolius (assembly GCA_020205615.1). Taxonomy (NCBI): domain Eukaryota; kingdom Viridiplantae; phylum Streptophyta; class Magnoliopsida; order Apiales; family Araliaceae; genus Panax; species Panax quinquefolius. The sequence goes on from CM035152.1 coordinate 136,767,377, forward strand.
AGTTGTGTATTCATTAATGGTCATGATCATGCCAACAATCGTCCATCAATGCACTACTACCACAGAGGATTTTTATCACATCATTTGTAACATTATGGTCATGATTACACCGAATAGTCTCTCGTCATAATCATACCAAGTCCATCTATACACTACAGCCACGAGATGACTTTCAACATAATATAAACATGAGGATGATGACAATGATATAAGAATTCATTAAAACAAGTTCAAGAATTATTTTATCCGAGAATTATTAACGTCCAAATTGTCAACATGATCTTGTTTTGTAGAATAAAATTCAAGAATGATCGAAAGAATATTTCCATGAAAAGATATCGATGAAACGCAAATATCAAGGATATTCTACTAATTTCATGGAGTATAAAGTCAAAGTTTTAACCAACCGGGTATAATAAAGAATGGAATAACAAAAGAAATCACCATGCATGCGATAGATCATAGACAGGCGTTTATTCCAATGAATAATAATAATCGGAACCAGTGTCAGTGAAATTCACACCGATAGGATGTTCCAACAAATAATAATAAATGCGGAATAATAAATGATGGAACCAGTCCGGCAGATAGCACAGACATGTGATATTCCAAATGTAATAATAAAGATGAATAATAAAAAAATGGATCCAGTGCGTGTGCAAAACACACGTATAGGATATTCCAATGTAATAATAATAAAGACGGAACCAGTCCGGTGTAAAACACACACGATATGATGTTCCAATGTAATAATAGAAGAATGTCACCAAGTATAGGGTAAACCACGTATAAAGGTTATTCCAATGTAATAATAAGCAATGGAATAACAATGCTTCTCTTCATGAATAAGAAAGAATAACACCCTTACAGTACAACAAATAATATTCCCTACCTTAGAAGAACTGAATATTGGAAAAGTGATGTAGCGAATACTTTTCTTCTTTCTCTCTATAGTTTCTCTCTCTGTAGTTTCAATGAATTCGTAAGAAATAATGAAGGAATGAGCTTTCTATTTATAGAAAAAAGCCGAGGGTGGCTCTTGGTCTTAACGAAGGGTCAAAATGACTCTTGGTAATATTGAAGAGACAACTACTATTTGCGAAGGGGTAATTAACCTTTGGAACATCGAAGAGGCAGTTAACTCTTGGTAATATTGAAGGGACAACTACTATTGACGAAGGTAATTACTATTGACGAAGGTAAATACTATTGAAGAAGGTAATTACTATTGACGAAGGTAAATACTATTGACGAAGTTAAATACTATTGAAGAAGGTAATTACTATTTACAAAGGTAATTACTATTCACAAAGGTAATTACTATTAACGAAGAGACTTTTAGATGATGACATATGGGCCCCCCATAAAATAATCAAACTTACCACAAACGTCTCATAACAGACTCTTTATATATATCAAGGATTGAATAAATATTACCACAAATCATTTTATTTTTAATCAACACATTTTTAATCTTTCAACAATTATTACTCATTTATAACTTGTCGTCTCAATTAATAATATAACATATTATACAGATGATACTGTGACAATAATTGAATCAATAATATAAGAGATATGATGCAGCAATTACTGTAGCAATAATTGAGTATAGCTAAGTGACTTCTCACGTAAGCATCAATAATCAATACCGTGTCTACTACGCAACTACGCCAGACATCGTATTTTGTACTTTTACCACCGGGTAGTTCAACAGTTTTAACGGTAACACCTCCGCCGTTATTTTTATAGAAAGATAATTTTGTCATTTTCTAACTACGACAATACTTCCGTTGTGGGGTCCACCAATGATTGAGCCGTCGTACGAATATTCCCCGACAAAAAGAATATTCCCCGACCAAACGAATATTTTATAACAACTTGCTTACTTTGCAAAATTTATAAATATTACCCGCAACTATAACATTATATCAAATTTATTCCATAATATTCAAAAATAATATTTATAGAAAATTCATCTTTATTTATTAAAGCTGGGGTCTTACAGTCACCGCCAAGCAGTTTAAGGAACTAGGACCACCGGAGTTTTTTGGAGAGCCAAAACCACTTAAGGTGGAGACGTGGATTAAGTAGATCAACAAGATATTTGATGTATTGGGATGCTCGAGGAGCAAAGGTTCCTTTGCCACCTTCATGTTATGCAGAGGCGGCGATTCTTGGTGGGAATCAAAAGCGTATTCAACCTGCCGCACTGAAGATGTATTGGGAGAAGTTCCAGGAACTATTCAACGACAAGTACTTTCCCGAAAGTATTCGTCACATGAAAGAGGTAGAGTTTATCAAGCTAGAGCAAAACAACATGACCGTGTTACAGTACGAAGCCAAGTTTGTCGAGTTGTCCCGGTTTGCGTCCCATTTGGTTAATAATGAGGAGAGAATGACACGAATGTTTTTAAGAGGTTTGAAACCTGAGATACGTCAATATCTTATCTCTCATCAACTGTGTTTGTATTCAGATGTTGTTAATAGGGCTCGATTATTGGAGCGTGATAATGAGTCATCCCAACCAAAAGAGAAGCAAATGGAAATGATAATATAATACCGGTGAGAGCGATCATCGAAGCGGTGACAACAAGCGTGGAGGGAATCAACGGGCCGAAAATGGTAACCACTTGATGGTAATCAAGGCCAAAACAATAAGAATGGACATTTCAAGAAGAGAGATTCAACAATGATGGAAAGACGTCGACACCGATTACCGTTGTTAAGGAAGGAGAACGACCACCTATCACATGCTTCAAATGCGGAGGGGAGGGACACATCAGTCCAAATTGCGCGATGCCCTCTAAAGCATGTTATAATTGTGGGAGAAAAGGTCACCTAGCCCGATTTTGTCGTTCACCGAAGACAAGTTCAGCTAGGATGGAGGCACCAAAAGCCATTCCAGAAAAGTCAAAGCCGGTAGTACAAGGGAAAGCGCTTGTTATGACCTCCCAGAAAGCAAGGAATCCAAACGAGGTCATCACGGGTAAGCTTATCATAAACTCTAGTGAAGTATATACCTTATTTGATACCGGTTCTACCCATTCATTTATTTCTCCTACTTGCGCTCAACGTTTAAATTTGACTCCGGAGAAATTGGACTTTGACTTGTCTGTTGAAACTCCGTTGGGAGAAACCTTCATTACATCCACTGTTTATAAGTCTTGTTTAGTTCAAATCGGCACCCACACGTTACCTGTCGACCTTATTTCTTTGAAAATACTTGTAGTTGATGTAATTCTAGGGATTAATTGGTTAACCACTCATCATGCAAAAATTGATTATTTTCGTAAGGTTGTTAGCTTTCATATTCCTAACCAACCTATTATGCGAATTCAAGAAACCAAACCATTAAAATCAATCACTGTCATCTCAAGCTATAAAGCTATTCGTTTATTGAAAAATGGATGTCAAGCTTTCTTAGCTCATGTCACGGATCTAAACAAAAATACGTCAGTTTTGAATGATATTTCCATTGTTAATGAATTTCCTGACGTATTCCCTGAAGAACTTCCTGGCCTACCCCCAGAGCGTGAAATTGAATTTTGTATCGACCTTGAACCTGGTATAAAACCTATTTCCAAAGCCCCATATCGAATGGCTCCTATTGAACTTCATGAATTAAAGACCCAACTGCAGGAATTGTTAGACATTGGCTTTATTCGTCCTAGTACTTCTCCTTGGGGTGCTCCTGTTCCATTCGTGAATAAGAAAGATGGGAGTATGCGACTTTGTATTGATTATCGGGAGTTGAATCATGTCACCATCAAAAATAGGTACCCATTGCCACGTATTGATGACCTGTTTGACCAGTTGCAAGGAGTCAAATTCTTTTCAAAGATTGATCTTCGTTCTGGATATCACCAATTGAAGATTAGAACTGATGACATTCCAAAGACGGCTTTCAGAACTAGGTACGGGCATTAAGAATTCCAAGTCATGTCCTTTGGATTGACTAATGCTCCTGCTGCCTTCATGGATATGATGAACCGAGTATTCAAGGAATATTTGGATCACTTTGTTGTCGTCTTTATTGATGACATCCTCGTATATTCCAAAACCCGTGAAGATCATGAGCAACACTTGAGGCTGATACTCCAAAAGCTTCGTGAATATAAGCTTTATGCCAAGTTGAAGAAATGCGAGTTCTGGCTTGAGGAAGTAGCATTCCTTGGGCACGTGGTATCAAGTCATGGAATATCTGTTGACCCAGCAAAGATTGAAGCTATTCAAAGCTGGGAACAACCTAAATTAGTGACGGAAGTACGTAGCTTTCTCGGCTTAGCTGGTTATTATCGGAGATTCATAGAAGGGTTTTCTAGAATCGCTACTCCCTTAACTCAGCTGACTTAGAAAGATACAAATATCGGTTAGAACGAGGAATGTGAGAAGAGTTTTCAAGAACTCAAGAGAAGACTCATTTAAAGACTGTTACGACAATACCATCCGCTCGGAGGGATTTATCGCTCATGAAGATGCTTGAGCAAAGGGTTAGGATGTGTTCTCATGCAACATGGGAAAGTCATAGCCTATGCCTCTCGACAACTCAAAGAGTATGAGAGGAATTATCCTACTCATGATCTAGAGTTGGCAGCAGTCGTTTTTGCACTGAAGATTTGGAGGCATTATTTGTATGGGGAGAAAGTGGAGATCTTTACGGATCATAAAAGCCTTAAATATTTCTTTACTCAAAAGGAACTCAACATGCGACAACGACATTGGCTTAAACTGTTGAAAGATTATGATCATACCATCCAATACCATCCTGGAAAAGCGAACGTGGTAGTAGGCGCATTGAGTAGAAGATCATATCTGCACGCGAGTGCAATATTGACAACGAAAGGCCCATTTTGTGTGACTTGCAAAGGATGGAGATAGAGTTAAAGACTCAGTGGACCCACGTGATGATGGTGAATATACGAGTGGAACCGACTTTAATCGATAAAATTAAAGCTTCTCAAGCTATAGACCTGGAGCTGATGCATATGAGGAAGAAAGTACAAAAAGGTGCTTTGCCGGAAGTAAGAATTGATGAAGAAGGAATACTTCGAGTCAACTCCGGACTTTAAGGTTCCTAACAAACCTGAGTTAAAGTATAAAATCATAATGGAGGCGCACAACACACCATTTGTAATCCATCCTGGGAGTACTAAAATGTATCATGATCTTCAACATACATTTTGGTGGGGCAATATGAAAAGAGAGATAAGCATTTATTTATCTCAAGGTGTCTAACGTGTCAACGAGTCAAGTGAGCATCAAGTACCAAAAGGTCCATTGCAACCACTTGAAATTCCAAAATGGAAGTGGGAGCACATTACCATGGATTTCGTTACTGGTCTTCCCAAGGTTTCTCAGGGTATAGATGCAATTTGGGTCATTGTTGATAGATTGACCAAGTCTGCTCATTTCTTATCTATACGAGAAACTTATACACTTGAACGTCTTGCTCGTATGTACATAAACGAGATTGTAAGATTACATGGTATGCCAGTATCCATAGTTTTGATCGAGACCCAAGATTCACTTCACGATTTTGGGTTAGTTTGCAAAAAGCTATGGCGCGGATTCTGATTTAGTTTGGCATATCATCCTCAAGCGGACGGAAAATCGAGAGAGACTATTCAAACTCGGAAGATTTATTAAGACTCTGTGTCCTTGACTTCAAGGGAAGTTGGGATAAGTTCTTACCATTAGTGGAGTTTTCCTACGACAACAGTTATCAAGCAAGCATTGGCATGGCTCCATTCGAAGCGTTGTATGGATGAAAGTGTCGTTCTCTAGATTATCTTTGGGATGAGGTGGGTGAAGCAACGTTGTTGGGACCGGAGTTGGTATGTATGACTCTGAAAAAAAGATTCAAACGATCGACAACGTATAAAAACCTCACAAGACCGAAATAAAAGAGTTATGTTGATCTTCATCGAAAGGGCGTGGAATTCGATATTGGAGATCATGTGTTGTTACGTGTTTCTCCATGGAAAGGAGTTACTGAGATTTGGAAAGAGAGGAAAGCTCAATCCTCGATTCATTGGCCCATTTTAATCCTCGATCGGGTAGGAACTGTGGCTATAGACTAAACTTTACTGCCAAGTATGTCTCGTATTCATAACATTTTTCATATATCCATGTTACGTAAATATGTGAAAGACCCGAACCACATTATTGAGTTAGAACCAGACGAAATAGCGGAAGATTTAACGTATGAAGATATTCCTGTTCAAATCTTGGATAAGAAGGAACATATTCTACGCTCCAAGGTTATACCTTAAGTCAAAGTTTTGTGGAGAAACCATGATGTTGAGGAAATGACTTGGGAGTTAGAATCTAAAATGAAATCAAGGTATCCTTACCTCTTCGACATACCAGGTACGTACCCTAATTTCGAGGGTGAAATTTCATAAGAAAGGAAGATTGTAAGACCCCAATTTTTATGAATAAAAATGAATTTTCTATAAATATCATTTTTAAATATTATGGAATGAATTTTATATAATGTTATAGTTGTGGGTAATATTTACAAATTTTGCAAAGTATGCAAGTTGTCATATTATATTCGATTGGTCGTAAAATATTCTTTTTGTCTGGGAATATCCGTACGACGGTATAATCATTGGTGGACCCCACAACGGAATTATTGTTGGATTGAGAAAATGACAAAAATATTTTTATAACGGCGGAAGTTTTATTATTAATACTGTTGAACTACTCGGTAGTAAAAGTACAGTAATACGCGTGGTTGCATAGTAGCACACGGTATTGATTATTAATGCTTACGTGAGAAGTCATCTCAATTTTGTTTTGTTACTTATATATATGTTAGAGTTATATATATATAAGGTGTGTATTTATATATATTATATATATATATATGCAATGTTGTCAAGTTGACAAAGTGGGTGGGGGAAAATTTGGTGTTCACGTGGGAGGGAGTACAATTATTATTATTATTATTATTATTATTATTATTATTATTATTATTATTATTATTATTATTATTATATTTATTATTATTATTATTATTATTATTATTATTATATAGGTTTATAACATGTGTGGATTATATATATAGATATGTTTTATAATTTTTGTTTTATTCTTATTGGTTGGAGGATTGACAATTGCTAGCTTTATTAGGCAGATTGTGGGATGCTTTTTCAAACCTAGACATTAATTGGCCAACTCCTTGAAAATGTGTACTGATACGTAGGAACAGTGAAGTTGTGTTCTTCATCCGTAAATAATTGTTGCATCCATTTCTTAACAGTACCCCTTCTATTTACCTATAAATAGAAGCTCATTCCTTCATTATTTCTTACGAATTCACTGAAACTCTAGATAGAGAAAATTTTATAGAGAAAGAAGAAAAGTATTCTACTACTTCCCTAATCTTATATCCAGTTTCTTTTATGGTAAGGGGTATTATTTTTTTTTTTCATATTCATGAAGAGAACTTCTGTTATTCCATTCTTTATTATTCTGTTGGAATAACCTGTATACGCGGCCTACCCTATACTTGGTGATTTCTGTTGTTATTCCATTCGTTATTATTCTGTTGGAACATCCTGTCTGTGCGTTTTATGCCAGACTTGGTTCCGTCTTTATTATTCTATTAGAATATCCTGTCTATGCGTTTTACGTCGGACCTGGTTTCGTCTTTATTATCCTGTTGGAATATCCTGTCTGTGCGTTTTACGTTGGACCTGATTCCGTTATTTATTATTCTGTTAGAATAACCTGTCTATCTGAAGTACCGCATGCATGGTGATTTCATTGTTATTTCATTCTTTATTATTCATTTGGAATATCCTCGCCGATGCGATATTACGCTGACCGGTTCCGTTATTTATTATTACGTTGGAATAACTTTTATGCATCATGCGCGGCAATCCGCATTCATGGTGATTTCTTTTGTTATTCCATTCTTTATTATACTCAGTTGGTTAAAGTTTTGACTTTTATACTCATTGAAATTAGTGGAATATCCTTGATATTTGCGATTCATCCAGTATCTTTTCATGGAAATATTCTTCTGAGCATTCTTGAATTTTACTCTACAAAGAAGTATCATGTTGACAATTTGGACGTTATTAGTTCCTGAACAAATTAATTCTTGAACTTATTTTATTGAATTCTTATATCATTGTCATCATCCTCATATTTATATTTTGTTGAAAGTCATCTGTGGCTTGTAGTGCATAGATGGACTTGGTTTGATTATGACCAGGGATTTTTCAGTGTAATCATGACCGTAATGTTACAAATAATGTGGTAAAAGTCCTCATTGGCCCGTAGTGCATTGATGGACAGTTGTTGGCATGATCATGACCATTGATGAATACACGAATATCCTTGGCCCGTAGTGCATGGATAATTTGTGGTTGTGATACTTATGAATATCCTTGGTAGTAGTCGGGGATGATGTGGATTATTTATTAAAATTTGAGTCCCAAATGATAAAAGTCATGAAAAACCTTTTAAATCATGAAAGATAGAAGATTTTATTCTCTACTTGACTCTTTTAATGGATTACTTGTTCCGCTACAGTTAAACTTGATGTCTATTATATTTTATCAGTTTAACATTGTTGAAGACTAAGGATAATTTATTTTGCATTATCTTAGTCATAATATTTCTTACTGGGCTAGTTGAGCTCACCCTTTCTTCCACTCTTCTCTTCAGGAAATGAGAATATAGATGGGACGAGTCGGGGAACGGAGTGATGGTCCAGAGGATAGCATTAGTAGTCCTCACTATTCTATGAAATAGTGTGTTAATAAATGTATTGAGGACTTATTTGAGTTTTAATACTGTCTAGAAGACAATGTTTGTATTAAAACTCACAGCTTATGTTGTATATTTAAGATTTTATTTGTATTATGTACCATGTATTTGGCGACTCAGAATAGATGATGTATACCTATTTTGGGGGCGTCACACTGCCGCACTCAAAATGTCATGGGAAAAGTTCCAAGAACTGTTCAACGACAAGTACTTTCCCAAAAGTATTCGTCACATGAAGGAGGTGGAGTTTATCAAGTTGGAGAAAAACAATATGATCGTGTCATAGTACGAGGCTAAGTTTGCCGAGTTTTTCTGGTTCGCATCCCATTTGGTTGATATTGAAGAGAGAATGACGCGAATATTTCTACAAGGTTTGAGACCCAAAATACGTTAATACCTCATTTCTCACAAACTGTGTTTGTATTCAGATGTTGTAAATAGGGCTCAGTTATTGAAGAGCGATAATGAGTCAACCCAACTAAGAGAGAGCAACCGACAAGTTGATAATACCAGTGGTAGCAGTCATCGAAGCGGTGACAACAAACGTGGAGGGAATCAACATGCCAGAAATGGTAACCACTTCGGTGGTAATCATGGCCAAGACAATAGAAGTGAAAATTTTAAGAAGAGGAGATTCAATAATGATGGAAAGACGTCAGCACCAGCACTTGTTTTAAGGAAGGAGAAGGACTGCCGGTCGAATGTTACAAATACGAAGGGGAGGGACACATCAGTCCAAACTATACGCAGCAGTCCAAAACATGTTTTAATTGCAGAAGAGAAGGTCACCTAGCCCAATTTTGTCGTGCAGTGAAGTCAAGTCCAGCTGGGATGGTGACGCCAAAGGATGTTCCAGACAAGTCAGAATCGGTAGTTTAAGAGAGAACATTTTTTCTTGACGAGAAACCCGGATGAGGTTATCACGGGTAAGCTAATCATAAACTATTGTGAAGTCTATACCTTATTCGATACCGGTTCTACCCACTCTTTTATTTTACTTAATTGTGCTCAACGTTTAAACTCGACTCCGAAGAAATTAGACTTTGACTTATCTAATAAAACTCTGTTGGGAGAAACCTTCATTACATCCACTGTTTATAAATCTTATTTGATTCAAATTAGCACCCACACGTTACCTGTCGATCTTATCTCTTTGAAAATACTTGCATTCGATGTGATTTTAGGAATTGATTGGTTGACTACTCATCATGGTAAAATTGATTATTTTTGTAAGGTTGTTAGCTTTCATATTCCTAACTAACCTATTATGCAAATTCAAGCAACCAAACTACTAAAGTTGATCACTATCATATCAAGCCATAAAGCTATTCGTTTATTGAAAAATGGATGTCAAGCTTTCTTAGCCATGTCACAAATTTAAACAAAAAATACATCAGATCTGAATGATATTTCTATTGTTAATAAATTTCCTGACGTATTTCCCGAAGAACTTCCCGGCCTACCCTCAGAGCATGAAATCGAATTTTGTATCGACCTTGAACCCGATACAAAACCCTCAAATATTTTTTTCACCCAAAACAAACGTAACATGCGCCGAAGACATTGGCTCGAGCTGTTGAAGATTACAACCATACAATCCAATATCATCCTGGAAAAGCGATCGTGGTAGCTGACGCATTGAGTAGAAGATCATATGCGGGTACGAGTGCGATATTGTCAATGCAAAGACCCATTTTGTATGACTTGCAAAGGATGGAGATAGAGTTAAAGACTCCAGGGACCCACGTGATGATGGAAAATATACGAGTGGAACCAACTTTAATTGATAAAGTTAAAGCTGCTCAAGCTACGAACCTGAAGCTGATGCATATGAAGAAGAAAGTACAAGAAGGTGTTGTTCCGAAAGCAAGAATCGATGAAGAAGGAATACTTCGAGTCAACTCCATACTTTATGTTCCAAACGACCCTGATTTAAAGTATAAGATCATGATGGAGGCGCACAACACACCGTTTGCAATCCATCTTGGGAGTACCAAAATGTATCATGATCTTCGACATACATTTTGGTGGAGCAATATGAAGAGAGAGATAGCGGGGTTTATCTCAAGGTGTCTAACTTGTCAATGAGTCAAGGAGGAGCATCAAATGCCAAAAGGTCCATTGCAACCACTTGAAATTCTAGAATGGAAGTGGGAGCACATTACCATGGATTTCGTTACTAGTCTTTCCAAGGTTTCTCAAAGCATAGATGCGATTTGGGTGATTGTTGATAGATTGACCAAGTCTGCTCATTTCTTACCTATACGAGAAACTTATACACTTGAACGTCTTGCTCGTATGTACATAAATGACATTGTAAGACTGCATGGCATGCTAGTATCCATAGTTTCTGATCGAGACCCGAGATTCACTTCACGATTTTGGGTTAGTTTATAAAAAGCTATAGGCACGGATTTACGATTTAGTTCGGCATATCATCCTCAAACCAGGCAGTCGGAGAGGACTATTCAAACTCTTGAGGATTTATTAAGACTCTGTAAGACCCCAACTTTTTATAAATAAAATTAAATTTTCTCTATTCATTATTTTGAAATAATAAGGTGTTAATTTGATATAATGCTTTGGTTATGGGTGAAATGTGAAAATTTTGTAAATTAAGCAAGTGGTTAAAAAATATTCATTGTTGTCGGGGAATATTCGTTTGGTTGTGGAATATTCTTGCTGTCGGGGAATATTCGTACGACGGCGCAGTCATTTATAGGCCCATAACGGAAAACGGTCGGATGAAGAAAACGATAAATTTGAGTTTTTATAAATAACGGCGTAATCATTACCGTTAACACTGTTGAAATACCCGGTGGTTAAAATACGATGTCTGGGTCGTGGTTGCCGAAGAGCACCTGGATATTGCATAGTATTTTTGAATTATTGATTCTTACGTAAGAAGACGCTACTCAATAATTGTTACAGTAATTATTGTTCAATATTTTATTTTATTGATTCAATAATTGTTGCGTTAATATTTTATATTATTGTTGTTTCAATAATTGTCACTGCACAGTATTTCCCATTATCAGATCAATAATTCATATTATTTGAATAATATTATTAGATAGCATTATTGGCAATGTCAAAGGAAGTTCTGTCTAAGAAGAGGTTTGGTCACCTAATTGCGTGCCAGTAAGAAGAAATCCTTATCGGAAAGCCCCCTCTTTCTTCGAAACGACCTGGTTGTCATATTTGTGATTCTATAATATTATTTGTGAATAATTAATTATTGATTTATATGATAAGAAAATATTTATTTTATGTGGATATAAATAAAGAAATTTTTAGCATGAAATAATTGTTGAAAATTTGGTATATTCTCTGTGGAATTATAATTATTTCTCTGATAAAATATTCATTCAAATATATTATTATAATAATTATTTAAATAATAATATTATTATTATTATATATATATATATATATATATATATATATAACACGTGAAGATGTTAAGGAGGTGAGAAGTTTGGCTTGCTTTCCTTTATTTTTTCAAAAATTGGTGTAGTGCATGCATTATTTGGTTCAAAACCATGTGTTGATAACATAATTTCTCCTATGGGACCACTTAGTTAATTGGTGGAGAATTTGCCTGCAAGATTATATTTTCCAATGTGTGGGCCTTTAGCCAATTAAAAGGAAGAAAAAGTTAGACATTAGTTAGGCATGCAGGAATATAAAGAAAAGTTTGGCAAGATAGGTATAGTCATTTGATTTTTCTTCCTCTGTTTGTGCTATAAATAGGGGGTAACCCCTCCTTCCTCAACACACCATTTCAAATTCAGAAATTCTTATTCTAAAGTATTGTGAGAATTTTCTTGAGTATAAGAATACTTTGTGCGTAGTTTTTCTGCAAGATTTTCTCTGAATAATATTTGATATTCCGGTTAAATCCAGTTTCTACTAAGGTAAAGGATATTATTTTATTGCAATACTCATGAGAAATATTATTTTCTTTCATACTCCATATTATGTAAGCGATATTATTTCATCTCGTATTCCTAAATTTGAACTTACTATGGTAAGTATTGCTTCTATAATTCTTGAAATGATTATAAATTTTGCTTCATCTAATATCATTTCATAGGAATATTGGTCTGAACTTTTTATCAAATTTGGAACTTTTCATATTGGGGTACTATTCACGGTCTCTTGTTCACGGTACTTATTCATACTTACAGTCATCGTTCACGAGTCACTGCTCACAAAAAAAAAAAATTCCTTCCAAGTTATCTGTTGTGACCCTTATTCTTGAGATTGAATCCATGTTTTGATCTTCATTCTTGAAATTTAATCCACTATGGTTTATTATGAAGCATTTTTGAACTTGGTTCATCTAAAGTACGAATCCATAATCTTTGTTCTTCTGTCTCACTAGATTCGTTCTCTAAAATATTTTTCATCATCCTCAGTCTTTAATAGTGATACTTGATGAATATATTTGGCCTGTAGTGCAAAGATGAATGATTACCTGATGAATATCTTTGGCCCGTAGTGCAAAGATGAACAGGTGTTGAGATGAACATGACCAACTGGTGATACAAATGAATATCTTTCGCCCGTAGTACAAAGATGAATATTTAATGCAAGATGTATATTTATTGATGTTACAGGGATAAAATATTAATGATGGACTTTTAAATTCATAGATGATAGTAGATTTCATTCTCTACTTAACTCTTCTATTGAATTGTTATTTCCGCTGCGAACGTTGATCTAAAACTGGTTGTCCATTATATTTTATCTGATTTGTTGAAGGCTAACGATAATTTGTTTTTCATTATCTTAGTCATAATATTCTTTACTGAGCTAGTTGAGCTCACCCTTTTCCTTTTTGTTCTATTTTTCTTCTCAGGAAGCAAGAGTATAGCGGGGAGTAGTCGGGGTGTGGAGTGATATTCCATGGCAGTTGTTATAGTAGTCCTCACTGAAAGTAGTATGCACACAAGCCAATCATGTTTGGTGATAAAGCATATACTTTGTAACAATCTTATTCATTTATTAATAAAAAGTATTAATTTATTAAAGGCTTTTAATTATCTACATGATGTTGTTTTATAATATGTGATAAACCCATAGTTTTAAGCAATGCTTTTAGAATAATGACGATGATCATTCTAATGAGATCTAAATTCTTAGAAAGCTTAAAACTAAAATAGTTCTCAATTATTGGATTACTAAATTGGGGATTAGTGAATCCGGATAGATTGGTACATACGTTGCTTGCTCATTGGATGAGGATGATTGATCTCATGATCATTTGTGTGGAGACACTAAAGCAAGTATGTAGGTGCTTATTAGAGAATAAGTTCACTGAACGTGGCTCGCTAAGGAATACCTAATGGAGTTTTACTTGCCTGTCAATAGGAATTCCTGTAGTGATAGTATTACAAGTGATCCTTGGACTTGAGATCATCATAGTATCTTGTGTATGATGAGTTATACTTTGACTTATTCCTTAAGACCCTTAAGGTATATCAAAGGGTATGCTTGGGTATAATAAGTTATACATGGAGATAATGTATGATCAATAAAGAATCTACCACTTATTAAAAGAAGAGAAATGTCCTATGTGATTCGATAAATGACAACCCTGTAGTCCTTGGCGGCGGCGAGAATGAAATTAGAAAGGAGTTTCTAATTTGCATTATTTGGTGTTGTGCATTTAAGGATCGAAATACATATAATTAAATAAAATAAGACTTGACAATAATTCCATGTCTTATATTTAATTGAGACATTGTATGGTGGAAGGATTGAATTGTCACGGTAACTATTTACTCAAAGGTTCTTTTATGATTAATGTTGAAATCTATATTATCCGGAAAGTCGTTGATCATTAGGGAGGCTTATCCCTATTGTAGAATAAATATTATTTATTTAAATAAATTAATTATTTAATTTATTTATTTAAATAAGATTAGAATTGTTCTAATTGATTTATTCACAACCTATTTAATATGGAGAACCTAAAGGGTCACACCATAAAAGGAAGAATAATTATTTAAGAAGTTAATGGCATAATCGTAATAATATATTATGTATATTTAATTTAATCTATGGTGATAGAATAAATTAAATAGCTTAATATTTATTATTTAATATTTTAAAACATTAAATATAAATTAATAAGAGGAGTCTTATTAATATTATTACAATTATTATTATTATTTTAATTTCTAAAAGAGTTTAGGAATTAATTTAATATAAGTACTCTCATTTATTCCTAATTGGATTAGGAAGGAAAATTAGTTAAAGGAGTTTAATTAATTATCCCTAATAAGATTAGGGAGCCCCTTTAATTAAAAGGGTTTAATTAAATAATACCTTATTTTAATAGGGTTACTTGATATCTTTATAAGAGGAGTCTTATATCGAGATATCTAGAATACGCTATTCCATGGTGGTTGGAAATGCACGCCCTTTCTATAGAGAGATAAAAAAACTAGGGTTTAGCCAACCATCCATCTTCTTGAATCCTTCTTTTTCCTTGGTGGATCACCTCTAGAGGCCAAACACTTGGGTGGCTAACGTTGATCGAAAGGAAGGAACCAAACCCGGTGAATTCAAGTTGAGCGCGAAAGGATTTGGAGGTGAACTTGTACGAGGAAGCTCGATCTTCAAGGGTATGATTTTATTCTTTATCTTTTCGTTTAATTAATAATTGTGCATAAAGGGTGATCCGGTTTATGGTTTGTAAAATTTTAAAACTCGATTTTTCACGTTTCCACTTATTTTTGCAATTTGATTGCGTTTCTTGAATATTACAAACCTAACGATGGCATCGAGCCAAACCTTTATGCAAATTATTAATTATTTTAATTTGATATGTATATTGATATGTGTTTAGAACAATTTAATTGGGCATAATTTGTTGTATAAAATTTTTAAAAAAAAAAATCCCAGAAAATTTGTTATATTGCGGACTGTTAAAAATTTGATTCACGGATTTCCTTGATCGCATGCACCAAATTTCATCCCAAAGTAAACAGGTTATCTTTAATTACTAATTATATATAATACTCTAATCTTGAATCAAGATTCCTGCAAGATGTTGTCCAAGGTAACGTGGCCAGGATCACGCGGATCAAGGAAGAATGGTTATTATATATATATATATATATATATATATATATATATAATTTTCTTAATAATTTTATAATTAAAATAAAACTTTATTTTAATTTTAAAATAAAAAGTTTATTTTAATATTAAAAAAAAGTTTTTTTAATTATAAAATTAAATTTCATGCTAACTAATTAGAGTTGGAATTGGATTCCATGATAACTAATTGGAGTTGAAATTGGATTCTATTTTTCTTAAATAAAGGAGATATATATATATATATATATATATATATATATATATATATTTTTTTTAATAATTTTATAATTAAAATAAAACTTTATTTTAATTTTAAAATAAAAGGTTTATTTTAATATTAAAAAAGTTTATTTTAATTATAAAATTAAATTTCATGCTAACTAATTATAGTTGGAATCGGATTCCATGATAACTAATTGGAGTTGAAATTGGATTCTATTTTTCCTTAAATAAAGGAGTTTATTTTGATATGAAATTAGATTTCATATTATTCAAAATAAAAAGGTTTATTTGTGAATAGGAAAAAAATCGATCTTTCCTTAAATAAAGGAGTTTATTTAGATATGAAATAAGATTTCATATTATTCAAAATAAAGGAGTTTATTTGTGAATAGGAAAGATAATCCGTGTTTCCTTTAATAATTTTTTTTATATGGAATTGGATTCCATAATTAATTAAAATAAAGGAGTTTATTTTGATTAAAATTTTGATTAAAATAAAATAGTTTATTTTATTCAAAATTGGATAAATTAAAATAAAATAGTTTTATTTTGATTTAATTTTAGATTAGAATAAAGGAGTTTATTTTGATTCAAAATTAGATTTTATACTAACTAAATTTGCCCATTAAATGATATCAATATATATTGAATGTTTATTATTCATGATATGAATGTTATTTATTGATGCATATGGTGATGTGTATGATAATAAATGAGATTGATTATGAACTATTGACCAATGTGATTGGATTTTATTTTAGTTGGATGCATGAATGTATGAGTTTTATTAAATGGGGTCTGCGTACCTTGTCTTCTCTAATTTTTTCTTAATGTAAATTCTAACTCCCTCTTATGTACTTCCCCTTGACTGCTGATCAAGGTTTCTATTTATTTTAAATAGTTTTGTAATAAGAATAGTTAGAATTAATTTTGAAGAATTGGAGATCAATGAGCACGGAGCGCTTGAAGACCCGTTTGTAATGGAGCCCGGGTTTAAATGTAATAGTTATATTTAAATATTATTTCTTTCACCCCTAGGGTTTGACCTTTTGGTTCACTTGGTGGCTCTAGTGAACCAAACTAGAATAAAAGTCCATAATCAATTCGGGTAGAATATAGTATTCTATATGCATGCATGCTATATATATATATATATATATATATATATATATATATATATATATATATATATATATTATGCAAACATGCTTTGCATGTTCATTAATATGATGCGTATTTTATATATATATGTGCATGCGCGCTAAACAAGATGAGACAAATTAATAACAAACCCCTCAATTTTTATATTAAGTCCTAAGCGTTCAAAGATATTTGGAATATCGAACGTCGCCTTCTAGCATGATAAAATTAATAGAGTATTAAATATTTAATATGAGTTTGTTGTGTCACCACAAGGCAAGTATTAAGTATTTAAGATGTTAATTTATCACATTTGATGCTTATAAAGAAAATTGAACAATATTATTTTGTTGTGTCACCACAAGGATGATATTTTTCTTTTTGAATATATGGAGTGCTAGGTTGGACTTAACTTGGATAATTTTGATTCGGATGTGCCACCACTTGATTAAAATAATCTAAGAGGCAAAAGAAAAGGAGTTGCATAGTTGATGTAATTGACAAAAGTTGTCTACCTATTTATTTATATATAGTTTGTTGTGTCACCACAAGGCTATATACATTTGAAATGGGATCCTTATTCTCACTAGCAAATCTTTAATTAGATTTTGCCGAACTATATAAGTGAGGGTAATATAGTTTGAAGAAAATAGTGGGAGATACCAATTTAAAACAAGACCTAAATTATTTTGGTAATTAATAAAAGAATGTATGTTAAAATGTTGTTAATTAAAAATTCATTTACAGAATTTTACAATGTCTAAATTACTATCACTGTGAAATATATTAGATGTTATTTAACCAAATCGTATTAAACGGATTGGTTAAGGAATTTAAGAATAGTTCTCATGGCTGAAAAGTTATCTTATGTCCTTAATATGTCTATCCTCTGAATGGTTGCGAATAATGCCTCTGAGGAAGACATTGCTACTTTTAGAAAGTGGCAAGATGATGCACATTGGCTCGATGCATCATGCTCGCATCTATGAGTAACGAGCTTGACGTCGCGTGATCATGGATGCTTCTACTATATTCCCGCACATCAAGTAGTTGATGGTGAGGAAAGTAGGGCGATAGATATCGAGATATCTAAGGAGCTCTTCCGATCTAGAATGACCAGATGACACTATAAAGTGCGATATAAAAGTCCTTAACATTATCAATTTGATTGATCAATTAGGACAACGGATTTTGTCATGGATGGAGAGTTGAGCCAAGATTTGATCTTGTACTCACTCTCAGACTCCTTTCACAATTATTGTGAATTTTTCATATGAACAAGCTAGATATCAGCCTAGCTGATTTGCTTAACATGTTAAAAAATGTTGAGAGTCACTTTCCAACGACCATGTCTTACTGGTAGGGGCCAAAGGATCTTCTGAAAAGAAGAACGATTCAAAGAAGGTAAATAGAAAGGAAAAAACAAAGGATAATAAGAATAAAACTGATATGGATAGCAAAGGAGTTTGCTTCCACTGCAATAAGCCTGAACACTGGAAAGTAACTGCGAGAAGCATCTTGCAGAGGTTAACCAAAGAAGCTTAGTGAAGTTTCGGTTATAAATAGAAATTTGTTCATAATTTAAAATAAATTTTTCTTTAAGTCAAGGTTCTACTTGGGTATTGGATACCGACTTTGGTTATCATAAATATAGATTTATGAAGGGACCAAACAGAAGTAGAAAGCTAAATAAATATAAGTAATCCTATGTGTGAGAAATGAAGCAAAGGTTGCTACATTAGCCATAGAAACTTATAGTTTAGCAATGCCTACGGGCAAGTCTATTAAGTCAATAAGTTGTTATTGTATTCCAGTTCTCGTTGGAAACATTATTTCCATTTTATTGTTGGACAATGACATCTTTGGTATTATATTTAAGAACAATTGTTGTTCTATTTATAATAATAATTTTTTGTATAGGACTGGAATATCACTTAATGGATTTTGTATACTTGACTTACGTGAAAATAATTTTGCAAATTGAACAAATTAGTATAAGAAAAGGAGATGATCATTCAAAGAGTTGAATGTATGTATTTGCTAAAAATACAAGTGTGAATTATTTGAAAGGTTCAAAGAATTGAAAGTGAAATAAATTGACAAAGTATTAAGATTCTTTGATTAGATCAAGGAATAAATACTTGTGCAATAAGTTTCTAGATCATCTTAAATGGTTTTCTCATAATGGACACCTCTTGATACGCAATAATTGATTGATGTATCTAAAAGGGAAAATCGTACCTTGTTGGACATGGTACGGTCCATAATGATTTTTGACATTCCGTATTATCCTCTGGGGTCATGCCCTAGAAATGGCACGCATATCTACGAAAAAGGTAACCTCAAAATCCATTTCAAGACTCCATAAAAGTTATGGATGGGGAGGATTCTAATCTTAAATATGTTAAGATAAGGGGTTGTCCAACTTATGTGAAAAGGTTTCAAGGATAAGCTTGGGACAAGATTTGACATGTACTGATTTGTGGGACATCCTAAAGTAAGTTTAGGGTATATGTTCTATAATTCTACTTAGCAAAAGGTGTTTGTTACGAAACACGCCGCCTTCTAAGATAAAGGTGTTTATCATTAAAAGGGTCTAGTGGGGAGGATAATAGATCTTGAAGAGTTCAAGAACCACAAAATACTATAAGTCAAATAAGAGGAACACTTGTATGAGACCTATTATACCACAACCTGAATCGTAAATGAATAATACCAAGAAGATACACAGGAGGTATGGATTCATCATAGATGATGATGATGAGGTACACATCATAGAAGATGATGATCCGATTACATCTGATGAGGTAAGTGTTGTAGACACTTTCGAGAAATGGATTGAAGCAAGTTTCTCAAATATGGAACATTTGTTTGATGAGGCAATCAAAAGAGTTTGATTTTATCAAAAATAAGAATGAACCTAGTGTGTACAAAAGGGTCAATGGGAGTATCGTGACATTCCTAGTACTATATGTTGATATACTACGGATGATGAATAACTTATTAATGCTACAATCAGTAAAGATAAAGTTGTCTAAACATTCCTCCATGAATGGTTTGGGAAGAGTGTCTTAATTGGGGATAAAATCTATATAGATAGATACAAGAGGATGCTCGACTTAACCCAAGGAACGTATATTCATTTGATGCTAAAGTTGTTTAGCATGGCAAACTCCAAGAGATGTCTCATGTCGATGAGCTATGGAGTGTATCTCTTTAATAGTCCCCACAGACTCTCGAAAAGAGAGGTCGCATGAGTGACAATCATGTATGCAATAAAATGTACGAGACACGATGTTGATCGGTCATATTATGGAGAAGTTCACTATGAGTCGTTGAAAAACATCTTAAAGTGCTTGGCGGCACTAAGGATGTGATCATATTCATGGTGGGTCTAAATTAAAACTAGAGGGCTTAACGAGACTCAAGTTTTTCGAGACGCACCAAGATGACGAAAAATCCACTTTAAGGTAAAACGTTATCTTGAACAAAGGGTGTAGTGAATTGGAAAGGTTCCAAACAATGAAAGAGTTCTTTGGTTTAGTGATAAAGACAAAGTATATAGCTATAAATGAAGTTGCAAGTTGATTGTTTGGATTAAAAGTTCATTACAGAACTAGGAATAGTTCCTAAGTCTCATCTTGGATCTAAACATGTGTTGTGGCACTTTCATTTGATTATTAGAATCATTGAAAGATGGGAAATCACTATAGAGATAGTGGACTCTCATGAACAACATTACATATCCATTAACTAAAGCTTATCCAACAATGAAGATAATCGTCACTTAGAGAAGAAGAGTATGAGATACCATGACGATTGGCTTTAGTGCAAGTGGGAGATTGAAAGTAGTATGCACACAAGCCAATCATGTTTGATGATAAAGCATATACTTTGTAACAATCTTATTCATTTATTAATAAAAGTATTAATTTATTAAAGGCTTTTAATTATCTACATGATCTTTGTTTTATAATATGTGATAAACCCATAGTTTTAAGCAATGCTTTTAGAATAATGATTATGATCATTCTAATGAGATCTAAATTCTTAGAAAGCTTAAAACTAAAATAGTTCCCAATCATTGGATTACTAAATTGGGGATTAGTGAATCCGGATAGATTGGTACATACGTTGCTTGCTTTCATTGGATGAGGATGATTGATCTCATGATCATTTGTGTGGAGACACTAAAGCAAGTATGTAGGTGCTTATTAGAGAATATGTTCAATTTGAGCGTTGGCTCGCTAAGGAATACCTAATGGAGTTTTACTTGCTGTCAATAGGAATTCTGTAGTGATAGTAGTCTGAGTGATCCTTGAACTTGAGATCATCATAGTATCTTGTGTATGATGAGTTATACTTTGACTTATTCCTTAAGACCCTTAAGGTATATCAAAGGGTATGCTTGGGTATAATAAGTTGTACATAGAGATAATGTATGATCAATAAAGAATCTACCACTTATTAAAAGAAGAGAATGTCCTATGTGATTCGATAAATGACAACCCTGGTAGTCCTTGGCGTTAAGGCGAAATGAAATTAGAAAGGAGTTTCTAATTTGCATTATTTAGTGTTGTGCATTTAAGGATCGAAATACATATAATTAAATAAAATAAGACTTGTGAAGAATTCCATGTCTTATATTTAATTGGGACATTGTATGGTGGAATGATTGAATTGTCTTTCAGTAACTATTTACTCAAAGGTTCTTTTATGATTAATGTTGAAATCTTTATTATCCGGAAAGTCGTTGATCGCTAGGAGGCTTATCCCTATTGTAGAATAAATATTATTTATTTAAATAAATTAATTATTTAATTTATTTATTTAAATAAGATTAGAATTGTTCTAATTGATTTATTCACAATCGGTTTAATATGGAGAACCTAAAGGGTCACACCATAAAAGGAAGAATAATTATTTAAGAAGTTAATGGCATAATCGTAATAATATGTTATGTATATTTAATTTAATCTATGGTGATAGAATATATTAAATAGCTTAATATTTATTATTTAATATTTTAGAAACATTAAATATAAATTAATAAGAGGAGTCTTATTAATATTATTACAATTATTATTATTATTTTAATTTCTAAAAGAGTTTAGGAATTAATTTAATATAAGTACTCTCATTTATTCCTAATTGGATTAGGAAGGAAAATTAGTTAAAGGAGTTTAATTAATTATCCCTAATAAGATTAGGGAGCCCCCTTTAATTAAAAGGGTTTAATTAAATAATACCTTATTTTAATAGGGTTACTTGATATCTTTATAAGAGGAGTCTTATATCAGATATCTAGAATACGTTATTCTAATGGTTGGAGAGTACGCTCCTTTTCTATAGAGATAGAAAAACTAGGGTTTAGCCAACCATCCATCTTCTTGAATCGTTCTTTTTCCTTGGTGGATCACCTCTAGATGCCAAACACTTGGGTGGCTAACGTTGATCAAAGGAAGGAACCAAACCCGGTGAATTCAAGTTGAACGCGAAAGGATTTGGAGGTGAACTTGTACCTGAGGAAGCTCGATCTTCAAGGGTATGATTTTATTCTTTATCTTTTCGTTTAATTAATAATTGTGCATAAAGGGTGATCCGGGTTTATGGTTTGTAAAATTTTAAAACTCTGATTTTTCACGTTTCCGCTTATTTTTGCAATTTGATTGCGTTCTTGAATATTACAAACCTAACACTCACTTGGTTTCTATACATAGAGTCCATCTAGGATTTCATAGTTTCTTGCCACTTCTCTGAGTCTTTACTACTCATAGCATGTTTGTAATTCAATGGATCATCATTATCTATGATGCGTACCTCGTCATCATCCTCTATGACGAATCCATACTTATCAGGTATCTTCGGTACTCTTCTAGATTTACCAATAGCGTGTGTTATAATAGGTTCATCCACTTGATTAGGTACCTGACTTTGATCTGTAGTACTTTGTAGTTCTTAAACTTCTTCAAGATATATGTTATTCCCACTGACCCCTTCAAAGATAAACTCCTTTCCCAAGAAGGCATCATGTTTTGCAACAAACACCTTTTGATCAGTTGCATGATATAAATAATACCCTTGTCGACGTTGGAATTTTTATTTATCCCTTTATGTTCTTATCTTTTGGTGTTCTCATTTTAGGTGACATTTGTTTGAAAAAAGAAGTTTGAAAAGGTCTGATATGTATATGTCGATGAATTGACTGTAAGAGTTGTCAGTTGGTTATTTTTAAATGGTTGCACCAACTCAACCAAGAAAAGGTTTGCAAAAAGACCTAGTGATGTGACATTGTTTAACTGGTCTGTAAAACTGAAATTTATTAGGGTCTGGGGGCTTGATTAAGCGGAGGGAAGGTGTTAGGCACCCCCCGACTTCTGTGATAACACTGTTACCGCCACTTTTCATTAAACTTTTATCTATGAATGTGTGTGTGAATTAGGTCTATGTGCAGTTTTTTGAAAATAGTGTTATGTCTCATTTGCACCTATATACAAAGGGTTTGACTTTTGTATAAAAGTTCAATTTTAACAAGATATAGCAGTGACATGTTGTAAAATAGGTTTTTCAAATCCTTGTGCTCAATAGTAATTGAGGCCTTTGATACTTCCATTTTATTATGTGTTCGGCTTGATTGCTTTTATTTTCGAGATGCGAAGCATCTTTGAGAAAATAAGATTCATAGCGATCTTAGAACTCCTTGTGGGCATGAGAGCCATCTAAGGATATTTAGACAACGTAAATAATTTACAAGCGTGTCATAGATTGAAAATGTCCATCACGGAACCGAATCTAGATTCAAAGATCGAATCTGTGATCACATGATTCCTAGGCTCACATGAGAAAGAAATATGTGAAAAACTAGAAAAGAACTAGATTTGAGAAAATCTAAACTATTTCAGTTTCAACGATTCTAGTTTAGTCACCATGAACTGATTAAAGTGAGAAATTGCCAGATTTAGGCAAATCTAGCCTGCAGGCTGAAAGATTAAATATCTACATTATGAAAGCGAGTAAAGAAGATATTTATATAAAAGCGATAAATATATATATATATATAAACGATTAACTGCCACGAAGTAAACTCTAGCAGGACTTTGAAATGTAAATATATATATATATAAGCAGTAAAAGGCCACAAAGTGATCTCCAAGCCAGATAGAAATGTACACATATATATATATACGTTGTAAACACACCAGATATTATATCCAGACTCAATCGAAACAGAGTTCGATAATATATATAAATATATATATATATATAAAACACAATCAATATTTTATCCGGGCTCATTCGAATTCGATTATTATATATATATATATATATATATATATATATATATATATATATATATAAGCAGTAAAAGCCACGGATTGACGATCCGGGCATACCCACGCAACGCGACTCTAAACGTTAGTAGATATAAATATATGGAAGTAATAAAAATCTTAAAAATCTGAAATATCTTATAGTGGGTTACCAAGAAAACTTCAGATAGCTTTAGATGCCTGAAAACTCGGTTTCTACTGGTTAAATTTTAGTATGTAGCAAAACACGAGCTTACAAGTGTTTAGAAAGAAGAATCACTCAGTTTAGAGCACTCTAGAAGTGTTTACAAACTGAAATGGACAGAGTTTTCTCTTATTTTCTCTTTTTTTTCAAATGAGCTGCCAAGAGCTCATATTTAAAGACCCGATGGCCACGGGTCTACCTGCGGCTGCCCGGGGTGCCCCGGGCCATATGGGTCCCATCGTCTTGAAGTACGTGCACTTTGGCTACGCGTTGTCCGCTCAAACCTTCATAACTTTCAATCTGAGTATCTGATAAAGGCGTGTTGTACCTTTTTAGAATGTTATTGTCGAGAGCTACACAATGACATGGGATTAGAGGTTGTACAAAGCCGGTAAAATGGCTCCTTGACCAGATCTTTAAGTCTTCAAATTCTATTCGGTGTGATATCTTGTATAGTAGTCACTCGGGATTTGAGATATGGTTCTTGTGGGACACCTTTGTACGCAGTGTTTGATTGAAATATGTTGAGACAATGTGAATGTAGTATTGAGGTGGCAAAATGATAATTTTTCCCTCATCGGGGTTATATCCGTCTTTGGCGCAGATGTAGCAGTCGTTGCTCATGGTTATCTCTGAGATTGGGCTGCTGTAAATGATGAATCTCCTCAGGGTTATCTTTGAAGTGTGTTTGACCTCCCAGAGTTAGAACTGAGAGCCTCAGAGTTATCTTCAAGGTTGGAACTGACTTTTTTGGGGTTTTCTCTGGAACTGGAATGGCTTCCCTCTGGGTTATCTCCGAGGTTGGAACTGAATCTCCCAGGGTTGTCTCCGGGATTGAAACTGAGTATCTCGGGGTTGTCTCCGAGATTAAGAACTAGTTCTCTCAGGGTTGTCTCTGGGGTAGAACTTTATTTGACTTCCAAGGTTATTTCTGGAAGACAATTTTTCCCTCCTTCGGGGTTAGCAACAGGAATGTAAAATTTTGAGTGTTTACTGATGCCCCTCTTTATCATATTCATGCAATGCAATGGCATGTATAGGATAAAGACTACTAGACACTTGAAATGTGATAAGATAAACATGATGCAAATGTATGCTAAGTGTGGTTTGTTGGAATGGTTTCCAACAAAATATGATAATTGTCTGCTCCCACCGCTTCTGTTGGGTGAACGACGTTGTCCATGATGACCCTGTTGAACTGCTTAGATTTTTACTCGACCAGTAGTTTCCAAAGCTCGCAAAAATCTCCATGATTGAGACCAGAGGATGTGGACATTGGGGTTATCACCAAAGTCCTTAATCCTCATTGCAGGCTTTCTATTGAAGATGCTCTTCACATGTGTGAGAGGCTCTTGGGGAATTGTGTTTTTATAGCTGAGGATCTATATAACAGATTCCATCATCGGTCCTCTCTGATGAGGATGGTTTTCCCTCGTCAGGTTTTTCTGACGCTTCATTAGAGTTACTACCAACGGCTAGTAATATCAGGGCTGCCTGATCTTCACTAAAATGTCCTTCAACGGCTAAGTTCATCAAACCACCTCTGATGCTTCGCTGGAGTTACTGCCAACGGCTGATAATGTCAAGACTATTTGACCCTCGTTGAAATGTCCTTCAACGGCTAAGTTCATCGGACCACCTCTGATGCCTCACTGGAGTTACTACCAACGGATGATACTATCAAGGTTGTCTGACCTTCACTGAAATGTCCTTCAATGGCTATTATCATCGGACCACCTCCGATGCTTCGCTGGAGTTACTGCCAATAATTGATAATGTCAAAGTTGTTTGACCCTCGCTAAAATGTCATTCAACATCTAAGGATATATGAAATCTCCGTTGGCGACAGATTTCTGAAGAGACATGATTTTGATTGGAATTCTAATCCAGGTTGATGGCATTGGACCTTTGCGAGGTATTGCCAGGGGTAGGTTTCAGCAACTGTGATAATTGGTTTTGTAAACCCTGTGTCTGGGCGAATACCAATGATTTATATATTGACCCGAAGTTTGGTGTTTGGAAATCAGGATTTCAGGCTTTTCCGCTTAATCGTGTAGCATCTTTTTTCCTGATTTGACTTTTCAGCTTGTGGAATTGATGAGTGGATTTTATTCCTACGAATCGGCCTCTAATTCAAGCTTAAACTATGTTAACTCTTTATTTTTATGTTTCATTTTACTTGCTTATTGTTATTTTGTGTTTAGGTGTGGTCGCATGGCATTTGGACTTAAAAGATGGATTCATGAGCTAAACTTGGGCAATAATGGATTGAATCCCCGCCGGGGCGGACCTTGTACATGCAAAACCCCCGCCGGGGTGGAGGTACTAAGAAATTAATGTAAGTATGGCTGTCGTAGGCGGCGTGTGTAATCTGAAAAACCCCTCTCGGTATGAGCAGTGGGAAAGAGAAAGTGTTTTACTTTAGATCTACTGAGATTTACTAAGTTTGTGCTGTTTTACTTCACTATCTTGGAAATCCAAGATTTCATCTTCAGATCTACTGAGTTTGGGCTGCTTTCTGTAAAATCTATCACCATACAAGTGTTCTGTACTATCTTGGTAATGTTTACATGTTTGACTTCTAGGAGGACTTAAAAACATATAAAGAGGCATATAAAAGGAGGAGAATGGCAAGGATTAAAAGAGAGAGGATTCCATTAGATTAGATTAGAGTAGATTAGGACAAAACCCTAGTTCTTATTAGTTTTGGAGATTGATGCAACTTGGAGACCATTGAAGATCAAGAGCAAGTGCTTGAGGAAGATTGAGATTTGCTGACAACAGATTTATTCTTCATTCTACTCTTATTTTTGTCTTTTAATGTTTATTCAATTGTGGATTCTTAGTTTTAATTCATTAATCATAAACTAAATCTTTTGTTTAAGATTACAATGGAGCTTATTGCATAGTTTATTTTTAGTATGTTTCTCTATTAATTATTGTGATTATCCATGGATTGTCTATTATGGTTTGTGCTTATTGTTTAATTGTCTAGCTAAAATTACCATGATAATCTATATGAATTCTAGATATGAATTGTAACACCTAGTTTTTATGAATAAAGATGATTTTTCTATAATTATCATTTTTGAATATTATGGAATGAATTTGTTATAATGTTATAGTTGTGGGTAGTATTTATAAATTCTGCAAAGTATGCAAGTTGTTATATTATATTCGATTGGTAGGGAAATATTCGTTTTAGCGAGGAATATTAGCTTCAATCGGTACAATCATTGGTGGACCCCATAGCGTAATTATTGTCGGATTGAAAAACGACAAAAATATTTTATGAAAATAACGACGGAAGTTTTACCATTAATCTTGTTGAACTCTTTGGGTAGTAAAAAATACGATGTCTGGCGTGGTTGCATAGTAGCACACGGTATTGATTATTGATGCTTATGTGAGAAGTCACTCAGTTATACTCAATTATTGCTACAGTAATTGTTGCATCATATCATTCATATTATTGATTCGATTATTATCACAGTATCATCTGCATTATACGATATATTATTAAATCAATAATTGAGACGATAAAGTTATTCATATTATTAAATTGTAATATTTACAATGTCTAGAAGTTACGCGAGGAGAGGTTTGGTCACCTAATTGCTTGGCTACCAATAGGGAGAAATCCTTATTGAAAGCCCCTCTTTCACAGGAGCGACACGGTTTGTTAAATATTGTGAGTTATAATATTAATGATGAATAAGTTTATGTTGATCAAAGATGAATTTGATAGTTCCATTGTGTTGGGATTATTAGTGTTAGTGGAAATCGACATCTATTCCGATGATAATTGATGTCTGAGGGTTATATTGATAAATCAGGAAATTTATCGGATAAATGAGCAGTTAATTGCTACTAATTCACATGCTTATATAACTATTTGTTCACATGTGTGTACTATTGAATCACATTCTTATACTATTAGTGGAGTTGGTGCAAGATTGATAATACTTGCATGATTAAATTAAAGATGGAGGTACTATACTGTAATTTGTATTTTTCACATGATTATAAATATTGATTCATATGATTGAACTATTGATTCACATTATTTACTATTAGGGGAGGTGGTGCAAGTTTGATAATACTTGCAGGACTAAATTAAAAATAAAAGAAAAGTTGGGGGTATTGTACTGTAATTTTTCAAGCCCCAAAACGTGCAATTATCAAAACTATATTTTTCTATAAATAGAAGCTCATTCTTCCTTCATTTCTCACCAATTCACTAAAGCTATAGAGCAATTATTATAGAGAGAAATTATAGAGAGAAGCTATAGAGAAAAAATCTATAGAAGAAGAGAAGTCTGTTACCTCACTATTCCAGTATCCAGTTTCTTCTGAGGTAAGGGGTATTATTCCTTTTGTAGTCATGAAGAGAACTTTTGTTATTCCATTCTTTATTATTATGTTGGAATAACCTGTATACGCGGGCTACCCTATACTTGGTGAAATTCTTCTGTTATTCCATTCTTTATTGTTCTTACGGAATATCACATCATGCGCTTTTCTGCGGACTGGTTCCGTCTTTATTATACATTGGAATATCTTGTCTGCATGCGTTTCTGTGGGACTGGTTCCATCTTTATTATTACATTGGAATATTTTGTTTATCGCGTTTCTGCAGGACTCAGTTCCGTCTTTATTATTACATTGGAATAACTTTTTGTCTTTGTCTATCGCATACCGGTGATTTCTTTTGTTATTCCATTCTTTATTATACTCGGTTGGTTAAAGTTTTAACTTCTATACTCCATGAAATTAGTGGAATATCTTTGATATTTGCGCTTCATCCGATATCTTTTCATGGAAATATTCTTCTGAGCATTCTTGAATTTTACTCTACAAAGAAGTATCATGTTGACAATTTGGACGTTATTAGTTCTTCGTTAAATTAATTCTTGAACTTGTTTTATTGAATTCTTATATCATTGTCATCATCCTCATGTTTATATTATGTTGAAAGTCATCTGTGGCCTGTAGTGCATAGATGGACTTGGTATGATTATAACCAGGGATTATTCGGTATAATCATGACCGTAATGTTACAAATGATGTGGTAAAAGTCCTCATTGGCCCGTAATGCATTGATGGACAGTTGTTGGCATGATCACGACCATTGATGAATACACGAATATCCTTGGCCCGTAGTGCATGGATAATTTGTGGTCGTGACCTTAATGAATATCCTTGGTCGTAGTGCAGGGATGATGTGGATTATTTATAAGCTGAGTCTCAGTGATAAAAAGTGATGAAAAATCTTTTTAAATCATAAAAGATAGTAGATTTTATTCTCTACTTAACTCTTTTAATGGATTGCTTATTCCACTGCAGTTAAACTTGATGTCTATTGTATTTTATCAGTTTAACATTGTTGAAGGCTAATGATAATTTATCCTGCATTATCTTAGTCATAATATTTCTTACTGGGCTAGTTGAGCTCACCCTTTCTTTCATTGTTCTCTTCAAGAAATGAGAATATAGCTGGCATGAGTCGAAGAACGGAGTGACGGTCCAGATGATAGTATTAGTAGTCCTCACTATTCTGTGAAATAGTGTGATAATAAATGTATTGAGGACTTATTTTGAGTTTGTATACGGTCCAGAAGACAATGATTGTATTAAAACTCACAGCTTATGTTGTATATTTAAGTTTGTATCTGAATTTTGTACCATGTATTTGACGACTCAGAATAGGTGATGTTTACCTATTTTGGGGGCATCACAGTTGGTATCAAAGCTTAGGGATATGATCCCTGGCTAAGATGTGAGACAAGAACTAGGAGAGGAGAGACGGGGAATTCCTTCGCTAGTATGACCTACCTAAGTTTATTTGGTAATTAATTGGTCGGTCAGAATATAGGGATAATATGTGATATGTTAATTAACCCTTGTTTTGTGGTAGTATTTGAAAATGGCATCCGAGAATGTTGAGAACATCAATGCAGCACAGGAGACCGTTGAGTCTCCACAGATCAATAATCAGGATAATGTGCATCAGGAAGGCGACAATCCTCATGCAAACAACAACACTGACCAAATGATGAACGATGGAATGTTTGGAGACTTCATGAAATTCATGCAACATCAGGCGAGAGTGGCTCCTGTCCAAAATGCAAGTGGAAACACTGGAAACTCTTAGACGGTCACCGCCAAACAATTCAGGGAGTTGGGAGGGACCATTGGAGTTTTTTAGAGAGCCAAAGCCACTTAAGGCAGAGACATGGATAAAGCAGATCAACAAGATATTTGATGTCTTGGGATGCTCCGAGGAGCAAAAGGTTCCGTTTGCTACCTTCATGTTGTGGCGGCAGGCGGATTCTTGGTGGGAATCAGTAAAAGCGTACTCAACTGCCGCACTGAAGATGTCTTGGGAGAAGTTCCAAGAACTATTCAACGACAAGTACTTTCCCGAAAGTATTTGTCACATGAAAGAGGTAGAGTTCATTAAACTGGAACAAAACAACATGACCGTGTCGCAGTACGAGGCCAAGTTTGCCGAGTTGTCCCGAGTTTGCGTCCCATTTGGTTGATAATGAGGAGAGAATGACGTGAATGTTTCTAAGAGGTTTGAAACCCGAGATACGTCAATATCTTATCTCTCATAAACTGTGTTTATATTCAGATGTTGTTAATAGGGCTCAGTTATTGGAGCGCGATAATGAGTCAACCCAACCAAAAGTGAGCAGCCGGGAAAATGATTATACCAGTGAAAACAGACATAGAAGCGGTGACAATAAGCGTGGAGGGAATCAACATGCCAGAAATGGTAACCACTTTGGTGGTAATCATGGCCAAAACAACAAGAATGGACATTTCAAGAAGAGGAGATTCAACAATGATGGAAAGACGTCGACGCAAGACTTTTTGTCGTTAAGGAAGGAGAACGACCACCTATCATATGCTTCAAATGTGGAAGGGAGGGACACATAAGTCCAAATTGTGCGATGCCCTCCAAAGCATGTTACAATTGTGGAAGAAGGTCACTGCCCGATTTTTTGTGCTGCAAGAAAGACAAGTCCAGTTGGGATGGAGGCATCAAAGGCAGTCCCAGACAAGACAAAACCGGTAGTTCAAGGGAGAGCGTTTGTCGTGACCTCCCAGAAAGCAAGGAACCCGAATGAGGTCATCACGAGTAAGCTTATCATAAACTCTAGCAAAGCATATACCTTATTTGATATCGGTTCTACCCATTATTTTATTTCTCCTACTTGCGCTCAACGTTTAAATTTGACTCCGGAGAAATTGGACTTTGACTTATCTGTTGAAACTCCATTGGGTGAAACCTTCATTACATCCACTATTTATAAGTCTTGTTTAGTTCAAATCGGTACCCTCACATTACCTGTCGATCTTATTTCATTGAAAATACTTGCATTTGACGTAATTCTAGGGATTGATTGGTTAACTACTCATCATGTAAAAATTGATTATTTTCGTAAAAGTTGTTAGCTTTCATACTCTAACCAACCTATTATGTGAATTCAAGCAACCAAACCATTAAAATCAATCACTATCATCTCAAGCCATAAAGCTATTCGTTTATTGAAAAATGGATGTCAAGCTTTCTTAGCTCATGTCACGGATCTAAATAAAAATACGCAGTTTTGAATGATATTTCTATTGTTAATGAATTTCCTGACGTATTCCCTAAAGAACTTCATGGCCTACCCCCAGAGCGTGAAATTGAAATTTGTATCAACCTTGAACCTGGTACAAAACCTATTTCCAAAGCCCCATATTGAATGGCTCCTATTGAACTTCAGGAGTTAAAGACCCAACTGCAGGAATTATTAGACATCGGTTTCATTCGTCCTAGTACTTCTCCTTGGGGTGCTCTTGTTCTATTCGTGAAAAAGAAAGACGGGAGTATGCAACTTTGTATTGATTATCGGGAGTTGAACCATGTCACCATCAAAAATTGGTACCCATTGCCACGTATTGACGACCTATTTGACCAGTTACAAGGCGCCAAATTCTTTTAAAAGATTGATCTTCGTTCCGGATATCCCCAATTGAAGATTAGAAGCGATGACATTCCAAAGATGGCTTTCAGAACTCATTACGGACATTATGAATTCCTAGTCATGTCTTTTGGATTGACTAATGCTCCTGTTGCCTTCATGGATATGATGAACCGAGTATTCAAGGAATATTCGGATCACTTTATGGTCGTCTTTATTGATGACATCCTTATTTATTCCAAAAGCTGTGAAGATCATGAGCAACACTTGAGGCTGATACTCCAAAAGCTTCGTGAATATAAGCTTTATGCCAAGTTAAAGAAATGCGAGTTCTAACTTGAGGAAGTAGCATTCCTTGGGCACGTAGTATCAAGTCATGGAATATCTGTTGACCCAGCAAAGATTGAAGCTATTCAAAGCTGGGAGCAACCCAAATCGATGATCAAAATCGTAGCTTTCTCGGCTTAGCTGGTTATTATCGGAGATTCGTGGAAGGATTTTCTTGAATCGCTACTCCATTAACTCAACTGACTCGGAAAGATACAAAATTTGGGTGGAGCGAGGAATGTGAGAAGAGTTTTCAAGAACTCAAGAGGAGACTCATTTCAAACTTTTATTACGACAATACCAACTGGCTCGGAGGATTTGTCATCTCTGATGATGCTTGAGCAAAGTGTTAGGTTGTGTTCTCATGCAACATGGGAAAGTCATAGCCTATGCCTCACGACAACTCAAAGAATATGAAAGGAATTATCCTACTCATGATCTAGAGTTGGCAGCAGTCGTTTTTGCACTAAAGATTTGGAGGCATTACTTGTATGGGGAGAAAGTTGAGATTTTTACGGATCATAAAAGCCTCAAATATTTCTTCACTCAAAAGGAACTCAACATGCGATAACGACGTTGGCTTGAACTATTGAAAGATTATGATCACACCATCCAATACCATCTTGGAAAAGCGAGCGTAGTAGCTGACACATTAAGTAGAAGATCATATGCGGGTACGAGTGCAATATTGTCAACGCAAAGGCCCATTTTGTATGACTTGCAAAGGATGGAGATAGAGATAAAGACTCCAAGGACACACGTGATGATGGCGAATATATGAGTAGAAACGACTTTAATTGATTAAGTTAAAGCTGCTCAAGCTACAGACCTGGAGCTGATGCGTATGAGGAAGAAAGTGCAAGAAGGTGCTATGCTAGAAGCAAGAATTAATGAAGAAGGAATACTTCGAGTCAACTCCAAACTTTGTGTTCCTAATGACCCTGATTTAAAGTATAAAATCATGATGGAGGCGCACAACACACCGTTTACAAACCATCCTGGGAGTACTAAAATGTATCATGATCTTCGACATACATTTTGGTAGGGCAATATGAAGAGAGAGATAGCGCAATTTATCTCAAGGTGTCTAACGTGTCAACGAGTCAAGGTGGAGCATCAAGTACCAAAAGGTCCATTACAACCACTTAAAATTCTAGAATGGAAGTGGGAGCACATTACCATGGATTTCGTTACTGGTCTTCCCAAGGTTTCTCAGGGTATAGATGCAATTTGGGTCATTGTTGATAGATTGACCAAGTCTGCTCATTTCTTACCTATACAAGAAACTTATACACTTGAACGTCTTGCTCGTATGTACATAAACAAGATTGTAAGATTGCATGGTATGCCAGTATCCATAGTTTATGATCGAGACCCAAGATTCACTTTAAGATTTTGGGTTAGTTTGCAAAAAGCTATGGGCACGGATTTACTAGTTCGGCATATCATCCTCAGACGGACGGACAATCAAAGAGGACTATTCAAACTCTTGAAGATTTATTAAGACTCATTGTCCTTGACTTCAAGGGAAGTTGGGACAAGTTCTTACCGTTGGTGGAGTTTTCATACAACAACAGTTATCAAGCAAGTATTGGCATGGCTCCATTCGAAGCGTTGTATGGAAGAAAGTGTCGTTCTCCAATATGCTGGGATGAGGTGGGTGAAGCAATGTTGTTGGGACCAGAGTTGGTACATATGACTATGAAAAAGATTCAAACGATCCGGCAACGTATAAAAACCTCACAAGATCAACAAAAGAGTTATGCTGATCTTCATCGAAAAGACGTGGAATTCGATATTGGAGATCATGTGTTGTTACGTGTTGCTCCATGGCAAGGAGTTACGAGATTTGGAAAGAGAGAAAAGCTCAATCCTCGATTCATTGGCCCATTTTTAATCCTCGATCGAGTAGGAACTATGGCGTATAGACTCATTTTACCACCAAGTATGTCTCGTGTTCATAACATTTTTTACATATCCATGTTACGTAAATATATGGAAGACCCGAACCACATTACTGAGTTAGAACCGGATGAAATAGCGGAAGATTTAATGTATGAAGAGGTTCCTGTTCAAATCTTGGATAAGAAGGAACATATTCTACGCTCCAAGGTTATACCTCAAGTCAAAGTTTTGTGGAGAAACCACGATGTTGAGGAAAAGACATGGGAGTTAGAATCTGAAATGAAATCAAGGTATCCTTACCTCTTCGACATACCAGGTACGTACCCTAATTTCTTGGGCGAAATTTTATAAGAAGGGGAGGTTGTAAGACCCCAGTTTTTATGAATAAAGATGATTTTTCTATAATTATCATTTTTGAATATTATGTAATGAATTTGTTATAATGTTATAGTTGTGGGTAGTATTTATAAATTCTGCAATGTATGCAAGTTGTTATATTATATTCGATTGGTCGGGGAATATTCGTTTTAGCAGGGAATATTCGTTCAACGGCACAATCATTAGTGGATCCCACAACAGAATTATTGTCGGATTGAAAAAACGACAAAAATATTTTTATGAAAATAACGGTGGAAGTTTTACCGTTAATACTGTTGAACTACTCGGTAATAAAAGTACAGTAATATGCGTGGTTGAATAGTAGCACACGGTATTGATTATTGATGCTTACGTGAGAAGTCACTCAGTTATACTCAATTATTGCTACAGTAATTGTTGCATCATATCATTCATATTATTGATTCGATTATTATCACAGTATCATCTGCATTATACGATATATTATTAAATCAATAATTGAGACGATAAAGTTATTCATATTATTAAATTGTAATATTTACAATGTCTAGAAGTTACGCGAGGAGAGTTTGGTCACTAATTAATTTAATGCTTGATAGGGAAAAATCCTTATTGAAAGCCCCTCTTTCTGAGGAGCGACACGGTTGTTAAATATTGTGAGTTATAATATTAATTATGAATAAGTTTGTGTTGATTAAAGATGAATTTGATAGTTTCATTGTGTTGGGATTATTAGTGTTAGTGGAAATCGACATCTATTCCGATGATAATTGATGTCTAATGTGACGCCCCCAAAATAGGTATACACAACACCCATTCTGAGTCGCCAAATACATGGTACAGAAACAACTACAACTTTATTATTACAACAGTAAAACTGTGAGTTTAAATATAATATTGTCTTCTAGACAATATCCACACACAAATAAATCCCCATCATAATTATTGATTCATTATTTTACAAAATGGTGAGGACTACTAAACAACTCTCTCTGAACCTTCATTCCATACCCACTAGTACTCGCTACATTCTCGCCTCCGAGAAGAAAAAATGGAACAACAAGGAAAAGGGTGAGCTCAACTAGCCCGAGAAAGAATATTATGACTAAGATAATATACAACAAATTATCGTTAGTCTTCAACAGGAAAAATCGATAGAATACAATAGACAACAAGTTTCGAGATCAATATTCGCACGGAAATAATAATTCATAGAAGAGTTACGTAGAGAATGAAATCTACTATAATCTATGAATTTAACGATCCATCATCAATATTTTATCCTGTAACATCAATCAATATACATCCGAATCAAATATTTATCTTTGCACTCACAGCCAAAGATATTCATCACCGTCATGTTCATTTAAACACACTGCTCATCTTTGCACTACTGAGGCAAAGATATTCTTCAGAAATCATTCATCTTTTTTTGCACTACGAGCCAAAGATATTCTTAAGAAATCATTCATCTTTGCACTACGAAGCCAAAGATATTCCATAATATCATCATTTAAGACCGAGGATGATGAAAATATTTTTTTTAAAGAAACGAATCCAAAGAAACCAAAATGACAAGGATTAAGGATTAAGGATTCGTACTTGGTTTTATCCATCGTCCAAAAATACCTCAAAAATAATCATAGTGGTGTAAAATTCAAGAATGATCAAAACATGGATACAATCAAAAGCTAGTATCCGAATAGATGTTTTAGACGAAAAGAAGAAATTTTATTTTTCTATGAATAATCTCAGATATCGTGAATAGTCTTGAGATATCGTGAATAGTAACTCAGACACCAAAAGATAGAAATTCCACAAAAAAAACATCTTCACGCTTCATGAATAGTACTTTCGTGAATAGTAACTCGTGAATAAGAACTCATGAATAGTAACTCGTGAATAATAACTCATGAATAAGTAACCCATAAATAAGAACCCCAGGCATGAAAAAGTTCCAAATTTGATAAAACTTCAGATCAACATTTCATTATAATGATATTGAAGAAATAATATCATTACGAAAAAAAAAAAAAATAATATCCTTACCTCGAAAGATCAAGACTTCTAGCTAGAATCTACCGTATAGTCTTTGAAGGGACTTGCACCGCTGTCTGTAATACTCAAAGTATACTCAAAATACTCACAAGAATACGCTCAAAATATCGAGAGAGAAATAGAGAAAACTTGAGGTTTACGGTGTGATTTTCAATTCTAACCTAAGCACCTATTTATAGGAAAATGCTTAGAACACCAAAGCGAAAAATTTAATATAATATTAATATAATTATACAAATTTTCCTTAGCCCACCTTTTGGTCAAAACACCAGCCACACATGTTAATGATGTCCAAAAAAATACAAAAACGTTTTTCTTAACAAAAATAATTTAAACTCCCGTAAATCAATTATTTGAGCTTGAACTTCAATAATTCATAATAAATAGCCCTTTCATCAGAAAATTCGAATCTCATGAGTTTTTATAAGAAATTCAATTCTCTACAACTTTGCAGAAGAAAGTTTTCCAAATTCCAAACAAAAATCGATAAGAAATCCACAAACGGCGATTTTACTGTGCTATAATCAAATTTCTATCAATAATTGTGTCCACCAACACACAAAACATGTGTTAAACATTTAATGCCACAAAAATACTCTTCCTCCTCATATACTCATATATCCCACATTCATTGTAAAAATATCACCGATTAATATATTATTAAAATAATATATTTAAATGAATTATTTTATCGAGAAAAAGATAAAATATTAATTTTCAACAATTGTCATTTTAAAAATTTTCTCCATCTATATCCACATAAAATCAATATTTTCCTCATCATATAAATCAATAATTAATTATTCACAAATAATATTACGAATCCTGATATTGACAACCGTGCGGTTCAGGAAAGAGGGCTTTCCAATAAGAATTTCTTCTTCTTTGGCGCATGATTAGATGACCAAACCTCTCCTTAGACGTAACTTTCTAGACATTGCCAATAATGTTATCTAATAATATTATTCAGATAATATGAATTATTGCTTTCGATAATGAAAGATCTTTGTGTGTAATGACAATTATTGAAACAACAAAGAATATAAAATATCAACGCAAAGAATTATTAACTCGATAAAATATTTGAGCAATAATTCTCAGAACCATTATTGAGTAGTGCCTTCTTACGTAAGAATCAATAATTGGTGCAATACCGCAAAGCTTCTTGTTGACAACGCCATTAGTGTGTTTTAACCACCGGGTATTCCAACATGATAATTGGCAATAACTACGCTGTAGTTATTTAAAAACAACTTATATTTGTCGTTTTCTTCATCCAATCGATTTCAGTTATGGGGCCCACACATGGCATTTGCGGAGTAAATGCATTTAATATTCCCAACGAAGCATTTAATATTCCACGACCAAACGAATATTCCCCAACAACAATGAATATTTTATAACCACTTGCTTATTTTGAAATATTTGCGTATTTAACCCTTAACTATCCACATTAATCAAATCAACCCTTACAATTTCAAAATAATAAATAAAGGAAATTCCTTTTTATTTAAAAATTTTGGGGTCTTACAACCTCCCTCCTTATGAAATTTAGTCCTCGAAATTGGCGTACGACACAGTGTTTGAAAAGGTGAGGATACCTCGCTTTCATTTTCGTTTCCAATTCCCGTGTCATTTCCTCTATAGCATGATTCCTCCACAAAACTTTAACTTGTGGTATAACCTTTCTTGGCGTAGGACATGCTCCTTCCTATCCAAAATCTTGATAGGTACCTCCTCATACGTTAAGTCTTGGCTATCTCGTCCGGTTCTAACTTCGATAACGTGGTTCGGTCTTTCACATATTTACTGAAGCACGATATGTGAAACACATTATGAACACGA
Source organism: Panax quinquefolius (assembly GCA_020205615.1). Classification (NCBI taxonomy): domain Eukaryota; kingdom Viridiplantae; phylum Streptophyta; class Magnoliopsida; order Apiales; family Araliaceae; genus Panax; species Panax quinquefolius. Next base: position 136,806,622 of record CM035152.1, read on the forward strand.
GACATACTCTCGAGGTAACGCAAGTCTATAGGCTACATTTCCTACTACTCGGTCAAGAATTTGAAATGGACCGATAAATCGTGGATTGAGCTTTCCTCTCTTCCCAAATCTTGTAACTCCCTTCCATGGAGCAACTCGCAACAATACATGATCCCCACACTAAATTCCACGTCCTTTCGATGAAGATTCGCATAACTCTTTTTGTCGATCTTGTGCTTGGTTTGTATACGTTGTCGAATCATTAATCATACGTGTACTAACTTTCGGGTCCCAACAATGTTGCTTCACCCACCTCATCCCAACATATTGGAACGACATTTTCGTCCATATAATGCTTGAATGGAACCATGCCTATATTTGTTTAATAACTATTGTTGTATGAGAATTCCACCAATGGCAAGTACTTATCCCAACTTCCTTTGAAATCTAGGACACGAGTTTTAATATATCTTCAAGAGTTTGAGTAGTCCTTTACGATTGCCCATCCGTTTGAGGATGGTATGCCAAATAAATCGTAAATTCGCGCCCATAGCTTTCTGCAAACTAACCCAAAATCATGAAGTGAATCTTGGGTCACGATCTAAAACTATGGATCTTGGCATGCCATGCAATCTCACAATCTCATTTACGTCACATACGAGAAAGGCGTTCAAGGAATAAGTCTCTTGTATCGGTAAGAAATGAAGCGAGACTTGGTTAATCTATCAACAATAACCCAAATAGCATTGATGCCTTGAGAAACCACAGGAAGATTACTAATGAAATTCGTGGTAATGTGTTCCCACTTCCATTTCAAAATCTCAAGTGGTTGCAACGGACCCTTAGGTACAAGATGCTCTACCTTTACACGCGTTAAGCAAGTTAAACACATCGAGATAAACTACGCGATCTCTCTCCTCATATTGCTCCACCAAAATGTATGTTGAAGATCACGATACATTTTAGTACTTCCGGGATGGATTGCAAATGGCGTGTGTGCCTCCATCATAATCTTGTACTTCAAATCGTAGTCGTTAGGAACACAAAGTCTAGAGTGGACTCAAAGTATTCCTTCTTCATCAATTCTCGCTTAGGAATAACTCCTTCTTGTACTTTCTTCTTCATACGCATCACCTCAAGCCTCGGTGGCTTGAGCAATCTTAACTTTTTCTATTAAAGTTGGCTCTATCGTATACTTGACATCATCGCACTCGTTCCGCATATGATCTTCTACTCAACGCGTCACCTACCACGTCGCTTTTCCAAGATGGTATGGTTAGAATATGTGCGAAATGAGTCGCCTCTTGAGCTCTTGGAAAATCTTCTCGCATTCCTCGCTCCATACTGAATTTTGTATCTCTACGAGTCACCTCGTTAATGGAATAGCGATTCGAGAATATCCTTCAACGAATCTCCGATAATAACCAACTAAGCCTGAAAGCTACGTATTTCGATAATCGACTTAGGTTGCTCTCAATTGTGACTCATATCCCAATCTTGGATAAGACGTCACAATGACACCTATCGATTTACTATCGCACAAATATGACGTCCCCTACGGAGAGTGCGGCTTAGGTGAATTCCACAAAGGAAGTCACAAGATAAAGGCTCGGTACCAAATTCTATAGTTGAATTTTAACTCACGAAGTTCAATAGAGCCATTCGATATGAGATTTTAGAAATGAGTTTTGTCTGGGGTTCAAAGTCAATACAAAATTTAATATCGAGCTTTGGGAGTAAGCCAAGAAATTCTTCTTAAAATACGTCGGGAAAATCAATAACAACAAGAATATTATTCAAATCGGCGTGTCTTTATTCAAATCCATAACATGGACTAAGAAAACTTGACATCCGTAATAAACGAATGACTTCATGGCTTGATATGAAAATGTTTGACTACAATGGTTTGATTGCTTGAATTGAATAACAAAGTTGCTTAGGAATATGAAAACTAACAACCTTACGAAAATAATCAATTTCGGCATGATGAGTAGTTAACCTTAAAATCACATCAAAACAAATATCTCTATAGAAATAAGGTTAACAGTAATGTGATAGTGCCAACTGAATCAAGCAAGATTTATAAACAGGTGGAGGTGATGAAAGTTTCTCTAACGGAGTTTCCACAGAGATAGGTCAAAGTCTAATTTCTCCTGAGTCAAGTTTAAACGTTGATAGCAAGTAAGAGAGATAAAAGAATGGGTAGAACCGATATCTAGTAAGGTATATACTTATAAGAATTTATAATTGACTAACCCGTGCTAACTTCGTTCGGGTTCCTTGCATTTTAATGACCCCATTCCACGACAAACGCTCTTCCAAGAACCGCTGACTTTGACTTTTTTACGGGACATCCTTTTGAGTCACCATTCTCATTGGATGGGGTTTCGCTTACCGTACAATCTCGAAAGCGATATGTCCTTCCTTTCCACAACTATAGCATACCTTAAACTGTTGTGGGCGGTTTGGTGATATGTCCCTCTTTCCCGCATTTTTGTAACATACGACCCGGTGGTCGCTTCTCCTCCTTAAAACTAGTTGCTATAAGCGCCGACGTCTTCACATGGTCGTTGTTGAATCTCCTCTTTTAAAATCTCCTCCCGACTCGCTTCTTCTATTTTCATGGCCACGATTACCACCAGAGTGGTTACCGCTTTTTGTTCAGTATTCTTCTTTCTCCGCCGGGTTATCGTTATTCGATGATTTAAGTATCTTCTAGATGATCCTCGTTATGGTCCCTCGGTTGAACGTGCACTCGTTATCTCGCTCTAACAAGCCGAGCCTCGCTGACAACATCTCGAATAGAGAGAAAATTTATGAGAAATGAGATCTTGGCGTATGTCGGGTTTCAAACCTCTCGAAACATCCGCGTCATCGTTCCTCATTCTCCACCAAATGAGGTGCAACAGATAACTCCGCGAACTTAGCCTCGTCTTTGGGACACCGCCATTTATTCTCGCTTCTAGTATAATAAACTCCACTTCCTTCATATAGACGAATACTTTCGGGGAAGTACTTGTCATTGAATTTGCTTCTGAAACGCGTCCCACGATGACATCTTTGAGCGGTTGGGATGGGTACGCTTCACGATTCCCACCAAGTCTGCCTCGCCACTTAACATAAAAAGGTGGCGAATGGAACTTCTGTTCCTCAGAGTGCATCCCAAGACATCGAATATCTTGGTAATTTGTTTGACCCACGTCTCGCCTTTAATCGGATCCGGCTTTCCCAATTGCGGTGGTCCCAACTCTTTGAATCGCTTGGTTGTGACCACTCGTGAATTGCTATCATTTCCTCCTCAGTATTTTGAACACGAGTCTCCTCGTGCGATTTTGCATGAACCGCAAAAAAGCTTCTAAACATCCCCTCGCTCATCATCTCGCTTTCGGTGGGTGTTGTTCACGGGAGGAACATTGCCACTGTTGACGTTCTCCTCGTTAGTGAGTAGTCTGAGGCATCTCCACGGTCTCATTTACTCCAATCGTTAATATTCTCGATCGACATTCTCAAATCTCATCATAAAATAAGGGTTAATTAAGGAAATCAATATATCACATAATATCCCTATATACTTGACCAACTAACAAATAAGCTTAGGTAGGACACACTAGCGCGAAGGATTTACTCTCGTCTCTCCCTCCTAGTTCTATTCCCCATCTCCGCCAGAGATCATATCCCTAAGCTCGATACCAATAACCATGACGCCCCAAAATAGGTATACACAACACCCATTCTGAGTCGCCAAATACATGGTACGTAAACAACTACAACTTTATTATTACAACAAGAAAGCTGTGAGTTTAAATATAATATTGTCTTCTAGACAATATATCCACACAAAATAAATCCCCATCATAATTATTGATTCATTATTTTACAAAAATGGTGAGGACTACTAAACAACTCTCTAGAAACCTTCATTCCATACCCCGACTAGTACTTCGCTACATTCTCGCCTCACGAGAAGAAAAATGGAACAACAAGGAAAAGGGTGAGCTCAACTAGCCCAAGAAAAGAATATTATGACTAAGATAATATACAACAAATTATCGTTAGTCTTCAACGAGGAAAAATCGATAGAATACAATAGACAACAAGTTTCAGGATCAATATTCAGAATCGAAAATAATAATTCATAGAAGAGTTACGTAGAGAATGAAATCTACTATAATCTATGAATTTAATAATTCCATCATCAATATTTTATCCTCAGTAACATCAATCAATATACATCCGGAATCAAATATTTATCTTTTGCACTACAGTGCCAAAGATATTCATCGATTAGTCATGTTCATTTAAACACCTGCTCATCTTTGCACTTTCTGAGCCAAAGATATTCTTCGAAAATCATTCATCTTTGCACTACGTGCCAAAGATATTCTTAAGAAATCATTCATCTTTGCACTACAAAAGCCAAAGATATTCCATAATATCATCATTTAAGACCGAGGATGATGAAAAATATTTTTTTTTTTAAGAAACGAATCCAAAGAAACCAAAATGACAAGGATTAAGGATTAAGGATTCGTACTTGGTTTTATCCACGTCAAAAAATACCTCAAAAATAATCATAGTGGTGTAAAATTCAAGAATGATCAAAACATGGATACAATCAAAGCTAGTATCCGAATAGATGTTTTGGACGAAAAGAAGAAATTTTATTTTTAATTGAATAATCAGATAATATCGTGAATAGTCAGACATATCGTGAATAGTAACTCGACACCAAAAGATAGAAATTCCACAAAAAACATCTTCACGCTTCATGAATAGTACTCGTGAATAGTAACTCGTGAATAAGAACTCATGAATAGTAACTTCGTGAATAGTAACTCATAAATAGTAACCCATGAATAGTAACCCCGACATGAAAAAGTTCCAAATTTGATAAAAACTTCAGATCAACATTTCAAAGATAATGATATTGAAGAAATAATATCATTACTGAAAAAAAAAAAAAATATCCTTTACCTCGAAAGATCGGTACTTAAACTAGAATCTAATGTATATAGTCTTTGAAGGAACTTGCACTTTGTCTAGCAATACTCAAAGTATACTCAAAATACTCACAAGAATACGCTCAAAATATCGAGAGAAATAGAGAGAAACTTCGCTTACGGTGTGATTTTCAATTCTAACCTAAGCACCCTATTTATAGGAAAATGCTTAGAACACCAAAAGCGAAAATTTAATATAATATTAATATAATTATACAAATTTTCCTTAGCCCACCTTTTGGTCAAAACACCAGCCACACATGTTAATGATGTCCAAAAAAATACAAAAACGTTTTTCTTAACAAAATAATTTAAACTCCCGTAAATCAATTATTTGAGCTTGAACTTCAATAATTCATAATAAATAGCCCTTTCATCAGAAAATTCGAATCTCGCGAGTTTTTATAAGAAATTCAATTCTCTACAACTTTGCAGAAGAAAGTTTTTCCAAATTCCAAACAAAAATCGACCGAAATCCACAAACGGCGATTTTACAGGCTATAATCAAATTTCGGTCAATAATTGTGTCCACCAACACACAAAACATGTGTTAAACATTTAATGCCACAAAATACTCTTCCTCCTCATATACTCATATATCCCACATTCATTGTAAAAATATCACCGTTAATATATTATTAAAATAATATATTTAAATGAATTATTTTATCAGAAAAAGATAAAATATTAATTTTCAACAATTGTCATTTTAAAAATTTTCTCCATCTATATCCACATAAAATCAATATTTTCCTCATCATATAAATCAATAATTAATTATTCACAAATAATATTACAGAATCACAATATTGACAACCAGTGCGCCCAGGAAAGAGGGCTTTCCAATAAGAATTTCTTCTTCTCAAGCGCCGCAATTAGATGACCAAACCTCTCCTTAGATGTAACTTTTCTAGACATTACCAATAATGTTATCTAATAATATTATTCAGATAATATGAATTATTGCTTCGATAATGAAAGATCTTGTGTAATGACAATTATTGAAACAACAAAGAATATAAAATATCAACGCAGTGAATTATTAACTCGATAAAATCTTTGAACAAGAATTATCGTAACCATTATTGAGTAGTGCCTTCTTCGTAAGAAGAATCAATAATTGGTGCAATACTGGTGTGCCTTCTTGTTCAACAACGCGTATTAGTGTGTTTTAACCACCACCGGTATTCCAACATGATAAATGAATAACTACGCAGTTATTTAAAAACAACTTATATTTGTCGTTTCTTCATCCAATCGCTTTCCACATGGGGCCCACACATGGTCGCTTGCTGGTCGATTTAATGCGAATATTCCCGAAGCGATGCGAATATTCCACGACCAAACGAATATTCCCCGACAACAATGAATATTTTATAACCACTTGCTTATTTTGAAATATTTGCGTATTTAACCCTTAACTATCCACATTAATCAAATCAACCCTTACAATTTCAAAATAATAAATAAAGGAAATTCCTTTTTATTTAAAAATTTTGGGGTCTTACATCTAAGGGTTATATTGATAAATCAGGGAATTTATCGGATAAATGAGCAGTTAATTGCTACTAATTCACATGCTTATATAACTATTTGTTCACATGTGTGTACTATTGAATCACATTCTTATACTATTAGGGGAGTTGGTGCAAGATTGATAATACTTGCATGATTAAATTAAAGATGGAGGTATATATGGAGGTACTATACCGTAATTTGTATTTTCACATGATTATGACTATTGATTCACATGATTGAACTATTGATTCACATTATTTACTATTAGGGGAGGTGGTGCAAGTTTGATAATATTTGCAGGACTAAATTAAAAATGAAAGAAAAGTTGGGGGTATTGTACTGTAATTTTTTGAGCCCCAAAACGTGCAATTATCGAAACTATATTTTTCTATAAATAGAAGCTCATTCTTCCTTCATTTGTCACCAAATCAAAAAAGCTATAGAGCAATTATTATAGAGAGAAATTATAGGGAGAAGCTATAGATAGAAAATCTATAGAAGAAGAGAAGCCTGCTACCTCACTATTCCAGTATCAAGTTTCTTCTGAGGTAAGGGGTATTATTCCTTTTGTAGTCATAAAGAGAACTTCTGTTATTCCATTCTTTATTATTCTGTTGGAATAACCTGTATACGCGGGCTACTCTATACTTGGTGAAATTCTTCTGTTATTCCATTCTTTATTGTTTTGTTAGAATATCCTGTCTGTGCGTTTTACGCCGGACCTAGCTCCATCTTTTTTATATCTTGTTCAATATCCCATCTCATGCGTTTTTTCACGGGACTGGTTTCGTCTTTTATTATTCTATTGGAATATCCATCATGCATGCGTTTTACGTCGAACCTGGTTCCGTCTTTATTATTCTGTTGGAAATCCTATCTATGCGTTTTACGCCGGACCTGGTTCCGTCTTTATTATTCTGTTGGAATAACCTGTCTGTGCGGTCTATCGCATGCCTAGTGATTTCTTTTGTTATTCCATTCTTTATTATACTCAGTTGGTTAAAGTTTTAACTTTTATACTCCATGAAATTAGTGGAATATCCTGGATATTTGCGCTTCATCCAGTATCTTTTCATGGAAATATTCTTTTGAGCATTCTTGAATTTTACTCTATAAAGAAGTATCATGTTAACAATTTAGACGTTATTAGTTCTTGGTTAAATTAATTCTTGAACTTATTTTATTGAATTCTTATATCATTGTCATCATCCTCATGTTTATATTATGTTGAAAGTCATCTGTGGCCAGTAGTGCATAGATGAACTTGGTATGATTATGACCAGGGATTATTCGGTATAATCATGACCGTAATGTTACAAATGATGTTGTAAAAGTCCTCATTGGCCCGTAGTGCATTGATGGACTGTTGTTGGCATGATCATGACCATTGATGAATACACGAATATCATTGGCCCGTAGTGCATGGATAATTTGTGGTCGTGACCCTAATGAATATCATTAGCCGTAGTGTAGGGATGATGTGGATTATTTAATAAGCTAAGTCTCAGCGATAAAAAGTGATGAAAAACCTTTTTAAATCATAAAAGATAGTAGATTTTATTCTCTACTTGACTCTTTTAATGGATTGCTTGTTCCGCTGCAGTTAAACTTGATGTCTATTGTATTTTATCAGTTTAACATTGTTGAAGGCTAATGATAATTTATCCTGCATTATCTTAGTCATAATATTTTTTACTGGGCTAGTTGAGGTCACCCTTTCTTTCACTGTTCTCTTCAAGAAATGAGAATATAGCTGGAACGAGTCGGGGAACGGAGTGACGGTCCAGATGATAGTATTAGTAGTCCTCACTATTCTGTGAAATAGTGTGATAATAAATGTATTGTGGACTTATTTTGAGTTTGTATACGGTCTAGAAGACAATGATTGTATTAAAATTCACAGCTCATGTTGTATATTTAAGTTTGTATCTGAATTTTGTACCATGTATTTGACGACTCAAAATAGGTGATGTATACCTATTTTGGGTGCGTCACATGAATTATAGATTTAGATCTGATCATAATAGCATGTGATTGTGTTTTCTGTATGGTGTTGGAATACATAATTTATGTATAGGATAGAGATTTACCTATTCATCGCATGTAATCTGATAAAGAACTTGTGCTTTAAATCATCTTTAATTGTAATTCATATAGAGATATAGTGAATTAGTTAATTAGGGTGTTCTTCTTAATTCTATCATCTGTGGATTTAAGTTGATTTGAGCATGATGCATTGAGAGATGATCATATTTACTTGTGTGTTCTTGATTAACAATTAAGAATAGTGAGCATAATTGATATGAAGTGTATTAATTTAAGTGAAGCAATAAGTGAAGTTGTGATCTTAAATCTCCATAATCTGATTTTTAATTAGTGGTAATTAGAATTAGTTTGATTAAATAATTTAATCTAATTTAATCTATAACATTAAATTGATTATTTAAATAAAATTAGTTTGGTTAAGAGTTAGTATTTGGTAATTTGTATTAATAATTCCTCATAAGAACGATACTCTACTTTCACTTTATTACTTGTTGACCACGTAAACTTGCGTGTTGTGCATAATTAGATTTTACCCAACAAGTTTTTGGCATCGTTGCCGGGGAATTAGTTTAATAATTTTTGCCAATATTAGCTTCAATCAAATTTGTATTAATTTATACAATTTTTTTTCTTTTTTTTCTTTTTATTTAATTCTCTTCCTATTTTTCTCTCTTTTCAGGTACCATGGTTGGATGCATGTATCTATGGCCATATTCGAGTATGACTCAGCCAAGAGACACAGGGATTGATGGACTCAATGAAATTGTTGCATTATCAGTACAACTTGAGATACTTTTGAGGAGGTTGGATGTAGTTGCAGCCCAACGTAATCGAATGATAGTAGTTACTTGCAATTATTGTGCTGGCAATCACCCGAGTAATCAATGCACCATCAGTCTTGGACCGGTACAGTATGGTGATAACTACCTCAACCAGTATGCATATACCAATTATCATCAAGCTTGGGGGTATCACCCGGATTCGTCATGGAGCCACAATTATGAAGACCAATACTACGCTCCAAATCCAACATACATACCAGAATTCTCATGTCAACATCCATTGCCACAAGAAGAAAAGTCAAATTTGGAGGAATTCCTATTGAAGCTCATATCAAACCAAGAGGAGAGGATGATGAGTCAAGAAATATCGAGCCATAATTTTCAAAACCAGATGGAACAACTCATCACTACTTCCACACATGGTCCTCAATACATGGATTCCAAAATTGAGACAGATAATTCAAGATTGGAGGAATTGTTGTCCAAGTTCGTAGCATCAAATAAGGAGAGCAGAATTAATCAAGAGAAGCCAATTCAGAATCTTCAGAATTAGTTAGATCGAATGTTCAAAGCCGTGAATAACTGTCCTCAAAACTATTGGTGTTATGATGTGGATTCCGAGATTGATGAAGTGCCCGAACCAAATCTACAGCAGGATGAGCCACATATGAAAACAAGGTCGGTGAAGAACTAATTGTGGGTACCAACGATGATGAGCCGATGTTATTTATGCCTCTAGTGCGTTCTCCACCAAAGTTTAAGGATCCAGTTAGATTTGCAAAACCTTGTCTGACTGGTAGTCATGTCGTCAGCAAAGCTCATGTTCGCGTAAGAGCGAGTACAACTTCAAAGCCATGCTGCGATGAATGGGATGAGAAAGATGAAGAATCAGTTATGTTGGAACCGCCTCAATGCCAAATCTATTCGCAGACACAATGGAGAAAACACCTAGATGTTGGACGTTCTTGAATGTTATCTTATCTAAACAAATCAAGCTAGGTGACTTTAATGCAATGGTTATCACTCTGGGGAACTTATCAAATATTACATTATTTCCGATGGATGGAGGGTTCCTTAATTATCGAAGAGGAATTGGATAGTCTTTGTCGAATAAAGTCAAATTTGAAAGATCAGAAATCAAGCTTACCGATTGGGAGGCAACCTGACCGAATTTTTATATTTATATGCTTTATTAGTTTATTAAGTAGATATGAATCAAATTTTTAAGCAATTAGTGTTGTTAGTTTGTCAAAATTTAAGGAATTAATTTGCTTATTGAGTTCTCTTATAAATCCTAAGTGTATTCTAATCCATGTTGTCTCTCTTCATTGCAGGTATTAGAGGCTCAATGGATAGGCACAAGATTATGGAAAAGGAAGCAACTGCCCATAAATCGTGGAAAATTTTTCATAACAGAGTATGTATAGGAGCACCGATTGTTTATGCTATGACCACCGTCGCCGCCATCACCATCATTACCTCACACTTAGCTAATTACAGGGAAATCCTCTTATACTTACTGCTATATTCTTACAATGAGGGCATTGTAATTGCTAAGTTTGGGGGAGTTTAGTTTAGTTCGTTACTGCATGTTTAGTTTCATGTTTATGTTATGTTATTTGTTTATTTTGCATTATGTTATCGTGTTTAGTTTAGGTTCATTATGTTTACATCCGTGTAGTACAACTACATAAGTAGTTGCATAGTAGTGTAGTTTGAATAGCATTATATTCAGTTTCTTATTTAATCTAAAAAAATTCAAAAATAGAAGTTAGTTACTATGTTCATCTTTCATGTTTCCAGCTGTTAGATAATTATAGTCTACTTTGGCCAATGATGAGATTGGAATTGAATAGACAAGTATAGTACTGACTATTAGAGCTTTGACATAATTTTCTGTTATGAATTAGATCTTTTCCTGTTTGAAACTAGTATAATAATGGTTGGCACAATAACAACAACTATGTGGATTGATTTAGTTCAAATTGATACATAATGGGACTCTAAAGGATAATGCTAGTTTGAATTAAAGAATGACAAGGCAGTGAAGGTAAAAATTAGGCATGAACCTAAGTTTGGGGAAAATTTGGGGTATATAAGCTTCATAAAAAAAATATCGTGGCTAGTTTTGTTTTGGGGCCTTTGTTACTTGAGCAAGTACGCCCGAGGGAGTGTCTTTACATCTAGCGCCCTAAGGTCTTTATGGTCTGGGAGTCGTTGGTCGAAAACTCGCTAAGGGGTAGCACTGTTAGCCTAATGGAATGAGATATTGCACAGTCATGGGAAATATATTATAAAACAAAATATGAACGGGAAATAAGAGCAATAAGCTCTCGTAAATAAAAAAAAAAGAAAAGAAAGTGTAAGTACCCTATTTGGACCATTGATTGGTAATTGTTTGATTTTTGTTGGATCTCGTCTGTTTTTGAAATTCTTGAGTTTACACTATATGATGCCTTTAAAGAGATTTGTTATGTATTAAATTTGAATTTGTCTTTTAATGTTTATTCAATTGTGGATTCTTAGTTTTAATTCCTTAATCATGAACTAAATCTTTTGTTTAAGATTACAATGGAGCTTATTGCATAGTTTATTTTTAGTATGTTTCTCTATTAATTATTATGATTATCCTTGGATTGTCTATTATGGTTTGTGCTTATTGTTTAATTGCCTACCTAACAATTATCGTGATAATCTATGTGAATTCGAGAGATGAATTATAGATTTAGATCTGATCATAATAGCATGTGATTGTGTTTTCTGCATGGCGTTGGAATATATAATTTATGTATAGGATAGAGATATACCTATTCATCGCATGTAATCTAATAAAGAACTTGTGCTTTAAATCCTCTTTAATTGTAATTCAAATAGAGATATAGTAAATTAGTTAATTAGGGTGTTCTTCTTAATTCTATCATCTGTAGATTTAAGTTGATTTGAGTATGATGCATTGAGAGATGACCATATTTACTGGTGTGTTCTTGATTAACAATTAAGAATAGTGAGCATAATTGATAAGAAGTGTATTAATTTAAGTGAAGCAATAAGTGAAGTTGTGATCTTAAATCTCCATAATCTGATTTTTAATTAGTGGTAATTACAATTAGTTTGATTAAATAATTTAATTTATAACATTAAATTAATTTTTTAAATATAATTAGTTTGGTTAAGAGTTAGTATTTGGTAATTTGTATAATAATTCCTCGTGGGAAAGATACTCTACTTTCACTTTATTACTTGTTGACCACGTATACTTGTGTGTTGTGAGTAATTAGATTTTACCCAATAGGAAACTCCTTTGCAACTCAAATTTGATCATGACGGAGGGGGTGGGGACCACCAAGGGTAGCCGCGGGTGGAACCACGGCTATCGCGAGTACACCCGTGGGTGTATATCTCACTTCCTTTCCCTTTCACAAGTCATTTTCAACTTGAAGCCGCACAGGAAATCTGAGATTTCATCTTCAGATCTACTGAGTTTGGGCTACTTTCTTTAAAATCTGCCACCGTACAAGTGTTCTGCACTATCTTAGTAACGTTTACATGTTTTCTTTTCCAGTTTTGACCGTTGGAAAGTGAGATATCACATGAAATGCTTCTAAACACATAGTAGTGAATATGCGTGCTCATATGACTTGATAAAAATTATTCAACACATTAAATGTTAGTATTTTACCATGCTGAACATATTGATGTGAAAAAAATTGACTTTTGAAATAATTAATTTAGCACTTTTTTCTGCTATTTTTTCATCCTATTTGAGGACAAATGAGCAAAGGTTTTGAAGCAAAGTAATCCTTGTAATTAGGCTACCCTTATGGATTATGACTTTGATATTTTTCATGCATATAGGATGTTTATGAATGTGAGTTGGTGTGCAACCCGAATGGACACCTAGTCATGCCTTTCTTACATGTGGATAGTCTTTTTTACAAAGGAGACTTTGGCAAAAAAAATTTACGAGTCTAGGCATTGAATGATCATGCATTTTTAACTCTACTATAGACGTATGTTAAAGAAATTCATGCATGCATATAGATATGAAATGCATTTAATGAGCTCCAGGTTAGAATTTATCACACTCTTTCTGAGGTGATTTGGAAACTTTTATCCAGATATATGGATCTAGACCAGCCGAGCAGCTCCCGTAGGACCTCTTCAGGTTTAAAGAGGAGAGCTTCATATATGCCTCGGCCTCGCCCAGCTCGACAGCCTCGTTGGTTGGCGGAGTCAGTGATTCATCATGTTCAGTTTGAGAGACCGGATGTCGAAGACGATGAGGAGGATGTACCGGTTGCGGATCCTACTCCTTCTGCTTCTATTCCCCGCAAGGAGCTTCCAACTATTAATGTGACGATTCCAGAGCTTCTGGAGGATTTGAGTCGCCACCCCTCGATCTATCTGCATGCGAATGAGGTAAAAGCCGTGTTGATCCTCTTTTACCCTTTTGTGGGGGTCAAGGGTTCTGATGTTGATTTGCATTGTGATGCAGGTTCCCGGCTTTACGCAGACTCGAGGGAATTAGTTCAGCATACATTCTCTGTACCAGACTCTTCATCCAGAGTACCGAGAGATTGTGAATGCTTGGGGCTTTAAGGCGTTATTCTCCATCCTCCCCCGCCGTTGTCCCTGGGGTTACCTCAGGGTTTTGTCTAAGTATTGGTTTCACCAGACTCATTCTCTCCATACTGGATCTCGAGGTGATGATGACACCGATGGATTGGCAGTTCATTATTGGGATGGAGTTTTCTGGGGTGCCAGTGCCTTGTGTGGCTGATATTTCCCCGACCGTCGTCAGATCCTTGTTAGGAGTCCCGGCTACAACGCTCAAAGGTAGGACAGTCTGTATTGGTCCTTTGACTGTAGATGCCGTGAGTGGGGCTTTGACTGATCCATTACCCGATGATAGGAGGGTTAGGGATCGCATCCTTCAGCAATTGTTCCTGATCATCCTCAGGGGTTGTTTCCTGGCTGATAACTCTTCCACGGTGTCATTCTCTTTAGTCAGTGCAACACGGGATATGGACAGTATTAGAGAGTTTGATTGGGGCTCCTACACCTTTGTCTACTTCCTCAGGGAATGCGCCTACGCTCAGAGGGCATGACGGAGGCTTGGTTAGGGTTTTACCTATTCATGCTGGTGAGTATTTTCTCTTTTGATTTCCCTTGTTCGGGTTAAGAGTTTGACTGACCTCAAATGTTTGATCTTGTATTGGCAATTTTGGGCCTATGAAAGGCTCCCATATCTTTGTCCCGTTAGCTTGTTAGGTTTAGAAACCTATCCACGGGAATGGCGATGACACCACTCCACTTTGACAGAGGTTCATGTAGCTGAGGGTTTCACCCATTCGCGCTTACAGTTGGAGTTGTTGACAGCTGATGTCATTACATGGGTTCCTTACTCTGAGGACCATTTGACAGTTGGCCTCGAGGGTGGTTGGCTTTGAGGGTGGTTTCCTGACTGGTGTCGAGTATGCATTGTCCACCCGTCAGATTCCTCTCTTCACAGACGGAGGTTGGGAGCTCTATTTAAGAAAACATGCTATTAGGAGCACCACATAAGAGATTCGTATTCCGATCTATCCTCTTGCCAAGCGTTGTTGGCCTTTGTTGCAGCCGATCATTGATGTCCCATTGGTAGGTGTTGATGGATTTACTTTGTCAGAGGGACCTTTTACCCAGGAGGTATTTTACCGCTGGTGGTTCCCTCGCACCATTGGAGCCCAAACCCGTGCCACACAGTTCATGGGGGATATGGTTCATGTCTCTGTCATGATGGCAGATTGGATTGCCTGCATTCGAGAGCCTACTCATCTGACGAAGATTGACAGTTTGACCTAGTAGTTAGATCGGACACATTTATTTATTCGGTATTTGGGCAGAGATCCTTTCGAGATGGATACTTTTGATCCTTCCAGCTCTGAGGCTGGCCCTTCAGGTGGCCCATATTTAGATGGTTTTCCCGATGTAGATCCTCCGTTGTATCGGCCTGATATCCCTTCTGACAAAGATTTAGTGACTCACGAGGAATTACATTAGATGGATAGGTTGGATGATGTGGACATCAACACTACTGACTTCTTCTGATGAATTTCTTGCTATATCTTTTGATAAGCCTCTGTTAGATATTGGGGGGTTGTGCCCCATTCTCGTTATATCTTTTGATAGGCCTCTAATAGTTGTTGGGCGGTTGTGCCCCATTTCCCTATATTTTCAAATTATACACAGAGATGATGTATTTAGATGATGATGTACTTAGGAATGTATGTGTATTGTTTTCCATTCCCTACATCATATTGTCCTCTGTTGTTTGTTATACATGTATTATGTTTATGGACATGCATTTCCAGAGATGAGTTTAGCATTAACCCCTGGATGGTCTTATGACACGGCCCAACAAATGTCTTCATCGACAGTTAGCCAGATTGAGCATACCCCACCAGTATTGGTGGCCACTTCTTTGAGATTATGGTATGACAGTTTATCCTCCCTAGATCGGGTGATAGTTGATCATCTATTGCGTCATTTTATATCCCTCCTGACATTCCAGGTTCCATCGGGCTTCATAGAGGGCATGCTAGATCATTGGGTACCGGATAGGCAGGTATTCTGATTTCTACCTAAGAATTAACTCCTACATTTGAGGAGTATGAGCGTCTTATATACTTGTACTTGGATAGGCCTTGTGCTCAGATGGCTGTCAGAGATATGAGCCAGCAGCTTATGACCCTCACAGGTTTGAGGCGTAGAGTTGCCCTGGATGAGATCTCCTCAGGGAATGTAGTGCCCATGAGTTTTCTGATTTACAGATTTGGGTCCTTGGACAGTTATCTACGATACTCCGGGGATTTCACCACTTCGGAGGATGATTGGCGTGTTGCCCGAGTAGACATACTCTTTATGTGTATAGTGGCTTTTCTGTATATGCCATTGTACATGGACCACTTGGATATTGGCGTGATCATGGTAATTCGGGCTCTCCGGGAGGGACATACCATCTTACCGATGATTCTGGCAGAGACCTTGAGGTCGGCCACACATTTTCATACCTATTATGTAGGGGTGTTTACAGGCAGCTCAATCTTATTGTATGTGTAGTTTATGACACACTTGAGTCTGATTGGCACCTTCTGACGTTATGGGTATTATTTTTCCCATAAGATAACCATGTCATACTCCTTTCAGCTGGCGGAGTGTATAGATATAGCTTCTTGGTCGACTTTCTTATCAGGGATTGAGGATCTGTTTGATATTTTGTCGTGTTTAGGGCAGCTCTCCCTACAGCTTTATCACTCATGCAGTTGGCATGGATTATCTTCCCCTGGCCGGTTTGAGGGGTGTGACCACGTATCATCCGCTGGCTGTGATGGCCCAGTTTATCCAATTTCAGGATGTTCTTCCCTTTGACGGGGCATTGAGTTAGTGTTTGTCATCTCAGCTTCTGTCAGCAAACAATTTGTCCAGGATATATGCATGTTACACCCAGCGTGAGAGGCCTGACTTTTCTACTAGCCATCTAGGTTATTCTATAGAGTATTCTGCATGGTTGGAGGCAGAGATTACATCGACTAGGGTTGTATCCTCGAGCCAGGTCTTGATTACGATAGTGGGGAGCCTATGGAGTATCCTGATTCCCCCACTAAGGATGTGTTGTTTGCTGGGTTGTCAACAGCTCTTGTTGATTCCCCCAGTATTCCTACTGTTGTGACTCCATATTTTGCAGAGTATTTAGAGCATAGTTTACATCTGATGACATTTGAGAGGGATCAGACTAGGGCGTTTGTGACAACCCGAGAATTTAGAAGAAAAAAAATTAAATCATAATTGATTGATTTAAAGTTCAATATTAGGACCTAGACAGAAAATAAGTGTATGGAATTGACAGTTCTGTAAAGGAATTTTAAGGATTTCAAAATTTTTGAACAAGACTTGAATTATTTAGTAGACTGTAAGTGATAGTCTGGTAATGAGGTATAAGATTTTGGTGAATTTAAAATTCTTGTGAAGAATTATCAAGGTGAAGTATCTAAGTGTATACGAGTCGGTATATGTGATTATATATGTGAACAGTAAATTTTTATGTGTATAGTTTGTGGATAAGGACCAAATGTTAACCAGATGAGTTACATAGGTGATAAACCCTAAATTCATGATATGAATATGGTGATTAAGTTAGAAAAATCTAACGAACTGTTAGAAACCCTAACGATATGTCCGGAAACCCTAATTTTAGTTTCAGGAATCCGAAACCCTAATTCAGATATTCAAAACCCTAAAATTCGGGAATTCAAAAGTTAAGTTTAATTGGATAAGTGTTAAATGTTATGGGATAAAAGGTAAATGTCCAAAATGCCCTTCAAATTATAGGGGAAAAGACCAAATTGCCCTTAATAGGTGCGAAATGACCGAAATACCCTTTTCTTAAAATTTAAGTAAAAGATTTTGTAAATCTTGGTGAGTTATTGCTCTAATTTATCCCATGTGCATAAAAATCTTTCCATATCTGATATCTAGTTCCACCTTGCAAGGATTGGATTCATTGAATCAAAATCTAAGTTTATAAGTTAAGTAAAAATCTTACTTTACTTCTCATTTTGTCCAAGCCTTTTCTCTCTCTATATTTTCAAAACTTAGAGTGAGAGAGTGTGAGAAACAAAGCCAAGAATATCCTTTAGCCTTCCAAGCTCAGAAACATGGATCAGAAATCAAAGATCAAAGCATCAAAGGTATAAAACCCTAATTTTTATAAATCCATGTGTTGTATGTTAGATGTTGTTAATTGTTGTTTAAAAGTGTGTTAAGAGATGTTATTTAATGATCCAAGATGTAACATCAAGGATCCATAACATCTAGAAGCCAGAAAATCAAGTTTTCAAACTGACTTAGAACCCTAATTTTAAGGCCCGACAGCCATATGTCAGGGCCTCCAGATTTGTCTGTGTTAGATGTTTAAGGTGTTTTGTGTTATAGATCTGTAGTATTCCATGTGGACTATGATCTGGAACTGGAAACATGGTCAGATCATGTCTAGATTGCAAGATATAAGAGTCAAACATGGTTGACCGACCATGGGAGACTGAATCTGGGCAGCCCAGATTTGCCCAGATGGCTCTAACAAGCTTTTCAAGGCCTCGGATCTTGCTTCTGAAAATTGATTTGGCCATGTTTGTGTAATCCACTTGTAGTCTGGTATAAGGACTACAACATAAAGCTTTTAAATCACCCAGAAAGTATATAGAATAGAATATAATTAAGGTCAAACAAGAGTTGACCACCAGCCTGGAACGAAATCTGGAAAACCCAGAAATCGTGAAGAACAGGTGTCCTGACAAGGTTTGACCAGCCATTATCTATCATATGTGATGTTGTTGTTATGATCTGATGATATAGGATTGTAGCCTGACATCTCTACTACATGTATGAACCACTAGATCACACAAAATGAGTTCAGAAAGCTAAGATTCAAAGCCTCAAAGTATGTACCTCGACTCTGGAAAACCCAGAATTTTAAGAACAACTTCTGACAAGTATTTTGGAAGCCCAGATCTTGCTTATATGTTGTTGTATGACTATGAAATTAGTTTGTGGTTGTAGTATTACATTAGTACTACAATTCTAAGACCATAATGTAATACCTAGTAAAATAAATAAATAAATATTGAATAATAAAAAAATTATTTTGCTTTGAATAATATTAATTGGACTTTGTCATTTAATTAGGTCAAACTAGTTATTTATTTTATATGGGCTAATAAATATTAATAAGTGTGGATAAATTAAAATTTTAAAATTTGGGCTTTAAAAACTAATTTAGCTTAAGTTATGTGGGTAATAATAAATTCTATTAAAAATAAGAGAGTAAATAAGATATAATAATTAATAAATAAATAAATTATTAAAACCTAATCTTTCTCATATCTTTTTGTTGCGTTGCAAATTGAGCGAAGGGAGGCGGCAGATACAAATTGTGTGGTTCCTTCGTAGGAGAATAAGAGAGGGCGGGAAAATCAAAATACCTTTAATAAGGTATGTATCTTTTTAAGATTTATCATTATATTGTTAAAGAATGATGCATTCATCATTTTGAAGAGTAGCAGTAAGACTTGTGGTAATTGATTTACATGACAACATATATATATATATATATATATATATATATATATATATATATATATAATGCATATATAGTATAAAGCTTAGTTATTTAATTGTTAAAAGTTACAAAAGCTCATGTTTGGGTTCCGCTCCAAACAGGAAGACTAATTAATCTAATGTATTTATGTATGTTATATATTAATTAGAAATAAGAGAGGTGAACTAAATTATTCATATGGACAGAACATGATTTTAATTATATATAAAAAAAACATTCAGATTGAATTATGATTCATGGATCGTAATTGATGTAATCTATAGGTATTAAATAAGTAAGATTATGCAAACTATCTAACAGACCTTATATTAGAATGGAGGTGGAGGATTATAATTAAATTTTCTTTTATTCGTAATCATAATATGGGTTTATACATATTTATTGTGAAACAAATGTAGGGTAAATGTAATTTCATGGACAATACTTACAGAATCTATGGAATGTAATAATAATAATAATAATAATAATAATAATAATAATAATAATAATAATAATAATAATAATAATAATAATAATAATAATAATAATAATAATAATAATAATTCATTGATTGTATTTATTATTATTTTTCTAATTAGATCGAACGGAGGGAGTCTAAACGAGTATATTTGGAATATAAATTTGGGTATTGCATTATCAATTTCAGGTACGGATTCCGTACTCTTTCAGCGATACTCTTTTATTTTTAATTTGTTCGTTTCGTTATTCATTTCAAAATTTAGTATTGCTTCTCATAATTATCCTTTGTCAATTTATTGTGATAGTTTTGTTTTGGCGTTGTATTAGAACTCATGTTTGTACTCTTTAGACTAGTTTATCATGTCTAAATTTTATTTTGATATTTATAGTGATGTACATGTTAGTATATTTTTGGAGACTTGTGTTTATGATTCGTTCGATTTAACATGTACACGTTAGAACCCCTTTGTGTTGATATTTTATCGCATGTGTTGTGACATTATATTTTGTTAGAATATCATAGGGTATACCTGAGCTATAACCACCTGTGGGGGTACCACAGGCATGTCCTCTTGGCACCGAGGCATGACACCTTCCGTGGCGGTGTGATCAGTCCACGGCGTCTTCGTTTTGTGCTCCGGTGGGAGTTGGCCATTTAGTGTTTTGTTGTGGGAGGCGTATGGGTCGACCCTAGTTTTCTGTTCTATTTTGTTTTACGGATTGGTGATGTTTGTGCCAAACACGCCTTCCAATTTTGCATGCATCTGGATTACAGCCGTGATCCGATGTGTGATCGCTCAGTGGCATTATTTTGATTACTGTGTGGCATTATTTGACTTGCTGTGTGGCAAAGTATATTACTATTTGTTTTGAGCTCGGTATGAAATAACACCCAACCATTTATTTCAGCCTATCTTTTTGTTGTGTTAGTTTTGTTCGTACAGTTCAGTTCATTTAATTGTGTTAGTTATTTCGTTTCATCATTCTTTTATTCTATATCCGTACTTTGGGCATTTGGCTCATGCTTTGTTTTTTCTTCCTAGTGTCGGGGATCAAGGGCAAGTGTGATGAGAGCTTCCTTCATTCCAATGGTTTATATATATTTTGTTAGGCTTTGATAAATTGATATATTTAGAGTTGTAATAATTAGTTCAGGTTGTGGTTTGAGCCAGTGTGGCATTTATTATGGTTTGTCTTATGATATTTAATCATTATGAGATTATTCTTTTAAGATTTAGAGCCTTGTTATATATATTCATTAGTTTTGTTATGTTTTGAGTAACCTCTCTTTCTATTTCAGAAAGAGGGTGTTACACATAAGTTGCCCAGAAATCAACAAGAACACTTATTTAAAACCTATCAAACTAGGTACCTTAATGAATTGACATGAATTCTAGGTTTAGGCTCAAGAACACCTATAGCGACGATTTTGTCGCTATAGAATTTTAGCGACGTAGATAATTTACGAAAATAATTATTTTATTAAATAAATAGAGAAAAATGATATTTAATTATGAAAAATACAAAATAAATTCCTAAAAATTAGTTTTTAATTAGTTTGAGTATATTTCATAAATATTTAATATTTTTGGAATATAAATGGTAATTAATTTATTTAATTATAATATTAAATAAATTATTTAAAAATGATTTTAATATTTGAAAATTCATGAAAAAATTATATTATGGTGTTAGAAAATATTTTAAGTTATTTCTAATTACTTTTGATATTTTGTGATGAAATTCATTAATAAATTAATGTTAATGGTGTTTAATTTATTTAATAAATATATTAAATAAATTATGGAAAAATAGAATTAATGTTTTAAAAATCATATAAAAATGATTTAAGGTTAGAAAAATATTTTGAGTTATAAAATATAACTTTTGATATTTTGTCATGCAAATATTAATATTTTAATATTAATAGCAATTATCGGATAATGAATTTAAATGTTTAAAAATTATATAAATATGATTTTAAGGTATTAAAAATACTTTGATATATTATAAATATATTATAATATTATGTTATGATTTTCATTAATATTTAATATTAAATAAATGTTAATAATAAGAGAATAAGGTGGTATTTATATTATATAAATACGATATAAGTGATTGAAAAATTATGATAAATGGTAATAATTACTTAAAAATTATTACGAGCTTATGAAAAATATTTTTACTGATAATAAATTATCTAAAATATATGTGAACCAGTTTAGACCGAGTCTTAGTGATTTTAGACTCGAGATTTATCTGACTAGACCGTCGGGATGTCAGATTTGTGTTGGTTTTTACTCAAACCAAATAGTTTGACTTGATCTTTAGTCTTAGGTAGTTTGTGGATTGATAGGGTTATGTGTTATGTGTTTAGGTTATTCTATGATTATATATAATAGTATTATACTGTAATGATATTATTCTAATGTAGAGATCTATATTACTAATATTAGGTCTTCGGATAAAGCGATATAAACTGTGTAGCAGTAGTCGGTGATACAGGCAAGTTCCTAAACTTGAATTCCTAATTATTGTGCAAGTGTTCTGTAAACTGAACCTCGAGTAGAGCTTTCTTTCAATTATAATTATGGCTAATAGTTTCTGATTACCATGTCTATGAATTGTTTAATAGCTTTTTGTGCAAATAATGCATGTGTTCATCAGGTATGAAAGGCTGATCACCTTCATTACCATTCGGTCCAGATATATATATATATATGTTCATGTTCAATGTTCGTTCAGTTATAAAAATTTGTTCATGCTAATTCACAACTATATTGTTGAATTATAGCCATCTTATTATTTAAATTCTTTCAATCATGATATATCCTTAAATAAACTTATACTTGCTAGGCAAACTTATGTTCACCCTTGCTATATCATGATAAACATTGCAGATTAAGACGAATACGTCGGATACAGGAAAGGACAAAGCCAAGTTCAGCTTGGGACTATGTGTGCAGCAAGATTTATAACAGAAATGTATTATAATAACAATGATTGTTAGATAGGATATTGATTCAGGTTTTATGTGAAGGTTTTCGACCTTGGGGTTAGTGTGTAATGTTTAATGTATAAACAATTTATGTTTATATCTTTCGCAATAGTTATAGAAGTAATATACCAGATCCGTGGTGATTTGGGACCCAAATTTAGGGCTACTACAATTGGTATCAAAGATGTAGGTTATGAACCTTAGGTAGGAATACCTGAGACCAATAACCGCAGTGATTAGGATAAGATCTAACTCACATAGAGTTAGTTGGTCTGAAGAAGATTCAAAGACAAATATCTACGACTTGTAAAGATACTGAGTTCCCTAACTCGATAATAAAGGTGAACAATAGTGATGAATAGATCGAGTCTAAAAGACTAAAAGTACAGGGATAGGAGATCGTAAAACAAAACGATCATAGTATAGAAATGAATCGTAATATATACGATGAGATCACCCCGTGATCTGATAAGGTTATAGTATGGGATAAGAATCAATCTAATGATTGAAAAGTTTACAGCAAATATTGTTGTGTGTCAGTTGTACTATGAATTGGTACAGATTTAAGAAAGGATTATGAATACGAATTAAATGAAATTCGTATTGAGAAGGGATTAGGATTAAGTGGGATTTATGAAATGTTTGTGTCGTGTTATTTGCTATATGCATGTTGATAGGGTGATTCCTTTCTCATGTGTATAACAGATAGATAGGTTATAAGTAGAAAATATAAGGTTAAGTACGAGTTCTTAAAACTCATACTTATGGTACGTTCATGACTCATAGTTATATGAAATTTTTATGAACCCCTCAGCGAATGGATGCCAAAAGTCTGACTAGGACAAGTTCTTAAACTCATATGATTGTGGATAGTTCATGAACTTATAAGTGTGGTTGGATGAACTGGATATAGTTTTGTGTGAATGGAGTATTGAGGATAATAGGAATAGATAGACTGTTTAAGCAAATAATTATTAGCGGAAACATAAGTTTTTCAAAACTCCTAGTTATGCTAGATTTTGAAATTTTGACATCAAGTTAAATACGCATTATGTGATTTTGAAAATATATATATATATATATATATATAATTATAATGATTTTTGAAAAGTTTAAAGTATAGTCTATGCTACTTGTTTCGGCTAGACGATAAATGTGACGCCCCCAAAATAGGTCCAATCCATCCAACCTATTCTGAGTCGCCAAATACATGGTACAGAAAACAACTACAACTTTATTATTACAATTATCGTGCAAAATACGACAACACATATACTGTGAGTTTAAATAACAACTGTGACTCTGGACACCAACTTATGTCAGCACCTCACACTGATACATTACATAAAGGTACAGTCAATAACTGTTTTAGAAATTAAATCTTTGGATAATGCTCAAGGAAACCTTCGTACATGGGAGGCCATGAATCTAAGTTATGATAGATATCATATGACTCGAGAATTATCCTTGGTTGATCCAATAGACCCCAAAGAAAAACAAGAAGATTATTATCTTGTTCATTCTAATGAGGTGCACTTTTGACGCTTTCAAATTCGGGTTCTCATCACCCTATTGTTGTTCACCAAAATCAATTATTAAGTGACGTATAAAATATGACACACACATCTTAGGACCTCAATACAATTATATATTGCATGTCATGTCGTTTTATAATGTATTGAGAAACTTCGACAGTCTCGGACCATCACATTATTCCCCTGTTATCCCCGCTCGACCCAGCTACACTTTTATTACCTGAAAGGAATTGTGAAACAAAAGGGTAAGCACAACTAGCCCAGTAAAGAATCTCATGACTAAAGATAATTAAATTATCAATAGCCTTCATCAGTAATAAATCAGAGATTTTGAACATATGGTAGATGATAAAACTTTTCAACCATAGTTGCACCGGAACGAGCAATCCATTAGAAGAGTCAAATAGACCATAAAGTCTGTTATCTTCTCCATGTTAAAAGTCCACCAACAATGTTTTAACCCTGTAACATCAGTCAACAGTTTCTGTCCACAATCATGTGAATAACTCATAATCATATTTGTAATTCTAAATTCCTCTTCTCATCCAAGACGAAGATAATTTTCATCACATATCTTTACCTGAAATATCAACGATCATGATTATACCAAATCACAGTTCCTGTTCATAATCATACTAATAAATTCATCTTTGCACTACGGGCCAAAAATATTCATCAACAATCATCTTTGTACTACGGGCCAAAGATATTCAACAACAGGACATCTTTGCACTACGGGCCAAAGATATTCATTAACAGTTCATCTTTGTACTACAGGCCAAAGACATTCAATAATAGGTCATCATTGCACTACGGGCCAAAGATATTAATATTTCAAAAAAATATATAATCATTTCAGAATTTATATAAACAATAATTATAACTATGTTGATCAATTCACCTTTGCACTTAAGCTAAAGATATTCAATTATAAATTCAATGGTCATAATCATACCAGTCAACAATTCATCTTTGCACTACTGGCCAAAGAGAACCCATAGTCACGATCATACCAATAATCTACCCATCTTTACACTCAAGTCAAAGAGAAATTACATCACCAGGATTATAAAAATGTTATATATGATAATAAAAACAATATGATCAACAACTACATTTAACTTCAAGAGTAAGATTCATAAATCAATGATAATTTGGTCAAAAAAAGAAACTAATTTTGTCGTGAATAGTACCCGTGAATAGTAACTCATGAATAGTAACCCGTATTCGTACATAGTACCGTATACATAAATAATATCATATACGTAAATAGTGACATATACATGAATATAGTGTCGTATACGTGAATAGTGTCATATACGTGAATAGTAATCCCGACATGAAAAAGGTAGAAATTCCACAATAAAACTCATATCAATAATTCGGTATATGATATTGAAGAAAATAATATCATTTAAGAAGAAAATAATATCCCTTAGAATCCCTTAAAATCTCTTATAATCCCTTACCATCCCTTACAATCCCTTGTCATCCCTTACAATCCCTTACTATCCCTTACCAATATAATGACAATATCCCTTACCTCAAAAGAACAGTACTTCTGACCAGAATATCGGATGTAAAGCCGAAGAAAACTTACACTGAATAGAAACTCTCAAAGTATCTAAATACTCACAAAATACGCTCGATAATATAGAGAGAAAACTTATGTTTCTGGTGTGATTTTCAATTCTAACTCAGCACTCTATTTATAGGAAAATGTTAGAACGCCAAAGCAGACTTGACCTGCAACCTGATGGCTTTACCTGCTACTATTCCCACCCACCACTTTTTAAATAAAATTTTAGCACATTTTTCACCAACCAAAGGTGGGGCCCACTAATGGTTGTCTTGTCGCATTTAATATTCATTCGACACAACAAGAATATTCTATGACCAAAAGAATATTCCCCGACAACAATGAGTATTTTATAACCACTTACGTATTTTGAAAAAATTTATATATATCACCCTTAACTTTAAACTTTTTTCAATTTAACCATTTACTGAATAATAATTATAAGAAAAATTGAATACTTTTATTTCATAAAATTCAGGGTCTTACAATAATGATTTGAAATATTAAAATATATTTTTTATTTATCACTTATGTACCATGTAACCTGGTGCAGAGATGATAAAAAGTTGATAGAGTTATATATACAGGAATACTTAGTGTGAATTCGATCTAAAAATTATTGTTCCACTATTGTATGATCTGTTATGACAAAGTTATACAAAGTGTATTAAGTTAAATCAATCTGGACCATTGATGGTGGTTTTAATAGTAAATCAATCTGGACTGTCGATGGTGGTTTTAATAGTTAATCAATCTGGACCATTGATGGTGGTTTTAATAGTAAATCAATTTGGATCGTCGATGGTGGTTTTAATAGTAAATCAATCTGTACCGTCAGTGGTGGTTTTAAAAGTAAATTAATCTGGAACCGTCAGTGGTGATTTTAAAAGTAAATCAATCTGGACCGTCGGTTGTGGTTTTAATAGTAATCAATATGAACCGTTCATTCTAATAGTAAATCAATCTGGACCATTTATGAATCAGTTACTATTTAGTCCATTCTCCTATAAATAGAAGCTTAGTTCTTCTTTCATTCTCACCAATTTACTGAGACTCACAAGAGAAACTATAGAGAGAAAACTATAGAGAGCAAGAAGAAGAAGAGTATTCTACTACTTCACTATTGTAGTATCCAAATTTCTCTACTAAGGTAAGGGATATTATTTCTTTAGATTCATACTTACGGAATACTATTTTTCAGATTCATCCTTTAAAATGTCTAATAACTTTTGTCTCACGCGGATTACGTCTTATCGTATGACGGTGAAAATCCATTATAGTTTCAGTATGTTATTTCTTTTCATATTCTTAAATCTAAACTTACTATGGTAAGTATTGCTTCTATAATCCTTGAAATTAGTGGAATATTCTTGAGTTTTGCGCTTCATCTAGTATTGTTTTATTAGAATATTGATCTGAACTTTCTTATTAAATATTAATATTTTCACCCGAAGTACTATTCATGGGTTACTATTCACCCGGTTACTATTCACTATAATATTATTCACTCAGGTATTTGGGGCACTTTTCATGTCGGGCTACTATTCACGAGTTACTATTTATGGGTTACTATTTACCCGATTACTATTCACTCAAATATTATTCACTCAGGTATTTGGGGCACTTTTCATGTCGGGGTACTATTCACGGGGTACTAATCCCGAAGTACTATTCACAAGGTACTATTCACGAGATACTATTCACCAAAAAATTTATTTCTTTTATGTCCAAATTATTTTTGATACATGGATATTATTTTTGAATTTTACTCCACAAAACAGCATCATGTTGACAATTTGGACATTATTGAATTCTAGATAAATTAAATTATAAATCTTTAAAAATTTATCCTTTGCTTTCTTTTAATTGAAGTCTTATATCATTGTCATTATCATCATGCTTATATTGTGATGAAAGTCATCTTTGACTTACGTGCATAGATGAACTATTTATTGGTATGATTATGACCGGGGATAATTATGTATGATCATGACCATTGATGATTACACGAATATTCTTGGCCTGTAGTGCAGGAATAATTTATGGACGTGATACTAATGAATATCCTTGGCCCGTAGTGTAGGGATGATTTGATGATGTGATTTATTTATTAAGTTGAGTCCCAGCAAAAAAGTTAATGATAAACTTTTTAAATCATAGAAGATAGTAGATATAATGCTCTACTTGACTCTTCTAATGGATTGCTTATTCCGCGGCTCCTGTTCAAAATACAGGTGAAAACACTGGAAACTCTTGGATGGTCACTGCTAAGCAGTTCAAGGAGCTAGGACCACCAGAGTTTTTGGGAGAGCCAAAACCACTTAAGGCGGATACGTGGATAAAGTAGATCACCAAGATATTTGATGTCTTGGGATGCTCCGAGGAGCAAAAGGTTCCCTTTTCCACCTTCATGTTGAGAGAAGAGGCAGATTACTGGTGGGAATCAGTAAAACGTACTCAGCCTGCCTGTAAGACCCCAACTTTTATGAATAAAAATGAATTTTCTATAAATATCATTTTTGAATATTATGGAATGAATTTGATATAATGTTATAGTTGTGGGTAATATTTACAAATTTTACAAAGTATGCAAGTTGTCATATTATATTCGATTGGTCGGGAAATATTCTTTTTGTCAGGGAATATCCGTACGACGGTATAATCATTGGTGGACCCCACAACGGAATTATTGTTGGATTGAGAAAATGACAAAAATATTTTTATAACGGCGGAAGTTTTATTATTAATACTGTTGAACTACTCGGTAGTAAAAGTACAGTAATACGCGTGGTTGCATAGTAGCACACGGTATTGATTATTAATGCTTACGTGAGAAGTCATCTCAATTTTGTTTTATTACTTATATATATGTTAGAGTTATATATATATAAGGTGTGTATTTATATATATTATATATATATATGCAATGTTGTCAAGTTGACAAAGTGGGTGGGGGAAAATTTGGTGTTCACGTGGGAGGGGAGTACAATTATTATTATTATTATTATTATTATTATTATTATTATTATTATTATTATTATTATTATTATTATTATTATTATTATTATTATTATTATTATTATTATTATTATATATAGGTTTATAACATATGTGGATTATATATATAGATATGTTTTATAATTTTTGCTTTATTCTTATTGGTTGGAGGATTGACAATTGCTAGCTTTATTTGGCAGATTATGGGATGCTTTTTCAAACCTAGACATTAATTGGCCAACTCCTTGAAAATGTGTACTGATACGTAGGAACCGTGAAGTTGTGTTTTTCATCCGTAAATAATTGTTGCGTCCATTTCTTAACAGTACCCCTTCCATTTTCCTATAAATAGAAGCTCATTCCTTCATTATTTCTTACGAAATCACTAAAACTCTAGATAGAGAAAACTATATAGAGAAAAAAGAAAAGTATTCTGCTACTTCCCTACTCTTATATCCAGTTTCTTTTACGGTAAGGAGTATTATTTATTTTTTATTTTCATATTCACGAAGAGAACTTCTGTTATTCCATTCTTTATTATTTTGTTGGAATAACATGTATACGCGGTCTACCCTATACTTGGTGATTTCTGTTGTTATTTCATTCATTATTATTCTGTTGGAACATCCTATCACATGCGTTTCTGTAGGGACTGGTTCCGCTCTTTATTATTCTCATTGGAATATCCTCATGCAAGCGTTTCACGGGGACTTGGTTCCGCTTTTTTATTATTCTCATTGGAATATCCTCATGCATGCATTTTACTATTTGGACTGATTCCGTTATTTATTATTCTGTTGGAATAACTCCGTCTATCATGGCAATACCGCATGTATGGTGATTTCATTGTTATTTCATTCTTTATTATTACATTGGAATATCCTCGCGGTGCGTATTACGCTTTGACCGGTTCCGTTATTTATTATTCTATTGAATAACTGCCTACATCTGAGTACCGCATGCATGGTGATTTCTTTTGTTATTCCATTCTTTATTATACTCGGTTGGTTAAAGTTTTGACTTCTATACTCCATGAAATTAGTGGAATATCCTTGATATTTGCGCTTCATCCAGTATCTTTTCATGGAAATATTCTTCTGAGCATTCTTGAATTTTACTCTACAAAGAAGTATCATAGTGACAATTTGGACGTTATTAGTTCCTGAACAAATTAATTCTTGAACTTTTTTTATTGAATTCTTATATCATTGTCATCATCCTCATATTTATATTTTGTTGAAAGTCATCTATGGCCTGTAGTGCATAGATGGACTTGGTATGATTATGACCAGGGATTATTCGGTGTAATCATAACCGTAATGTTACAAATGATGTGGTAAAAGTCCTCATTGGCCCGTAGTGCATTGATGGACAGTTGTTGGCATGATCATGACCATTGATGAATACACGAATATCCTTGGCCCGCAGTGCATGGATAATTTATGGTTGTGATATTTATGAATATCCTTGGCCGTAGTGCATGGATGATGTAGATTATTTATTAAGCTGAGTCCCAGCGATAAAAGTCATGAAAAACCTTTTAAATCATGAAAGATAGTAGATTTTATTCTCTACTTGACTCTTTTAATTGATTGTTTGTTCCGCTACGGTTAAACTTGATGTCTATTATATTTTATCAGTTTAACATTGTTAAAGACTAATGGTAATTTATTCTGCATTATCTTAGTCATAATATTTCTTACTGGGCTAGTTGAGCTCACCCTTTCTTCCACTGTTCTCTTCAGGAAATGAGAATATAGCTGGGACGAGTTAGGGAACGGAGTGATGGTCCAGAGGATAGCATTAGTAGTCCTCACTATTCTATAAAATAGTGTGTTAATAAATGTATTGAGGACTTATTTGAGTTTTAATACTGTCTAGAAGACAATGTTTATATTAAAACTCACAGCTTATGTTATATATTTAAGATTGTATTTGTATTCTGTACCATGTATTTGGCGACTCAGAATAGGTGATGTATACCTATTTTGGGGGCGTCACAGTTGGTATCAAAGCGTAGGGATATGATCCTTGGCTGAGATATGAGACAAGAACTAGGAGGGGAGAGACAGGGAATTCCTTCGCTAGTATGACCTACCTAAGTTTATTTGGTATTTAATTGGTCGGTCAGAGTATAGGGATAATATGTGATATGTTATTTAACCCTTGTTTTGTGGCAGTATTAGAAAATAACATCTGAGAATGTTGAGAATATCAATGGAGCCCAAGAAACCATCGAGTCTCCACAGATCAATAATCAGGATAATGTACATCAGGAAGGCGACAATCCTCAGGCAAAAAACAACACTGACCAAATGATGAACGATGGAATGTTCCGAGGCTTCATGCAATTCCTGCAACATCAGGCAAGAGCGGCTCTTGTCCAAAATGCAAGTGGAAATACTGGCAACTCTCGGACGGTCACCGCCAAGCAGTTTAAGGAACTAGGACCACCGGAGTTTTTTGGAAAGCCAAAACCACTTAAGGCGGAGACGTGGATTAAGCAGATCAACAAGATATTTGATGTATTGGGATGCTCTAAGGAGCAAAAGGTTCCCTTTGCCACCTTCATGTTATAGCGAGAGGCGATTCTTTGGTGGGAATCAGAAAGCATACTCAACTCCGCCGACCGAAGATGTATTGGGAGAAGTTCCAGGAACTATTCAACGAGAAGTACTTTCCTGAAAGTATTCGTCACATGAAAGAGGTAGAGTTTATCAAGTCGAGCAAAACAACATGACCAGGTTTCATCTGAAGCCAAGTTTGCTTTGAGTTGTCCTGGTTATATCCCCATTTGGTTAATAATGAGGAGAGAATGACGCGAATATTTTTAAGAGGTTTGAAACCTGAGATACGTCAATATCTTATCTCTCATCAACTGTGTTTGTATTCAGATGTTGTTAATAGGGCTCAGTTATTGGAGCGTGATAATGAGTCATCCCAACCAAAAGAAAGCAAATGGAAAATGATAATACCAAAGTGAGCAAATCATCAAGCGGTGACAACAAGCATAGAGGGAATCAACAGGCCAGAAATGGTAACCACTTCGATGGTAATCAGGGCCAAAACAATAAGAATTGACATTTCAAGAAGAGAAGATTCAACAATGATGGAAAGACGTCGGCAAGACCAAAGACCAGTTGTTAAGGAAGGAGAACGACCACCTATCATATGCTTCAAATGCGGAGGGGAGGGATACATCAGTCCAAATTGCGCGATGCCCTCTAAAGCAAGTTATAATTGTGGGAGAAAAGGTCACCTAGCCCGATTTTGTCATTCACCGAAGACAAGTTCAGCTAGGATGGAGGCACCAAAAGCCATTCCAGAAAAGTCAAAGCCGGTAGTACAAGGGAGAGCGCTTGTTATGACCTCCCAGAAAGCAAGGAATCCAAACGAGGTCATCACGGGTAAGCTTATCATAAACTCTAGCGAAGTATATACCTTATTTGATACCGGTTCTACCCATTCTTTTATTTCTCCTACTTGCGCTCAACGTTTAAATTTGACTCCGGAGAAATTGGACTTTGACTTATCTGTTGAAACTCCGTTGGGAGAAACCTTCATTACATCCACTGTTTTTAATTCTTGTTTAGTTCAAATCGGCACCCAAACGTTACCTGTCGATCTTATTTCTTTGAGAATACTTGTATTTGATGTAATTCTAGGGATTGATTGGTTAACCACTCATCATGCAAAAATTGATTATTTTCGTAAGGTTGTTAGCTTTCATATTCCTAACCAACCTATTATGCGAATTCAAGAAACCAAACCATTAAAATCAATCACTGTCATCTCAAGCTATAAAGCTATTCATTTATTGAAAAATGGATGTCAAGCTTTCTTAGCTCATGTCACGGATCTAAACAAAAATATGTCAGTTTTGAATGATATTTCCATTGTTAATGAATTTCCTGACGTATTCCACGAAGAACTTCCTAGCCTACCCCGGCGCGTGAAATTGAATTTTATATCGACCTTGAACTCGGTACAAAAACCTATTTCCAAAGCCCCATATCGAATGGCTCTATTGAACTTCATGAATTAAAGACCCAACTGCAGGAATTGTTAGACATTGGCTTTATTCGTCCCCTAGTACTTCTCCTTGGGGTGCTCTGCTTCCATTCGTGAATAAGAAAAATGGGAGTATGCGACTTTGTATTGATTATCGGAGTTGAATCATGTCACCATCAAAATAGGTACCCATTGCCACGTATTGATGACTGTTTGACCAATTGCAAGGAGCCAAATTTTTTCAAAGATTGATCTTAGCTTACGGATATCACCAATTGAAGATTAGAATCGATGACATTCCAAAGACGGCTTTAACTCCTATGACGGCATTAAGAATTCCAAGTCATGTCCTTTGGATTGACTAATGCTCCTGCTGCCTTCATGGATATGATGAACTAAGTATTCAAGGAATATTTGGATCACTTTGTGGTCGTCTTTATTGATGACATCCTTATATATTCCAAAACCCGTGAAGATCATGAGCAACACTTGAGGCTGATACTCCAAAAGCTTCGTGAAGATAAGCTTTATGCCAAGTTGAAGAAATGCGAGTTCTGGCTTGAGGAAGTAGCATTCCTTGGGCACGTGGTATCAAGTCATGGAATATCTGTTGACCCAAAGAAAGATTGAAGCTATTCAAAGTCGAGCAACCTAAATCGATGATCAAAGTACGTAGCTTTCGCGGCTTAGCTGGTTATTATCGGAGATTCATAGAAGGGTTTTCTAGAATAGCTACTCCCTTAACTCAGTTGACTTAGAAAGATACAAAATTCGGTTGGAATGAGGAATTTGAGAAGAGTTTTCAAGAACTCAAGAGAAGACTCATTTCAGCACCTGTTCTAACAATACCATCTGGCTCGGAGGGATTTGTCGTCTATAGTGATGCTTCAGGCAAAGGGTTAGGATGTGTTCTCATGCAACATGGGAAAGTCATAGCCTATGCCTCTCGACAACTCAAAGAGTATGAGAGGAATTATCCTACTCATGATCTAGAGTTGGCAGCAGTCGTTTTTGCACTGAAGATTTGGAGGCATTATTTGTATGGGGAGAAAGTGGAGATCTTTACGGATCATAAAGCCTTAAATATTTCTTCACTCAAAAGGAACTCAACATGTGACAACGACATTGGCTTAAACTGTTGAAAGATTATGATCATACCATCTAATACCATCCTGGAAAAGCGAACGTGGTAGCTGACGCATTGAGTAGAAGATCATATACGGGTACGAGT
Organism: Panax quinquefolius; assembly: GCA_020205615.1. NCBI lineage: Eukaryota > Viridiplantae > Streptophyta > Magnoliopsida > Apiales > Araliaceae > Panax > Panax quinquefolius. The sequence goes on from CM035152.1 coordinate 136,840,916, forward strand.
GCAATATTAACAACGCAAAGGCCCATTTTGTGTGACTTGCAAAGGATGGAGATAGAGTTAAAGACTCCAGGGACCCACGTGATGATGGTGAATATACGAGTGGAACTGACTTTAATCGATAAAATTAAAGCTTCTCAAGCTATAGACCTAGAGATGATGCATATGAGGAAGAAAGTACAAGAAGGTGCTTTGCCGGAAGTAAGAATCGATGAAGAAGGAATACTTCGAGTCAACTCCAGACTTTGTGTTCCTAACGAACCTGAGTTAAAGTATAAAATCATAATGGAGGCGCACAACACACCATTTGTAATCCATCCTGGGAGTACTAAAATGTATCATGATCTTCAACATACATTTTGGTGGGGCAATATAAAAAGAGAGATAGCGCTGTTTATCTCAAGGTGTCTAACGTGTCAACGAGTCAAGGCGGAGCATCAAGTACCAAAAGGTCCATTGCAACCACTTGAAATTCCAAAATGGAAGTGGGAGCACATTACCATGGATTTCTTTACTGGTCTTCCCAAGGTTTCTCAGGGTATAGATGCAATTTGGGTCATTGTTGATAGATTGACCAAGTCTGCTCATTTCTTACCTATACGAGAAACTTATACACTTGAACGTCTTGCTCGTATGTACATAAACGAGATTGTAAGATTACATGGTATACCAGTATCCATAGTTTTTGATCGAGACCCAAGATTCACTTCACGATTTTGGGTTAGTTTGCAAAAAGCTATGGGCACGGATTTACGATTTAGTTTGGCATATCATCCTCAAACGGACGGAAAATCAGAGAGGACTATTCAAACTCTGGAAGATTTATTAAGACTCTGTGTCCTTAACTTCAAGGGAAGTTGGGACAAGTTCTTACCATTAGTGGAGTTTTCCTACGACAACAGTTATCAAGCAAGCATTGGCATGGCTCCATTCGAAGCGTTGTATAGAAGAAAGTGTCGTTCTCCAGTATGCTGGGATGAGGTGGGTGAAGCAACGTTGTTGAGACCGGAGTTGGTATGTATGACTACGGAAAAGATTCAAACGATCTGACAACGTATAAAAACCTCACAAGACCGACAAAAGAGTTATGTTGATCTTCATCGAAAGGACGTGGAATTCGAGATTGGAGATCATGTGTTGTTACGTGTTTCTCTATGGAAAGGAATTACGAGATTTGGAAAGAGAGGAAAGCTCAATCCTCGATTCATTGGCCCATTTTTAATCCTCGATCGGGTAGGAACTGTGGCCTATAGACTCGCTTTACTGCCAAGTATGTCTCGTATTCATAACATTTTTCATATATCCATGTTACGTAAATATGTGAAAGACCCGAACCACATTATTGAGTTAGAACCAGACGAAATAGTGGAAGATTTAACGTATGAAGATGTTCCTGTTCAAATCTTGGATAAGAAGGAACATATTCTACGCTCCAAGGTTATACCTTAAGTCAAAGTTTTGTGGAGAAACCATGATGTTGAGGAAATGACTTGGGAGTTAGAATCTGAAATGAAATCAAGGTATCCTTACCTCTTCGACATACCAGGTACGTACCCTAATTTCGAGGGCGAAATTTCATAAGAAGGGAAGATTGTAAGACCCCAACTTTTATGAATAAAAATGAATTTTCTATAAATATCATTTTTAAATATTATGGAATGAATTTCATATAATGTTATAGTTGTGGGTAATATTTATAAATTTTGCAAAGTATGCAAGTTGTCATATTATATTCGATTGGTCGGAAAATATTCTTTTTGTCAGGGAATATCCGTACGACGGTATAATCATTGGTGGACCCCACAACGGAATTATTGTTGGATTGAGAAAATGACAAAAATATTTTTATAACGGCGAAAGTTTTATTATTAATACTGTTGAACTACTCGGTAGTAAAAGTACAAATGAATACGCTGTTGTTGCATAGTAAGAAGCACCAGGTATTGATTATTAATGCTTACGTGAGAAGTCATCTCAATTTTGTTTTATTACTTATATATATGTTAGAGTTATATATATATAAGGTGTGTATTTATATATATTATATATATATATGCAATGTTGTCAAGTCGACAAAGTGGGTGGGGAAAATTTGGTGTTCACGTGGGAGGAGTACAATTATTATTATTATTATTATTATTATTATTATTATTATTATTATTATTATTATTATTATTATTATTATTATTATTATTATTATTATTATTATTATATTATTATTATTATTATCATTTTATAATATATAGGTTTATAACATGTGTGGATTATATATATAGATATGTTTTATAATTTTTGCTTTATTCTTATTGGTTGGAGGATTGACAATTGCTAGCTTTATTAAAGTGATTGTGGGATGCTTTTTCAAACCTAGACATTAATTGGCCAACTCCTTGAAAATGTGTAATTGATACGTAGGAACCGTGAAGTTGTGTTCTTCATCCGTAAATAATTGTTGCATCCATTTCTTAACAAAGACCTTTTCTATTTTCCTATAAATAAGCTCATTCCTTCATTATTTCTTACTTAATTCAATTTAAACTCTAGAGAGAGAAAATTTTATAGAGAAAGAAGAAAAGTATTCTTCTACTTCCCTAATCTTATATCCAGTTTCTTTTATGGTAAGGGGTATTTTTTTTTCATATTCATGAAGAGAACTTCAGTTATTCCATTCTTTATTATTCTGTTGGAATAACTTGTATACGCTACCTCTGTATACTTGGTGATTTCATTGTTATTCCATTCGTTATTATTCATTTGGAACATCCATGCATGCGCTTTTATGCTGGACTTGGTTCCGCTTTTTATTATTCTATTAGAATATCCTCGTTTATGCGTTTTTGTGGGATTTGGTTCCGCCTTTATTATTATTCGCATTGGAATATCCATGCATGTGTGTTTTACGTTTGGACTGATTACATTATTTATTATTACATTAGAATAACCTAACTATCTGAAGTATCGCATGCATGGTGATTTCATTGTTATTTCATTCTTTATTATTCATTTGAATATCCTCGCTTGCATGACGACACGCTACCGACCGTTCCGTTATTTATTATTCTGTTGGAATAACTCGCCTCTATCACAATCGTATGCATGGTGATTTCTTTTGTTATTCCATTCTTTATTATACTCAAATGGTTAAAGTTTTGACTTTTATACTCTATGAAATTAGTGGAATATCCTTGATATTTGCGCTTCATCCAGTATCTTTTCATGGAAATATTCTTCTGAGCATTCTTGAATTTTACTCTACAAAGAAGTATCATGTTGACAATTTGGACGTTATTAGTTCCTGAACAAATTAATTCTTGAACTTGTTTTATTGAATTCTTATATCATTGTCATCATCCTCATATTTATATTTTGTTGAAAGTCATCTGTGGCTTGTAGTGCATAGATGGACTTGGGTTGATTATGACCAGGGATTATTCGGTGTAATCATGACCGTAATGTTACAAATGATGTGGTAAAAGTCCTCATTGGCCCGCAGTGCATTAATGGACAGTTGTTGGCATGATCATGACAATTGATGAATACACGAATATCCTTGGCCCGTAGTGCATGGATAATTTGTGGTTGTGATACTTATGAATATCCTTGGCCGTAGTGCAGGGATGATGTGGATTATTTATTGTCGAGTCCCAAATGATAAAAGTCATGAAAAACCTTTTAAATCATGAAAGATAGTAGATTTTATTCTCTACTTGACTCTTTTAATGGATTACTTATTCCGCTACAGTTAAACTTGATGTCTATTATATTTTATCAGTTTAACATTGTTGAAGACTAATGATAATTTATTCTACATTATCTTAGTCATAATATTTCTTACTGGGCTAGTTGAGCTCACCCTTTCTTCCACTGTTCTCTTCAGGAAATGAGAATATAGCTGGGACGAGTCGGGGAACGGAGTGATGGTCCAGAGGATAGCATTAGTAGTCCTCACTATTCTATGAAATAGTGTGTTAATAAATGTATTGAGGACTTATTTGAGTTTTAATACTGTCTAGAAGACAATGTTTGTATTAAAACTCATAGCTTATGTTGTATATTTAAGATTGTATTTGTATTCTGTACCATGTATTTGGCGACTCAGAATAGATGATGTATACCTATTTTGGGGGCGTCACACTGCCGCACTCAAAATGTCTTGGGAGAAGTTCCAAGAACTGTTCAACGACAAGTACTTTCCCAAAAGTATTCGTCACATGAAGAAGGTGGAGTTTATCAAGTTGGAGAAAAACAATATGACCGTGTCATAGTACGAGGCTAAGTTTGCCGAGTTTTTCTGGTTCGTATCCCATTTGGTTGATAATGAAGAGAGAATGACGCGAATATTTCTACGAGGTTTGAGACCCAAAATACGTTAATACCTCATTTCTCACAAACTGTGTTTGTATTCAGATGTTGTAAATAGGGCTCAGTTATTGAAGCGCGATAATGAGTTAACCCAACTAAGAGAGAGCAACCGACAAGTTGATAATACCAGTGGTAGCAGTCATCGATGCGGTGACAACAAACGTGGAGGGAATCAACATGCCAGAAATGGTAACCACTTCGGTGGTAATCATGGCCAAGACAATAGAAGTGAAAATTTTAAGAAGAGGAGATTCAATAATGATGGAAAGACGCCAAAGACCAAAGACTTATTTTAAGGAAGGAGAAGGATCCTAGGTCAGATGTTACAAATCTGAAGGGAGGGACACATCAGTCCAAACTATACGCAGCAGTCCAAAACATGTTATAATTGCAGAAGAGAAGGTCACCTAGCCCAATTTTGTCGTGCAGTGAAGTTAAGTCCAGCTGGGATGGTGACGCCATAAGATGTTCCAAACAAGTCAGAATCAGTAGTTTAAGAGAGAGCGTTTTTTCTTGACGAAAAATCCGGATGTGGTTATCACGGGTAAGCTAATCATAAACTATTGTGAAGTCTATACCTTATTCGATACCGGTTCTACCCACTCTTTTATTTTACTTAATTGTGCTCAACGTTTAAACTCGACTCCGAAGTAATTAGACTTTGACTTATCTAATAAAACTCTGTTGGGAGAAACCTTCATTACATCCACTGTTTATAAATCTTATTTGATTCAAATTAGCACCCACACGTTACCTGTCGATCTTATCTCTTTGAAAATACTTGCATTCGATGTGATTTTAGGAATTGATTGGTTGACTACTCATCATGGTAAAATTGATTATTTTCGTAAGGTTGTTAGCTTTCATATTCCTAACTAAACTATTATGCAAATTCAAGCAACCAAACTACTAAAGTTGATCACTATCATATCAAGCCATAAAGCTATTCGTTTATTAAAAAATGGATGTCAAGCTTTCTTAGCCATGTCATAAATTTAAACAAAAAATACATCAGATCTGAATGATATTTCTATTGTTAATAAATTTACTGACGTATTTCCCGAAGAACTTCCCGGCCTACCCTCAGAGCATGAAATCGAATTTTGTATCGACCTTGAACCCGATACAAAACCCTCAAATATTTTTTTCACCCAAAACAAACGTAACATGCGCCGAAGACATTGGCTCGAGCTGTTGAAGATTACAACCATACAATCCAATATCATCCTGGAAAAGCGAACGTGGTAGGCGGCGCATTGAGTAGAAAGATCATATGCGAATGAAGTGCGATATTGTCAATGCAAAGACCCATTTTGTATGACTTGCAAAGGATGGAGATAGAGTTAAAGACTCTGTGGACCCACGTGATGATGGAAAATATACGAGTGGAACAGACTTTAATTGATAAAGTTAAAGTCGCTCAAGCTACTGAACCCAAGTCGATGCATATGAAGAAGAAAGTACAAGAAGGTGTTGTTCCTAAGTAAGAATCGATGAAGAAGGAATACTTCGAGTCAACTCCATACTTTGTGTTCCAAACGACCCTGATTTAAAGTATAAGATCATGATGGAGGCGCACAACACACTGTTTGCAATCCATCATGGGAGTACCAAAATGTATCATGATCTTCGACATACATTTTGGTGGAGCAATATGAAGAGAGAGATAGCGGGGTTTATCTCAAGGTGTCTAACTTGTCAACGAGTCAAGGAGAAGCATCAAATGCCAAAAGGTCCATTGCAACCACTTGAAATTCCAGAATGGAAGTGGGAGCACATTACCATAGATTTCGTTACTAGTCTTTCCAAGGTTTCTCAAAGCATAGATGCGATTTGGGTGAGTGTTGATAGATTGACCAAGTCTGCTCATTTCTTACCTATACGAGAAACTTATACACTTGAACGTCTTGCTCGTATGTACATAAATGACATTGTAAGACTGCATGGCATGCCAGTATCCATAGTTTCTGATCGAGACCCGAGATTCATTTCACGATTTTGGGTTAGTTTATAAAAAGCTATAGGCACGAATTTACGATTTAGTTCGGCATATCATCCTCAAACGGACGGGCAGTCGGAGAGGACTATTCAAACTCTTGAGGATTTATTAAGACTCTGTAAGACCCCAACTTTTTATAAATAAAATTAAATTTTCTCTATTCATTATTTTGAAATAATAAGGTGTTAATTTGATATAATGCTTTGGTTATGGGTGAAATGTGAAAATTTTGCAAATTAAGCAAGTGGTTAAAAAATATTCATTGTTGTCGGGGAATATTCGTTTGGTTGTGGAATATTCTTGCTGTCGGGGAATATTCGTATGACCACCAGCATTTATTTATGGGCCCATAACGGAAAAAACTATTTGGATGAAGAAAACGATAAATTTGAGTTTTTATAAATAACGGCGTAATCATTACCATTAACACTGTTGAAATACCCGGTGCTTAAAATACGATGTCTGGCGCGGGTTTCACAAAGAAGACACTAGATTGCATAGTATTTTTTGAATTATTGATTCTTACGTAAGAAGGCACTTACTCAATAATTGTTACAGTAATTATTGTTCAATATTTTATTTTATTGATTCAATAATTGTTGCGTTAATATTTTATATTATTGTTGTTTCAATAATTGTCACTGCACAGTATTTCCCATTATCAGATCAATAATTCATATTATTTGAATAATATTATTAGATAGCATTATTGGCAATGTCTAAGGAAGTTCTGTCTAAGGAGAGGTTTGGTCACCTAATTGTGTGCCAGTAAGGAGAAATCCTTATCGGAAAGCCCCTTCTTCTTGAATCGACTTCGGTTGTCATAATTGTGATTCTATAATATTATTTGTGAATAATTAATTATTGATTTATATGATAAGAAAATATTTATTTTATGTGGATATAAATAAAGAAATTTTTAGCATGAAATAATTGTTGAAAATTTGGTATATTCTCTGTGGAATTATAATTATTTCTCCGATAAAATATTCATTCAAATATATTATTATAATAATTATTTAAATAATAATATTATTATAATATATATATATATATATATATATAACACGTGAAGATGTTAAGGAGGTGAGAATTTTGGCTTGCTTTCCTTTATTTTTTCAAAAATCGGTGTAGTGCGTGCATTATTTGGTTCAAAACCATGTGCTGATAACATAATTTCTCCTATGGGAGCACTTAGTTAATTGGTGGAGAATTTGCCTGCAAGATTATATTTTCCAATGTGTGGGCCTTTAGCCAATTAAAAGGAAGAAAAAGTTAGACATTAGTTAGGCATGCAGGAATATAGAGAAAAGTTTGGCAAGATAGGTATAGTCATTTGATTTTTCTTCCTCTATTTGTGCTATAAATAGGGGGTAACCCCTCCTTCCTCAACACACCGTTTCAAATTCAGAAATTCTTATTCTAAAGTATTGTGAGAATTTTCTTGAGTATAAGAATACTTTGTGCGTAGTTTTTCTGCAAGATTTTCTCTGAATAATATTTGATATTCCAGTTAAATCCAGTTTCTACTAAGGTAAAGGATATTATTTTATTGCAATACTCATGAGAAATATTATTTTCTTTCATACTTCATATTATGTAAGCGATATTATTTCATCTCGTATTCCTAAATTTGAACTTACTATGGTAAGTATTGCTTCTATAATTCTTGAAATGATTATAAATTTTGCTTCATCTAATATCATTTCATAGGAATATTGGTCTGAACTTTTTATCAAATTTGGAACTTTTTATGACTGGGTACTATTCACTTGCATCGCTCATGGGTACTGCTCATACTAAGATCGTTTTCACTCTGCATCTTGCTCACAAAAGAAAAAAAAATTCCTTCCAAGTTATCTGTTGTGACCTTTATTCTTGAGATTGAATCCATGTTTTGATCTTCATTCTTGAAATTTAATCCACTATGGTTTATTATGGAGCGTTTTTGAACTTGGTTCATCTAAAGTACGAATCCATAATCTTTGTTCTTCTGTCTCACTAGATTAGTTCTCTAAAATATTTTTCATCATCCTCAGTCTTTAATGGTGATACTTGATGAATATATTTGGCCTGTAGTGCAAAGATGAATGATTACCTGATGAATATCTTTGGCCCGTAGTGCAAAAGATGAACAGGTGTTGAGATGAACATGACCAACTGGTGATACAAATGAATATCTTTGGCCTGTAGTGCAAAGATGAATATTTAATGCAAGATGTATATTTATTGATGTTACAGGGATAAAATATTAATGATGGACTTTTAAATTCATAGATGATAGTAGATTTCATTCTCTACTTAACTCTTCTAATGAATTGTTATTTCCGCTGCGAACGTTGATCTAAAACTGGTTGTCCATTATATTTTATCTGATTTGTTGAAGGATAACGATAATTTGTTTTTCATTGTCTTAGTCATAATATTCTTTACTGAGCTAGTTGAGCTCACCCTTTTCCTTTTTGTTCTATTTTTCTTCTCAGGAAGCAAGAGTATAGCGGGGAGTAGTCGGGGTGTGGAGTGATATTCCATGGCAGTTGTTATAGTAGTCCTCACTATTTGTAAAATAGTGTATCAATAATTGTAATGAGGACTTATTTGAGTGTGGATATTGTCTAGAAGACAATATTTGTATTTAAACTCACAGTATTTGTGTTGTCGTATTTTGCACGACAATTGTAATAATAATGTTGTGGTTGTTTTTGTACCATGTATTTGGCGACTTAGAATGGGTGATGTATACCTATTTTGGGGGCGTCACAGTCTTTGTGTCCTTGACTTCAAAGGAAGTTGGGACAAGTTCTTGCCATTAGTGGAATTCTCTTTTAACAAAAGTTATCAAGCAAGTATTGGTATGGCTCTATTTGAGGCGTTGTATGGACGCAAGTGTCGTTCTCTAGTATGCTAGGACGAGGTGAGTGAAGAAACATTGTTGGGACCGGAGTTGGTACATATGACTACGAAAAATATTCAAACGATCCGACAACGTATAAAAACCTCACAAGATCGACAAAAGAGTTATGTTGATCTTCATCGAAAGGATGTGGAATTCAATATCAGAGATCATGTGTTGTTACGTGTTGCTCCATGGAAAGGAGTTGCGAGATTTGGAAAAAGAGGAAAGCTCAATCCTCGATTCATTGGCCCATTTGTAATCCTCGATCGAGTAAGAACTGTGGCATATAGACTCGCCTTACCGCCAAGTATGTCTCGTGTTCATAACGTTTTTTACATATCCATGTTACGTAAATATGTGAAAGACCCGAACTACATTATTGAATTAGAACCGGACGAAATAGTGGAAGATTTAACGTATGAAGAGGTACCTGTTAAAATCTTGGATAAGAAGGATCATATTCTACGCTCCAAGGTTATACCTCAAATCAAAGTTTTGTGGAAAAACCACGATGTTGAGGAAATGACTTGGGAATTAGAATTCGAAATGAAATCAAGGTATCCTCACCTCTTCGACATATCAGGTACGTACCCTAATTTCGAGGACGAAATTTCATAAGAAGGGGAGGTTGTAAGACCCCAACTTTTATGAATAAAGATTAAATTTTTCTCGAAATATATTATTAAATATTATGGTGTGGATATGATATAATGTTATAGTTATGGGTAATATTTATAAATTTTGCAAAGTAAGCAAGTTGTCATAAAATATTCGATTGGTCGGGGATTATTCATTTTAGTAGGGAATATTCGTACGACGGCACAATCATTGGTGGACCCCACAACGGAAGTATTATCGTAGTTAGAAAACGACAGAAATATCCTTTTATAAAAATAACGACGAAAGTTTTACTGTTAAACTGTTGAACTACCCGGTGGTAAAAGTACAGTAATATGCGTGGTTGCATAGTAGCTCACGGTATTCATTATTGATGCTTACGTAAGAAGCCACTCAGTTTACTCAATTATTGTTACAGTAATTGTTGCATAGTATCTCACGTTATTTGATTCAATTATTGTCACAAAGATCATCATGTATAATATTTTATATTATTAAATCAATAATTGAGACAACAAAGTTATTCATATTATTATTTGCAATATCGACGATGTCTAGAAAGTTCTCATCGATGAGAGGTTTGGTCACCTAATCATGCGCTACCAATAAGGAGAAATCCTTATCTGAAAGCCCCTCTTCCGGGAATGATCCGGTTGTTAAATATTCCGAGTTATAATATTAATGATGAATAATTGTTGAAGTATTAAGAATGTGTTTATTGAAGATAAGTGAATTAGAAAAGTTAGAGGGGAATAATGCAAACTTGAAAAACTTTAGGGGTACTAAAGTGTAATAAGTTAAATCAATCTGGACCATTGGTGGTGGTTTTAATAGTAAATCAATCTGGACCGTCGATGGTGGTTTTAATAGTTAATCAATCTGGACCATTGATGGTGGATTTAATAGTAAATCAATCTGCACCGTCGGTGTTGGTTTTAATAGTAAATCAATCTAGACCATCGATGGTGGTTTTAAAAGTAAATTAATCTAAACCGTCGGTGGTGTTTTTAAAAGTAAATCAATCTAGACCGTCGATTGTGGTTTTAATAGTAATCAATATGAACAATCCGTTCTAATAGTAAATCAATTTGGACTATTCATGAATCAGTTACTATTTAGTTCATTCTCCTATAAATAGAAGCTTAATTCTTCTTTCATTCTCACCAATTTACTAAGACTCGCAAGAGAAACTATAGAGAGAGAAACTATAGAGAGCAAGAAGAAGAGTACTCTGCTACTTCACTATTGCAGTATCCAGCCTTCTACTAAGGTAAGGGGTATTATTTCTTTCGTATTCATAAGGAATACTATTTTTCGTATTCATCCTTTAATATGTCGGAATAACCTGTCTACGCGGATTACGTAGCGTATGACAGGTGAAAATCTATTTATAGTTTCGTATGTTATTTCTTTTCATATTCTTAAATCTAAACTTACTATGGTAAGTATTGCTTCTATAATCCTTGAAATTAGTGAAATATTCTTGAGTTTTGCGTTTCATCCAGTACATTTTATTGGAATATTGATTTGAACTTTCTTATTAAATATCAATATTTTCACCCGAGATACTATTCACGGGTTACTATTCACCCAGTTACTATTTACTATAATATTATTCACTCGTGTATTCGGGGCACTTTCTATGCCGGGGTACTATTCATGAGTTACTATTCACGGGTTACTATTCACTCGATTACTATTCACTCAAATATTATTCACTCGGATATTTGGGACACTTTTTATGACGCCCCCAAAATAGGTCCACACGACCCATTCTGAGTCGCCAGATATCACACTATAAAAATCAAATACAAACTTTATTTATAAAACTGTTGAACTGTCGTACAGAATACGACCATAGTTAAACTGTGAGTTTTAATACAAATGTATGTAACTCTCATGGTGCCTCGACCACAACCTTACAATGGTACTTTACATAAAAGTACAATTAAAAACTGCTTTTAGAAATTAAAATCTTTGGAAAGTGCTCAAGAAACCTTCGTATACATGGGAGGCCACGTGCGTTACAGGTTATGATAGATATCATATGTCCACAGAATTATCCTTGGTTGATCTAATAGACCCCAAAGAAAAATGAGAAGATTACTATCATCTTCTTTCCAATGGTGAGTCTTCTCTTGACATATAACTATCTCCACCGTCTCTAAGTGAAAATTATATTTCAAATAAACTCCAAGATCATATAGGTAGTGCTCGTAGATATACTCGAAGAAGTGGATGTGCATAACCCCATCTTATGATAACACGAGGTTGTATGTCATTAGACATCTTGTATGATAGTGGCAAAACACCCTTTCAAAGTTGGGTTCACCTCACACTATTTGGTTCACCAAAATTAAATATCAAATAGACGATACAATAATACACACTTATCTAAAGTTCTCAATAAAATTATTTCCATACTATTTAGGGAGAACCTCAACATTTATAGACCACCGCTTCTATTCCCTTGTTATCCCCAGCCGACTTCTAAACACACTCTTATTACACGAAAGGAATTGTGAAGCAAAAGGGTGATCACAACTAGCTCGATAAAGAATATCATGCGACTAAAGATAATTAAATTATCAATAGTCTTCGTCAGTAATAAATCAGAGATTTAGAACATATGGTAGATGATAAAACTTTTCAACCATAGTTGCAGCGGAACGAGCAATCCATTAGAAGAGTAAAATAGACTATAAAGTCTATTATCTTCTCCACATTAAAAGTCCACCAACAATGTTTTATCTCTGTAACATCAATCAACAATTCCTTTCCACAATCATGTGAACAACTCATAATCATAATTGTGATTCTAAATTCCTCTTCACACCCAGGACGAAGATAATTTTCATCACCTATCTTCACCTGAAACATCAAAAATCATGGTTATACCAAATCATAATTCCTGCTCATAATCATACTAATAAATTCATCTTTGAACTACGGCCAAAGATATTCATTAATAATTCATCTTTGCACTACAGGCCAAAGACATACAACTGTATTTTAGAAGAGTCAAGTAGAGTATGATATCTACTATCTTTTACGAATTAAAAATATATAATCAATATTTTATCGCTGAGACTCAACTTAATAAATAATTCACATCATCGAATCATCCCTGCACTACGGCCAAGGATATTCATGTAATCATCAATGGTCATGATTATACCGAATAATCCCTGGTTGTAATCATACTAATAACTGTCCATCAATGCACTACGGGCCAATGAGGACTTTAGTAAAACCCCAAATTTTACGAATAAATATTTAATTTTCTCAAAATATTTTTTTGAATATTATGGTGTGGATTTGAGATAATGTTATAGTTGTGGGTAGTATTTATAAATTTTACAAAGTATACAAGTTGTTATATAATATTCGATTGGTCGGGGAATATTCTTTTTGTCGGGGAATATCCGTACGACGGTACAATCATTGGTGGACCCCACAATGGAATTATTTTCGGATTGAGAAAATGGCAAAAATATTTTTATGAAAATAACGGCGGAAGTTTTACCGTTAAAACCGTTGAACTACTCTTCAGTAGTAAAAGTACAAAGAATACACGTGAGTTGCATAAGAGTAGCACACCAGTATTGATTATTGATGCTTACGTGAGAAGTCACTCGCTTTTGTTCAATTATTACTACAAATAATTCTTTGCACGTATAAGATCTCACGTTATTTGGTTCAATTATTGTCGATATTTTATATATTATTAAATCAATAATTGAGACGATGAAGTTATTAATATTATTATTTGCAATATTAACGATGTCTAGAAGTTCGCCAAGAGAGGTTTGGTCACCTAATCATGGCTACCAATAGGAGAAATCCTTATTGAAAGCCCCTCTTTCCTCGGGAACGACACAGTCGATTAATATTGTGAATTATAATAATGATAATAAATGTTGTTAAATATATTGAGGTATCTTTTATGAAGTCACTAAGTTTATATATATATATTATATATAAATATTATTTTATTAGTATTATTAATGTAATAAAATAGAAAAGTTTTTTATATAAAATGTAATACTTTTATAAAGTTATTTATTTTATTGTAGACAATAATTAGAATATAATATATTTTATTATGCATAGTGTTTTGCATAGTAAAAAATCTTTTATATATAAAATAGAATACTTTTAGAAAGTTATTTTTTTATTAAACAATAATTAGAATATAATATATTTTATTATGCATAGTGTTTTGCATAGTACTGCGATAGTGTTTTCAGATAGTAAAATCTTTTTATATAAAATGTAATACTTTTATAAAGTTAATTATTTTATTAGATTTTAAATAAAATAAATATATATATATATATATATATTATATTATATATAGCATAAGATCCTTTCTATTTTCTATAAATAGGATGCTTAGTTAGAATTGAAATCACACCGAAATTCGTAGAATTCTCTTATAATCTTTAGCATATTTCTTTAGAGTTTTAAGAAGCTTTGAGAAATGTAGAAAGTAAAGTTTTCTTCAAGTATATCCCCGCCCTACCCGTCGGAGTACTCTTCTTTATAAGGTAAGGGATATTATTTGTTGTACTCGTAAGGGGTATTATTTCTTTCGTATTCATGAAGAGTCCATTCTTTATTATTCTGGGGCTACCCTATATACTTGTTGAAATTCTTCTGTTATTCCATTCTTTATCATTATGTTGGAATAACCTGTCTATGCGAAGTACCGCATACATGGTGAAATTCTTCTGCTATTCCATTCTTTATGATTCTATTGAATAACTCATCTGCAAGCGCCTATCGCATGCCTGGTGAAGTCTTTTGTTATTCCATTCTTTATTATTCGCTTTAATATCCTCATGCGCTGTTTGCATGACCGTTCCATTATTTATTATTCTGCTTTTGATATCCCGTCTGTGCATGCATATGCATGACTTGGTTCCATTCTTTATTATTCTGCATTATGGATAACTTGCTCTGTATTTATCGCATGCATGGTGAATTCTTCTGTTATTCCATTCTTTATTATTTTGTTGGAATAACCTATATATGTGGATTACCACATGCATAGTGAATGATCCTTTGTATTTCATTCCTTATTAAATTATGGAAATGATCTGTCTACGTGGATTACCGCATGGCGGGTGAAAATCCATTTGCAGTTTCGTAATTTTTCTGACCCTCAAAAAATTCTGGAAAGTCATAATATAAGCATTGGACTATTGATTATGATGAAAGTCATAATAAAAACATTGGACTGATGAAAATCATGGGTATATGTAGTATTAGTAAGTGTTATGATGAGTTATGTTGGTTATTCTGTGAAAACATGTAAGTTTCTTAGAAATCACAAAGAGTTGAAAATCAGATTTTTGGTGAAAATGGAACATGAAATTCAATTGACCATATCTCCTATTATATTTTGAATTTTTGAGTGTGGTCAAGTTCTAGAGTTAGATCTATGAGTTTTCTAACTTATCCAAGTGGAATCACTGGAAAAGGTGTTGTAGATTTTCGTGTGGACTAATTTTAGCAAAGGAGTCAAAAACTGCAAAGTACCAAAAAGCTACTGCCCATAAATTTAAAAGGGCATTTTCGGCCACTTAATTTGTGAGAAAAATTTCGGACTTTTGGGACATGAAAATATATGGTATAAAGTACCACCTGTCCAAAAACGAGCTCATTCCGACTTAAAATGAGCAAGTTATGACCATTTCAATATTTAGTTTTTTTCGATAAAAACGCTATAACCGAGTTCTATAACTCGATGGCCATGAAATTTAAACTGAAGCTCACATTAACAAAAAAGATCCTCGCCAAGATTTGGGAATTTCTGGAGTTAAACTTGAGGTAGCTAATTTCTTAAGGAATTAATTAGAAATTGATTTTTGGAAAATACTTAAGAGAGTTGAAAATTATAAAAAAAATACTTGTTGTGTATGAAATATATGTATATATGTTTGGACAAAGGATAGAAAAATAATAAGTTGATTTAGTAATTTTTCATGTAAATAGTTTAGTTTCAAACATATGAGTTAAATATGTTATGTGAAGTTGAAGAATTGGTAAATAGGATTTTAGGACTTGAAAGTCCTATATAAGGTATATGCATATTTTTTATGAGTGATTTGATCATTGGTGATGAAATCATATGAGTATGGCATTTTTGAATGATTAAATGCATTATTTGGTAAAGTGTAAACAATTAAATTAAATTGTTTATAAGTTTAAGAAGTGATTAAAATATTGTTATAATATTAACAATATTAGATTATGAGTTATTTAAGTAATGGATAATATTTGGATAAATTTAAAGTCTTTAATATTTATCCTTATTTTTATTTGATTAATGCTTATATTATTGTCATCATCCTTATACTTATATTGTGATGAAAGTCATCTTTGGCTTACGTGCAGAGATGGACTTGGTATGATTATGACCAGGGATTATTCGGTATAATTATGACCATAATGTAACGAGTGATGTGGTAAAAGTTCTCATTGGCTTGTAGTTCATTGGTGGACAGTTGTTGGTATGATTATGACCAGGGATTATTCGGTATAATCATGACTTTTGATGATTACATGAATATCCTTGGTCGTGGTGCAGGCATGATGTGGTTTATTTATTAAGCTGAGTCTCAGCGATAAAGTTTATGAAAATTTTTTTAAATCATAGAAGATAGTAGATTTTATGCTCTACTTGACTCTTCTAATGGATTGTTTGTTCCGCTACAGTTAAACTTGATGTCTATTGTATTTTATCAGTTTAACATTGTTAAAGACTAATGATAATTTATTCAACATTATCTTAGTAATAATATTTCTTACTGGGCTAGTTGAGCTCACCCTTTCTTTATTATTCTCTTCAGGAAATGAGAATATAGCTGGGACTAGTCGGGGAATGGAGTGATGGTCCGGATGATAGCATTAGTAGTCCTTACTATGGCATGACATGCAATATATAATTGTATTGAGGACCTAAGATGTGTGTGTCGTATTTTATACGTCACTTAATAATTGATTTTAGTGAACAACAATAGGGTGATGAGAACCCGACCCTAAAAGCGTCAAAAGTGCACCACAGTAAAATGAAGAGAACAAAAATCTTCTCGTGTCCCTTTGGAGACTTGAAATAGTTGTTGTTGTACTTTATATGGCCTGTATTAACTTGAGTATAAATATTGTCGTATTATATATGTTACAATATTTGTATTAAAACTCACAGTATATATGTCGTCGTATTTTGCACGACTGTTGTATAATTAAGATTGTATTTGAATTTTGTACCATGTATCTCAAGACTCAAGATGGGTGAGGTATACCTATTTTGGGGCGTCACGGTTGGTATCAAAGCTTAGGGATATGATCCTGGTGAGATGTGAGACAAGAACTAGGAGGGAGAGATTCGGGAATTCTTTCGCTAGTATGACCTACCTAAGTTTATTTGGTATTTAATTGGTCGGTCAGAGTATAGGGATAATATGTGATATGTTAATTAACCCTTGTTTTGTGGCAGTATTTGAAAATGGCATCCGAAAATGTTGAGATAAGCAGTGAAGCATATGAGACCGTTGAGACACCTTTAATCACTAACCAGGTTAATGTGATGTCAGACGAAGAAGAAATTAGAGATATCTATGTGGTGAGTGAAGAACTAATAGTTGCACCCGAGCTAGTTGCAGAGGTAACAGCTGAGAGTGAGGAAGAAGAGGAACCTGAGGAGAATTGGTTAGAAGAATTTTATGATCAAAATTTAGAATTACAAAATCGTATTCATGAGTTAGAAGAGTAGGTTGAAGAACGGTAGGCGGTCGTGGAGCAAAGAGATGTAACAATTCAAAATTGTGTTACCCGATGTGCGATGCTTGAAAAGAAGCACTCTTTGGCAGAGTGTAAGATATTAGATCTAGAATCTGAGAATGTTATGATCAAAGTTTTGATGAAAGAAGAAGAAACTGAACGAATGAAAATAGATGATGCATAGGTAAAAGCCGCACGACGCGTAGATATTGTAGAAAAAGACGTCCGATCCAATAAGGCCAAAATAGATGAAATGGATTTTGCTTTTTGGACAGCAATTGGGAGAATCCAACATCAAATTCGGAATTACCCTGTGCAGAGCGGTCAACCCCAATTCGATATGGATCAGAGAGTAATGATTCGAATCATGGATTAGGAATGTGACGAAGCAATTAAGGGTGGAATGTACTCTACAGCAAAGTTAAGTCCAACTGGGATGTCCCAGACAAGTCAAAATCGGTAGTTTAAGAGAGAGCATTTTTTTGTGACGAGGAACCTGAACAAAGTTATCACGGGTAAGTTAATCATAAACTCTTGCGAAGTCTATACCATGTTAGATATCGGTCATAAATATTGTTGTAATATTAACAATATTAGATTATGAGTTATTTAAGTGATGGATAATATTTGGATAAATTTAAAGTCTTTAATATTTATCCTTGTTTTCGTTTGATTAATGCTTATATTATTGTCATCATCCTCATGCTTATATTGTGATGAAAGTCATCTTTGGCTTACATGCAGAGATGGACTTGGTATAATTATTGTAGACACTCGAAATTTTTTGCACTCCTATTACTAACATTGCAGGAGGGTAGATTTGTCTTTTGGAGATAACCCTGAAAGACAGATTACATCCATTCTTGATACTACTGAAAGTTCAGTTCCAACCCGAAACACAAACCGAGAACATCATCTCAAACCCGGAACACACACCGGGAATGTCATTTCCAATCTCAGAGATAACCCCGAGATATGCAGATCAAAAGACCGGCAACAACACCGGAGAGGACAGTTCTGTCTCGGCGATAACACCGCGACGCTCAGTTCCAGTCCCAGAGATAACACTGGGAGTAGCAACCCCATCCTTGGTGATAGCCCCAAGAGATTCCATTGCGCTTCCTAAGTGATAACCCCTAAATGCTTGTTTCAAACATATGCAATCGCCTTCAACCTCGTATATCCTGTCGAGGCACACACACCTCGCACCTTGAGTTGACAACGGCGCGATGTGAACATCCACGGATGACAAAGTTGATACATACAAACAAGCACCAGTCCAATCTCAAATTGAACCTTGAGCAACGCTCGCTTCCGCTTAAACCGACGATATAACCCCTGAGAGAGTCACCACGTCATCTTACCATCTTAACAAGATGATATCGCAAGATACCAACAAGTAGTCCAATCTCACCGTAACCTCGAGCAACGTCTACTTTTAACTCAAACCGGCGATAACCTCGGCGAGGAGTCAAACGTCATCTTGTTCCTTCGACAATGGCACGTTGTCTCAACACTTCATATATACATACATCCAACAATGTCTCATAAGAACCGAGGATTGACAATCCCGAGTGACTATTACGCGTGGCAGTACTTTAGATAGAATTTAAAGCTTGAAGACCATGGGCATAGACCCCTCTTCCTGACTTCGTACAACCTCTAATCCATGTCATTGCGTAACTCTCGACACAAGCGGTCCAAGAAGGTCGATATACCTCGCTCGGATGCTCTGATTGAAGTTCTGCAAGTTCGAGCGAACATTACAAAGGTATGAGTGCACGTCTTCACGAGACGATGGGACCCATGAGGCTCTGATGCACCACGACGACCAAACCACGCGTAGTAATCATGCGATCTACTGGCCGCAGTGTACTGCTACCATCCGCCTATATATACAAGCCTTGGGGTCAGCCATTTGAGAAGAAGAGGGAGGGAAAAAGGCGAGGAAGCCCTGTCCATTTTGCTCTGCATACACATCTTTTGAGGGTTTCCTCACTTCTAAACACTAGTTAGCTCACATATAGCTATCTTTTATCCCATGAGCCGAGTATTTATCCATTTAAAGTCATAGAAGTCTACTTTGGCAAATTCACTATAAGCCTCTCATATTTTATAAAGTCTTCTTCTCATATTAGCACACACTATTATTGTACATTGAGAGTCGTGTGAGTGTGCTTGCCCTTGACTTCGTTAAAGTGGTTTTCATTTCATTCAGATATATATACTTATATATATATATGTATATATTTTCATATATGGACTAACATTATCGAAAGTTATGCCTCGATTGAGCCTGAACTTGATGCGGAGCATTTAATTGCTTTATATATATATATATATATATATATATATATATATATATATAATTGTTGTTCTGACATATCCAATGAGCCCGGATTCACATCCCAATGCGTTCACTTATATATATATATATATATATATATATATATATATATATATATATATATATATATATACATTTACATTCCCGTCCTACCTTGAGTTTACTTCGTGGCCTTTTACATGCCTTTATTTACATTTCACATGCATGCAGAGTTTACTTCATGGCGTTTTGATCGCTTTTACTGACTTTATTTACATTTTGTCCCACCCTGAGTTTACTTAGTGGTGGTTGATCATATTCATATATATATATATATATATATATATATATATATATATATATATATATATATATATATATATATATATATATATATCGCTTTTATATATTTACATTTCCGATCCCCATGGGAGTTGCTTCGTGGTGGTTGATCATGTCAGATATATATATTTTCAACTTTTATATATATAATCGCTATCGCTTTCCATACAAATTGCAAAGATTATGTGATCACAGTTCATTTCTCAAATCTAGATTTAGTTCCCATGATGGACATTTTTCAAATTATGTACTTTGTACATTATTTTACGTTGTCTCGAATTTCCTTAGATGGATGTCATGCCCATGAGGAGTTCGGCACTGCTGTATATTATTTTCTTGAGAATGCTTCGCATCTCGAAAATGCTTCGCATCTCAAAAATAAAAGCAAACAAGCCAACCATTTAATAATAAAATGGAAGTATGAAAAGGTCTCAATTCCTATTGAGCACAGGGTTTGAAAAACCTCTTTTACAAAACTTCATTGATATATCTTGGTTAAAACTGAATTTTTCTATAAAATTCAAACCTTGTGTATATATGTGCGAACGAGGCCTCACACTACTTTCAAATAATTGCACACACACACACACATTCATATAACAATTTCTTTGAAAAGTGGCGGTCACCGTGGTAACACGGATGTCAGGGGGTGCCTAACACCTTCCCTCTGCATAATCAAGCCCCCGGACCCAAAATGAATCTCGGTTTCATAGACTCATCTAGCAGTGTCAAAACATTGGGTCAATGTGCAAACATTTTCGGTTGCGTTGGTGCAACCAGTTAAATACACCAACTGGCGACTCTTAAAGTCAAATCGTCGACATTATATATGTCAGACCTTTTTCACTTATTTTTTCAAACAAATTTCACATTAACATGAGAACACCAAAGAACAAGTAACGAAAAGGAACACTCAAAAATCCCGACGTCGACAGGTGGCGACTCTGCTGGGGACTCCAGTAAGAGGGCTTAATCCGCCATTACAAGCTTTTCAAAATTGTTATATGCTTGTGTGTGAATGTTGCATTTACATTTATGATGAATGTGTACGAATGCATCTTAATTATCGCCTTCGCTAAATATCTATCTGTGATATTAGTGCTTCGCACATGTCATCATTTTGCATAAACGATGAGACACGTTGTATGTGAATGTATGTTGTGTGGTCCCTCCATCAGGAGGCTATCCTATCGGTGTTTGATTACTGGACTTGTGGGAAGAATGATTCCCCGGGGCTCAGGAAAGGCACCACTCAGATTCGCTCCAGTTGAACGACCGGATTAACTTCCCGTCAAGTAGATTGTGATGATCAGGGAACCTTCATGCTGAAAAACCGCGAGAGTAACCCTAAGATAGGTCAGCCTCCGATAAACCAAACGTGGAGGGAAGTCTCTTCATACTTTCCATTTTAAAATTACCTATAAAAACATTTACTTGTAATTCTATTCCATGTTCATTCATATGTAATGGAAAATATAAAGAATATCTATGCATGCATGACATGTTATCAATTAACAACCGGTTTTGCAGGACAAAATTCCTAAACGGACATGTTATGATAACATTTATATTACCCTAAGACTAAACTACGTAAGTCTTTTGTAGGGAAGCAATTGGGCCTGTTACCCTTTCAAAGTCCAAAAAGGCCACAAACCTACAGCCAATCATGTCTTCTTCTGAACAGCTTAACGTTGTTTCCTGAGAAGAATTTGACGAATTGAGTAAACAAATCACAGACTTGGCTGTCCTACTAAAAGAATTAAACCAATCTACTCAGGGTACGAAGATACCTACACATACAGAATCCTCTACACAAGGAGGAGTTCAAGGTCTGGAAAAAATAGTTCCAGAACATCAGTTGGATACAACCAACAAAGACCCTGAAAACACCCATCTCAAAGGAGATCCAGACACCGGTGATATCAGGAAAAAAGTCCTTCAAATGGAGGAAACTATCTGCGTTCTCAAAGGGATTGGAACACATGGCAGTGTTTCATATACAGACCTTTGCATATTTCCTGGTGTTCAATATCCAGAGAAATTCAAGACCCCTGATTTTGAGAAATATGTCGAATTAGGGAATCCTTATACACATTTAAAGGTGTTCATAGGAGAACTTGGGTCTTACGCAGAAAATGAAAAGCTCCGAATGCAGTTGTTTCAAAAAAGTCTGACTAGAGAAGCCCGTTCATGGTATACCAGATTAGACAACTCTAAGATCCATAAATGGGAAAAGCTGGCTCACGCCTTCCTTACTCAATACAGTTTTTAATCTCAGATGGCTCATGACCGGTACCAAATTACCAAGGTCAAGAAATAGTCTAATGAGTCATTTAGAGAGTATGCTCAAAGGTGGAGGCGCCTTGCTGCTCAAGTTATTCCTTCCATGACAGAATCAGAAATGGTTATGACCTTCATAGATGTACAGGAGGCTCCTTTCTATGAAAGAGTTCTAGCTGGTATTGGCAAACCATTTTCTGAAATGATCAAACACGACGAGATGGTCGAGATGGGATTGAAGTCCCAGAAAATTCAAGACCTAGCCATCTTAAAGTCATTCTTTGAAAGCACATACAAATCTGGATCTTATGGAAACAACTTTGAGAGGTCCATAAAAAGAAAGAGGAGGATGTTTTCTTGATACTACAAGGACAAAAAGGCAATCCAAGCATGCCTATGCAGAGGAGAAACTACTCCCCTTTTCCAGCACAACCTTCAAACCCTTCATTGCCTAAAAGTGGAGAAGTAAAGTGACCTCGAACGTTCACACCCTTGGGGGACTCGCTCGAGAATATTCTTGCTCTTCTGACTGCTCAGAAGAAAATTACACTTCCACCAGCCAACCCTAATGGGAGGGGTTTTAATGCTACTCGGAAGTGTGCTTATCATGCCGGGGCACCTGGACATGATACTCAAGGTTGTTGGGCCTTGAAACATAAGATTCAAGATCTAATAGACAATGGTGAGATCGTGGTCACTAAACCAGATCAACCTCATGTGCAAGATAACCCTCTTCCTCAACACAAAGAAAAAGAGGTCAACATGAACAGTTGGAGCACTTTACAAGGTTCCAATTCTAACGGCGAATCATCCCAACCCATCAAAGACGGTGTTGACAAATGGGATGAAAGCTCTTTCCAAACAAATTGAACAATTGGCAGAACTAGTGACCCACCAGCATCAAGTCACACGCCAATTAATCAGGTAGGAGCATGCCTATCTCCTTCCTTTTGTTATGAATGCCTCCTCACCACCTTCAAAAAGTGAAGCTATGGAGGATAAGGTTGTGAAGCGATCAAATGCTAAAGCCCGTTGGGATTTTGCCAATCAGAGGGAATTCACCTATTTGGGCCAATCTATGGAGGAGATATTACAGATGTTGATCAAAGAAGGAAGAATTACCTTCCTTCTCCCTCCCATCAATCCCCTGTATGTGTTCAATCTCGATGAAATGTGTCAATATCACTCACATTCTCGCGGTCATAGCACAGAAGAATGCTGGGCACTCCGCCATTTTATTCAGAATCTTATTGATAACGGTGTCCTGCAAATAGGGGATGATTACACTGTACAACTCAAGGGTGGGAATGCATATCCTACCAAATAGAAGGGATCGATGAGCGCTTATATCCGGCGTGGATGATGAGACCGCCAAAGTATTTCCCATACAACCAATTCAACTCAAAGGAGCTGACAATCCTTTGAAAGTGGCCGCACCAGAGCCAATTTCTTTATCTTTCAGACCACAATATCCTATCGTCAGCTTACACAACGTTCCATGGAATTATGGAAAAGCTAAAGGATCCACGTCTCATACTACTTTCTACGATAAAGGTCAAGGAAAATCCATCAGATCTTCCTCAACGGATTATTAAACCTACTTGCGAAGCAAAGGGGGAAGTTACTGTGGAGAAATTGAAAAATTCCTCCGCACTATGGGCCACAATGAAGCCAAAGTGGTTTTAAGCTTGCATGAGAAGCTCCACACCGATTTCGATCATCGACTTGGTTTTCTTCCGAGGATCATCGAAAGATCTTCATCAAGGTTTTGAAGAAGCCTATTTGCCAAAATCAGTGGACGTGGAAAAATTTCAACATTTGGTTGATCACATTTTCAACGATAATGTGATATCCTTCACTAATGACGACATACCTCCCGAAGGGACCGGTCATTGCAAGCCTTTGCATATTGCAGTTTTGTCTTCCGGGTATATGCTAGCAGGAGTATTGATAGATGGAGGCTCATCTCTAAATATCTGTCCTTATGCCACCTTGGTAAAGATGAATATCAATCTCAAGCGGATCCAAAGCAGCCACACGGTCATCAGAGCTTTTGATGGATCCTGGCAAAATTCTGTTGGAAAGATTAAGTTGCCAATTGAGATTGGTCCAAATACATTCAATGTATCCTTCCACGTCCTCAAGATAGACTCAGGATACAACCTGCTATTAGGGAGACCATGGATACACATGGCTGGAGCTGTTCCCTCCACGCTACATCAACAACTCAAATACATTATCAACAACAGTCTAGTCACTATCAACGCTGAGCTGGATTGTCCTGAACAAGGAACTCTACCAATTATCAGCTTCAATTCAGAAGTTGAACCGACCAGTTTCCATACTCTGGAAGTGAGTAACACGCAATACCATTCTATTGGAGCGCCACTTCCCATACCCAAGATTTCTGCCGAGGTTATGTCGGCCACTCAAGAAATGATGTCATTGGGTCATCAACCTGGACAAGGGCTTGGTAAAGATAAGCGTATTATTAAGCACCCTATTCAAATGTCCAAATTAATTGGAACAAATGGACTAGGCTATTCTCGCCAGCCCGATTCTGAGAATCCTCATAAGCACAAGCAGGTTCCTCAAGCTTCCGCCGCTCGGCGATTCTCTATACCTTTACCTCATGAGTTAATGCAATCTCCAGTAAAGGTTCCAGTACATGTTGTAGCTATGATGTTTCCGAAACCAGTGTCAATCAAAGAAAAAGAGGTGTTGATTCCTGATCCCAAAGTGGAAGAAAAGGAACGGAAACATAAACATAACCTTGCCTTGATGATGGCAGGCATTCGCATCATTATTCATGATGAACATACAAATAGATACACCCCAGACGATGATTACCCAGATGTCATGGTTATCATTCGGGAGAAGGAGGACAATGACGATCCTTCCATCACTACAGTCCATTAGGACTTTGCCCTCGACAATTGGAGCAGCACTCCATTCATTGGTCGACGAGGGTAAAATAAGGCGTAAAAATCCATCCGCCTCAGAGATAACTTTAATTGCTTACTTTTCTTTACAAAGCTTAACACTTTTGTCAAGTACATGCTAACACTTTTGTATTATCGAACAGTTGCATATATTAAGTGAAAGCATCTTTTGTTTTAGGACTCTGAATTTAGATGTTCCTGTCCTTCTGCGATGACATGCCTACTCTCCACAAAGGTCAGAATTTGATGCAAAGTTGACTCGACTTGATGGACATCCAAGAGGACATTGAGACACCTCAAGAGATTAAGGAATGGGTCACAGACAAACCCAAACCCAATCTTGATCAAACCACTCCTTTCAATCTCGGAACCTTAGACAACCCTAAGCTAATCCAGATTGGTTCAGACCTTACCACAAATCAACGGAATGACATGGTTGCACTATTAACCCAATTCCAGGATGTGTTTGCATGGTCTCATGAAGACATGGTAGGATTGTCCACTGACATTGTTCTTCATCGCCTTCCTATCAAAGAAGGATTCAAGCCAGTTAGGCAAAAGCTCAGGCGATTGAAACCTGAGTGGAGTTTAAAGGTCAAAGAAGAAATTGTGAAACAATTTCAAGCTGGCATCATCATGGTGTCTACATATCCAGAGTGGATATCCAACATTGTTCTCGTGCCTAAACCAGGGGGAAAGGTGCGAGTTTGCGTGGATTACAGGGATTTGAACAAAGCTTGCCTTAAAGATAGCTTTCTCGTGCCCTTTATCCACATTCTTATTGACAATAATGCTCAATACGGCATGTACTCCTTTGCTGATTGCTTTGCGGGGTACCATCAAATTATGGTCGCTGAGGAAGATCGTGAGAAAACTGCTTTCATCACGCCTTGGGGAACCTTTTGCTACAGACGATTGTCATTCGGCCTCATCAACGCCGGGGCAACCTATCAGCGAGTTATGATGGCTCTTTTCCACGATTTAATACACAAAGAGATAGAGATCTACGTGGATGACATCATTGTCAAATCCCAGAAGGAGGATGACCATTTAGACCATCTCACAAAACTTTTCAACAGGTTGTGTAAGTATAACTTGAAGTTGAATCCCGCCAAATGCGCCTTTGGTGTTAAGTCAGGCAAGTTGCTAGGTTTCCTAGTCAACCACAAAGGGATTGAACTGGATCCTACCAAAATCCAGGCCATCAAGGAAATGCCCATTCCTCAGACAGAGAAGGAAATACGGGGATTTTTGGGAAGAATCAATTTCATTAGCAGATTTATTTCTCAACTCACAGCAACCTGTGAGCCTATCTTCAAGCTGTTAAGGAAGAACTCCTCCATGAAATGGAACAATGAGTGTCAGAAAGCCTTCCTTACCATTAAAGAGAAGTTGATTAACGCTCCTATTTTGGTACCTCCTGTGGATGATGTTCCCCTGCTCATGTACTCGTCCATAAATGACAATGCCATAGGGTCAGATGTCAAGCGAAAAAAGATAATAGAGGCCAAGAACGAGCTATCTATTACCTCAAAGAAAAGATTCAAAGATCGCGTGAACATAAGTACACTCGATTGAGAAAACTTGTTGTGCTTTTTAGCATGGGCTTCCATGAGGTTACAACATTACCTCCATGGTCACACAACCCATCTCATATCCCGAATGGATCCTCTCAAGTATGTGTTCAATAAGCCCATATCAATTGTCGAACTCGTCCGGATGGCGCTTGATCCTACAAAGAATTTGACATCGCTTACGTGATGCAAAAGTCTCATCAAAGGTCAAGGAATTATGGATCAACTGGCCACGCACCTGCTGTGGGATTACAAACCCTTAGAAACATACTTTCCGATGAAGGGGTAATGATAATTCAATTACAACATCGAGACAATACAAGCCGTGACGTGGAGAATGTATTTTGATGGAGTTATTAATACGTAAGGCTCTGAGCCGAGCAGCTTTTAATATCCCAGACGGGGAGCAAGATCCGTCAGCTTTCAAATTACAGCTTATCAAGACCAACAACACAACCGAAAGTATAAAGGTCAGATCATGGGCTAAAACTTGCCCGTTCAATGGGCATCAGGCGGTTAACTGTCTTTGGGGATTCTGAATTGGTAATCAAGCAATCCACATGAATCTATCAAACCAAAGAATTAATTTGTTGCCTTACCATCGGCAAGTTTTACAGATGGCTTTGGAGTTCGAAGAAATCTCCTTTCTACACATTCCTCGTAATAGGAATGATTTTGCAGATGCATTAGCAACGTTGGCCTCCTTGGTTTACATACCGGACAAGGAAAATATGCCAAGCATCACGTTTACTCTACAAATAGCCCCAGTCTATGGAAATTATGTTGGAGAAGTATCGGATGAACTACCTCCCATCCACAATCCTTGGTATCAGCACATCAAGGAATATTTACGAGATGGTTCTACACCCACTGAGGCGAGCCTAACTGAGAAGAGGCGGATTCATCGACTTGCTATGAAATTCTACCTGAGCGGAGATGCACTCTACAAAAAAGATGCAGGATTAGGTCTCCTCAGATGTCTAGACAAAGACCAAGCTCAGAGACTCATGGATGAGATCCACGGTGGAATATGTGGCCCACACATGAGCGGCCCCTTACTTGTTAAAAAAATTCTCAGAACGGGACATTATTGACTTACACTCAAAGCTGACTGTGATGATCACGTCAAGAGGTGTTATCAATGCCAGATTCATGGAATGTTATCCACGCCCCTCCAAGGGAACTCCACAATATGAGTTCGTCATGGCCCTTCTCAATGTGGGCAATGGACGTGATCGGGCCCATCGAGCCCAAAGCCAATAATGGACATCGATTCATATTCACCATGATCGACTACTTCACCAAATGGGTAATAGCAGCATCCTTCCCCAAGGTCACTAAAGAAGTTATCATTGTTTTCATCAGAAACAATGTCATCTGTCGATATGGACAACCAGAGGTCATTGTGTCAGACAATGCTAAGAACCTCAACAACAAAATGATGGAGGAGTTATGTAGAAAATTCCACATCAAACATCTCAACTCCGTCATCTGTCGTCCAAAGATGAATGGTACTGTTAAAGCGGCTAAATAAAAATATCAAGAAGATCATGCGAAAATGTCCGCCAATCATAAAGGATGGCCTGACCTCTTGCCTCTGACTTTATTAGCCTACAGAACTTCCATGCGAACTTCCACTGGGGCAACCCCCTACTTATTAGTCTATGGGATGGAAGTAATGCTCCCCATAGAAGTGGAAATGGAATCCCTCAGAGTATTGATGGATGCTCAGTTGGAAGAATACCAATGGGTACAAGACAGGTATCACCAATTGTCTCTGATAGACGAAAGGAGAACCGCGGAAATCTTCCATGGTCAGTTATATCAGCAAAGGATCGCACGATCCTACAACAGAAAAGTCTGCCTACGGCAATTTAAACAACATGACTTGGTTTTGAAGAAGATCATTGACAACCAAGATCAATCTAATGGAAAATTCGCTCCTAACTGGGAAGGCCCATTTGTTGTCAAGGAAATATTGACAGGAGGCGCTCTCAGATTGCAGGAAATGGACGGCGATGAATTTCCATAGCTTATCAACTCGGACACCGTGAAACGGTACTATGTCTGAAGTTACCATCAAACAAGCATCCTGGTTTTGATCCTTAAATCACTAGTCATTCTGGTTTTGAACCCTTTTCTTTCTACATACTCTTCGCCTCGTGGAAATATACACTTCAAGCCAGCAACTTTGGTTTTTACGTCATTTCAAACCTTTCATACAATCTCTAAGTATCCTCGAAGATGGATTTAACCTCTCACAATTTTGTTATCCCGAAAGACGGATCGAACCTTTCACACTTGCGCAGCTTATCTTGAAGACGGGATTAAACTTTTTATGCAAAATAGGTATACATCACCTATTCTCGAGTCTTCTGCCAAATATCATAAGGTACATGCATCAAGATCACAAGGCCACGGAAAAATATACATTAAGCAAGTATCTTTAAAAATAGGTATACATCACCTATTCGAAGTCGCCAATACAAAAATACAATCTTTAATATACAACAAGAAAGTTTTTTTAATACAAATATTGTCTTCTAGATAATATCCACTCTCGTAATAAGTCCTCATTACATTTATTGTCACACTATTTAATGTAATAGTGAGGACTACTAATACTATCATCCGACCGCCACCCGCTCCCCGACTAGTCCCCTGCCACGCTCTCATTTCCTCAAGAGAATAAAGAAAGAAAGGGTGAGCTCAACTAGCCCAAGAAGAAATATTATGACTAAGATAATGCGTAATAAATTATCATTAGTCTTCAACAATGTTAAACCGATAAAATACAATAGACATCAAGTTTAACTCACAAATGAACATGCAATCCATTAAAAGAGTCAAGTAGAGAATAAAATCTACTATCTTTTATGATTTAAAAGGTTTTTCATCACTTTTATCACTGGACTCAAATTTTAATAAATAATCCACATCATCCCCGCACTACTACCAAGGATATTCATAAGTATCACAACCACAAATTATCCATGCTCACTACGCCAAGGATATTCGTATTTCATCAATGGTCATGATCATGCCAACAACTGTCCATCAATGCACTACGGGCCAACGAGGACTTTTACCACATCATTTGTAACATTACTACCATGATTACACCGAAATAATCCTCGGTCATAATCATACCAAGTCCATCTATGCACTACAAAATGCATGTATGACTTTCAACAAAATATAAATATGAGGATGATGACAATGATATAAGAATTCAATAAAACAAGTTCAAGAATTAATTTATTCAGAACTAATAACGCCCAAATTGTCAACATGATACTTTTTTGTAGAGTAAAATTTAAGAATGCTCGTAAGAATATTTCCATGAAAAGATATCGATGAAGCGCAAATATCAAGGATATTCCACCAATTTCATGGAGTATAAAGTCAAAACTTTAACCAACCGAGTATAATAAAGAATGGAATAACAAAAGAAATCACCATGCATGCGGTATTTCAGATGTATAAAAGTTATTCCAATGTAATAATAAATAATCTAACCAGTCAAAGTAATACGCACCGATGTGATGATATTCCAATGTAATAATAAAGAATGGAATAACAATGTAAATCACCATGCATGCGGATTTCGCATGATATGTGTTATTCCAATGTAATAATAAATAATCTAATCAGTCCCAATGAAATAATAATATATATTCAAATGTAATAATAAAGATTAACCAGTCCCAAAAAAAACGCATGCATGTGATATTCCAATGTAATAATAAAGATAATAAATCCCAATGATAACGATGCATAAAGATATTCCAATGTAAAATAATAACGAATGGAATAACAAATAAAAATCACCAAGTATAGGGTAGATCACAGATACATATAGTTATTCCAATGTAATAATAAAGAATGGAATAATGTAAGTTCTCTTCATGAATATGAAAAAAATAATACCCTTTACCTTATAAAGAAGAGTACTCTGAGAGTAGGCTGGGGATATACTTGAAGAAACTCGCAGCACTACGCTCAAAGCTTTCTTAAACGCTAAAGAAATACGCCAAGATAGAAGAATAATTCTCTCTACGCTTTCTCTCTAGTTTTCAAAGAATTCGTAAGAAATAATGAAGGAATGAGCTTCTATTTATAGAAGAATGGATCAATAAGAACTAATCCATGAACTCCATCCAAATCGATTTACTTTAAACTGACGGGCCCAGATTGGTTTACAATAAAATATAATATATTCTATTTATAATCTAATAAAACGAATAACTTTTAAAAAGATTTTACTATACAAACACTATACAGTACACTATGCAAAACACTATGATAATAAAATATAATATATTCTAATTATTGTCTAATAAAATGAATAACTTTATAAAAGTATTCTGCTTTTATATAAAAAAATTTTACTATTAGCCTAATAAAACGAATAACTTTATAAAAGTATTCTGCTTTTATATAAAAAGCTTTTCTGCTTTTATTACATTAATAATACTAATAAAACAAAACTTCATCATCATTATTATTATTCACACTATTAATCGACTGTGTCGCTCCTGTGAAAGAGGGGGCTTTCCAATAAGGATTTCTCCTATATCATGCGCCAATAATTAGGTGACCAAACCTCTCTCGCGTAACTTCTAGATCATCGTTAATAATGCAAATAATAATATTAATAACTCATGCTATCTCAATTATTGATTTAATAATATATAAAATATCGATAATAATAATATGCAATCAAAATAATCGAACAAAACTTCTTTCACGTAAGCATCAATAATCAATACCGTGTGCTACTACGCAACCACGCCATTCCTCGCATTTTTTTAACACCGGGTGTTTCAACAAGCTAACTGTAAAACTTCCGCCATTATTTTCATAAAATATTTTTTTGTCGCTTTCTCAATCCGACAATAATTCCGCTAGGGGGTCCACCAATGATTGTGTCGTCGCATTTAATATTCCCCTCTTAAAAACGAATATTCCACCAATCGAATATTATATAACAACTCATGATTTTTTAAAAATTTATAAATATTACCCACAACTATAACATTATATCAAATTTATTCCATAATATTTAAAAATGATAATTATAGAAAATTCATCTTTATTCATAAAAGTCAGGGTCTTACAATCTCCCTTTCTTATGAAATTTTGCCTCAAAATTAGGGGGTACGACTGGTATGTCAAGAGGTAAGGATACCTTGATTTCATTTCAGATTCTAACTCCCGTGTCATTTCCTCAACATCGTGGTTCCTCCATAAAACTTTCGACTTGAGGTATAACCTCGAGCGTAGAATATGTTCCTTCTTATCCAAGATTTGAACAGAACCTCTTCATACGTTAAATCTTCCGCTATTTCGTCCGGCTTCTAACTCAATAATGTGGTTCGGTCTTTCACATATTTACGTAATATGGATATATGAAAAACGCATATGAACACGAGACATACTTCAAGCAGAAAAGCAGTCTATAAAGCTACAAATCCTACTCGATCGAGGATTAAAATGGGCCAATGAATCGAGGATCGAGCTTTCCTCTCTTTCAAATCTCGTAACTCCTTTCCATGGAGCAACACGTAACAACACACGATCTCCAATATCGAATTCCACGCCCTTTCGATGAAGATCAAGATAACTCTTTTGTTTGATCTTGTGAGGTTTTTATACGTCATTTGATCGTTTGAATCTTTTTCCATAGTCATACGCATTAACTCCGGCCCCAACAACGCTGCTTCACCCACCTCATCCCAAAGATACCGAGAACGACACTTTCTTCCATACAACGCTCAAATGGAGCCATGCCAATACTTGCTTGATAACCGTTGTTGTAGAGAAAACTCCACCAATGGTAAGAACTTGTCCCAACTTCCTCAAAGTCAAGGACACAGTAGTCTTAATAAATCTTCAAGAGTTTGAATAGTCCTCTCTCGATTGTCCGTCCGCTTCGAGGATGATATGCCAAACTAAATCGTAATCCGCTCCATAGCTTTTTGCAAACTAACCCAAAATCGTGAAGTGAATCTTGGTCTCGATCGTAAACTATGGATACCGGCATACCATGCAATCTTACAACCTCGCTTATGTACATACGAGCAAGACGCTCAAGTGTATAAGTTTCTCAGATAGGTAAGAAATGAGCGCACTTGGTCAATCTATCAACAATGACCCAAATCAGATCTATACCTTGAGAAACCTTGGGAAGACCAAAGAATCGAAATCCATGGTAATGTGCTCCCACTTCCATTCTAGAATTTCAAGTGGTTGCAATGGACCTTTTGGTACTTGATGTTCCTACCTTTACTCGCTGACAAGTTAAACACCTTGAGATAAACAAATACTATCTCTCTCTTCATATTGCCCCACCAAAATGTATGTCAAGATCATGATACATTTTAGTACTCCTGTGATGGATTGCAAAACTGTTGTGTGCGCCCCATCATGATTTTATACTTTAAATCGTGGTCGTTAGAACACAAAGTCCGGAGTCGACTCAAGTATTCCTTCTTCATCGATTCTCTTCCTAAGATAAAGCACCTTCTTGTACTTTCTTCCTCATACGCATCACCTCCAGTCTCAGAGCTTTGAGCAACTTTTAACTTTATCGATTAAAGTCTCTGCTCTACTCAGATATTCGCCATCATCACTGGGTCCCTCGAGTCTTTATCTCTATCTCCATCCTTTGCAAGTCATACAAAATGGGCCTTTCATATGACAATATCGCACTCGCATTCGCATATGATCTTCTACTCAATGCGCCGCCTACCACGCTCGCTTTTCCAGATGGTATCGATGGTATGATCATAATCTTTCAATAGCTCAAGCCAACGTCATTGTCGCATGTTTAGTTCCTTTTGAGTGAAGAAATATTTGAGGCTTTTATGATCCGTAAAGATCTCCACTTTCTCCCCATACAAGTAATGCCTCCAAATTTTAAGTGCGAAGATAACAAATGCTAACTCTAGATCATGAGTAGGATAATTCCTCTCATATTCTTTCGAGTTGTCGAGAGGCATAAAGCTATGACTTTCCCATGTTGCATGAGAACACATCCTAACCCTTTGCCCTCAAGCATCATCATCAGATGACAAATCCTCCGAGCCGATGGTATTGTCGTAACAAAAATAAAATGAGTCTTCTCGAAGTTCTTGAAAACTCTTCTCACATTCCTCACTCCAACCGAATTTTGTATCTTTCCGAGTCACCGAAGTTAATGGAGTAGCGATTCGAGAAAACCCTTCTACGAATCTCCGATAATAACCAAATAAGCCGAGAAAGCTACGACTTTGGCCATCCATCGATTTAGGTTGTTCCCAAATTTGAATAGCTTCAATCTTTGTCAATCAATGATATTCCACGACTTGATACCACGTGCCCAAGGAATGCTACTTCCTCAAGCCGTAACTCGATTTCTTCAACTCGCATAAAGCTTATATTCACGGCTTTTTGAGTATCACCTCAAGTGTTGCTTTCATGATCTTCACTATTTTGAATAAATAAGGATGTCATCAATAAAGACGACCACAAAGTGATCCAAATATTCCTCAATACTTGGCTCATCATATCCATGAAGGCAAAGAGGAGCATTAGTCAATCCAAAAGACATGACTAGAATTCATAATGCCCGCATCGAGTTCTCGAAAAGTCGCCGCCTTTGAATGTCATCGGCTCTAATCTTCAATCGGTGATATCCTAATCTAAGATCAATCTTTGAAAAGAATTTGCGCCTTGCAACCGGGTCAAACAGTCATCAATACGCGGGCAATGGGTACCTATTTTTTTGATGGTGACATGATTCAACTCCCGATAATCAATACAAAGTCGATACTCCCATCTTTCTTCTTCACGAATAGTAATAGAGCACCCCAAGGAGAAGTACTAGACGAATAAAGCCAATGTCTAACAATTCCTCGCAGTTGGGTCTTTAACTCCTCAAGTTCAATAGAGCCATTCGATATGGGGCTTTGAAATGGGTTTTGTACCGTGTCAAGGTCGATACAAAATTCAATTTCACGCTCGGGGTAGGCCAGTGAAGTTCTTCAGTGAATACGCCAGAAATTCATTAACAATAGAAATATCATTCAAAACTCGACGATTTTTGTTTAGATCCGTGATATGAGCTAAGAAAGCTTGACATCCGCTTTTCAATAAACGAATAGCTTTTATGGCTTGAGATGACAAAGGATTGATTTTAATGGTTTGGTTGTTTGAATTCGCATAATAGGTCGATTAGGAATATGAAAGCTAACAACCTTACGAAAACAATCAATTTTTGCATGATGAGTAGTTAACCAATCAATCCCTAGAATTACGCCAAATGCAAGTATTTTCAATGAAATAAGATCGATGTAATGTGAGGGTACCGATTTGAACCAAACAAGACTTATAAACAAAGGATGTAATGAAGGTTTCTCCCAACTGAGTTTCAACAGATAAGTCAAAGTCCAATTTCTCCTGAGTCAAATTTAAACGCTGAGCGCAAGTAGAGAAAATAAAGGAATGGGTAGAACCCAGATCAAATAAGGTATATACTTCGCTAGAGTTTATGATAAGCTTACCCGTGATGACCTCATTCGTTTCCTTGCTTTCGGGAGGTCACGACAAACGCCTCCTCAGACTATCGGGCTTTGACTTTTCTCGGACGCCCTTTGTGCCTCCATCCTAGTTTAACTTGTCTTCTGGTGAACGACAAAAATCGGCTAGGTGACCTTCTCTTCCACAATTATAACATGCTTTGACTGGCATCGCATAGCTTTGACCGATGTGTCCTCTCCTCCGCCGCATTTGAAGCATATATAGATAGGTGGTCGCTCTCCTTCCTTAACAACAAAATGATGTCGACGCCTTTCCATCATCATTGAATCTCCTCTTCTTGAAATGTCCATTCTTATTGCTTTTGGCCATGATTACCACCGGTGGTTACCATTTCGCATGTTGATTCCTCCACGCTTATCATCACCGCTCATGATCAAGTATCACCGGTATTATCATTTTGCATTTGCCGCTTTTTTTGTCAATTGACTCATTATCGCGCCCAATAATCGAGCCCTATTAACAACATCCTAATACAAACACAGCTTTATGAGAGATAAGATATCGACGATCTCGTGTTTCAAACCTCTTAGAAACATTCGCGCCATTCTCTCCTCATTATCAACCAAATGGGACGCAAACCGACAACTCGGCAAACTTGGCTTCAGATCGCGACACCTGGCCATGTTGTTTTGCTCCAAATTTAATGAACTCTACCTCTTTCATGTGACGAAATACTTTCGGAAAGTACTTGTCGTTGAACAATTCTTCGAACTTCTCCCAAGACATCTTCAAGCAAGCAGTCGAGTACGCTTACGATTCCCACCAAGAATCACCTCCACAACAACATGAAGGTGGCAAGGAACCCTTTTGCTCCTCGAGCATCCCAAGACATCAAATATCTTGTTGATCTCGCTTTTATCCACGCCTCCACCTTTAAGTGGTTTTGGCTTCCAAAAACTCCTGTGGTCCCAGCAACTCTCGAACTGCTTCATGCAGGACCGTCCGAGAGTCGCCAAGTTGTTTCCACCGTATTTTGGACAGAGCCGCCTCACCGATGTCGCATGAATCAGATGATGAAGCCTCTAAACATTCCATCGCTCATCATTTGGTCAAGGTTGTTGTTTTTGCATTAGGATTGTCGCCCCTCGATGCACATTATCCTCGATTATCGATCTGTGGAGACTCAACGGCCTCCTCGTGGCTCCATCGATGTTCTCAACATTCTCGATGCCATTTTCAAATACCGCCACAAAACAAGGGTTAATTAACATATCACATATTATCCCTATACTCGACCACCAAATTAAATATCAAATAAACTTAGTAGGTCATACTAGCTAAGGAATTCCCCGCTCTCCCTCCTAGTTCTTGTCTCACATCTCAGCCAGGATCATATCCCTAAGCTTTGATACTAAATCGTGACGCCCCAAAATAGTATATACATCACCTATTCTCGAGTCGCCAAATACATGGTACATGTAATACAAATACAATCTTTAATATACAACAAGAAAGTCATGAGTTTTAATACAAATATTGTCTTCTAGATAATATCCACTCTCGTAATAAGTCCTCATTACATTTATTATCACACTATTTAATGTAATAGTGAGGACTACTAATACTATCATCCGACCATCACCCGCTCCCCGACTAGTCCCCTGCCACGCTCTCATTTCCTCAAGAGAATAAAGAAAAGAAAGGGTGAGCTCAACTAGCCCAAGAAGAAATATTATGACTAAGATAATGCGTAATAAATTATCATTAGTCTTCAACAATGTTAAACCGATAAAATACAATAGACATCAAGTTTAATCAAAATGAAACATGCAATCCATTAAAAGAGTCAAGTAGAGAATAAAATCTACTATCTTTTATGATTTAAAAGGTTTTTCATCACTTTTATCACCGGACTCAAATTTAATAAATAATCCACATCATCCCCGCACTACGCCCAAGGATATTCATATAGTATCACAACCACAAATTATCCATGCACTACGCGCCAAAGGATATTCGTATTCATCAATGGTCATGATCATGCCAACAACTGGCCCATCAATGCACTACGGCCAATGAGGACTTTTACCACATCATTTGTAACATTACTATCATGATTACAATCAATAATCCTCGTCATAATCATACCAAGTCCATCTATGCACTACAAAAGCCACGTATGACTTTCAACAAAATATAAAATATGAGGATGATGACAATGATATAAGAATTCAATAAAACAAGTTCAAGAATTAATTTATTCAGAACTAATAACGCCCAAATTGTCAACATGATACTTTTTTGTAGAGTAAAATTTAAGAATGCTCGTAAGAATATTTCCATGAAAAGATATCGGATGAAGCGCAAATATCAAGGATATTCCACTAATTTCATGGAGTATAGAAGTCAAAACTTTAACCAACCGAGTATAATAAAGAATGGAATAACAAAAGAAATCACCATGCATGCGGTATTGCGACATGATATGTGTTATTCCAATGTAATAAATAAATAATCTAACTGTGTCAAAGCGTAATACGCACCGACAAGATATTCCAAATGTAATAATAAAGAATGGAATAACAATGTAAATCACCATGCATGCGGTATTGCAGATGTATAAAAGTTATTCCAATGTAATAATAAATAATCGGAATCAGTCCCACAGCCAGAAACGCGCACGCATGTGATATTCCAATGTAATAATAAAGATTTTAATCAGTCCCACAGAAAACGCATGCATGTGATATTCCAATGTAATAATAAAGAATGGAATAATGTGTCCCACCACGATAACGCATATGCATGTGATGATGTCCAAATGTAATAATAAATAATGGAATAACAATGTAAATCACCAAGTATAGGTAGATCACAGATACAAAAGTTATTCCAATGTAATAATAAAGAATGGAATAATGTAAGTTCTCTCTCATGAATATGAAAAAAATAATACCCTTTACCTTATAAAGAAGAGTACTCACTAGAACAGTAGGGGATATATACTTGAAGAAACTTGCACTACGCTCAAAGCTTTCTTAAACGCTAAAGAAATACGCCAAGATAGAAGAATAATTCTCTACGCTTTCTCTCTAGAGTTTCAAAGAATTCGTAAGAAATAATGAAGGAATGAGCTTCTATTTATAGAAGAATGGATCAATAAGAACTAATCCATGAACTATCTGCATCGATTTACTTTTTAAACGACGATATTCAGATTGGTTTACAATAAAATATAATATATTCTATTTATAATCTAATAAAACGAATAACTTTTAAAAAAGATTTTACTATAAAACACTACGCAGCACTATATGCAAACACTATGCATAATAAAATATAATATATTCTAATTATTGTCTAATAAAATGAATAACTTTATAAAAGTATTCTGTTTTATATAAAAAGATTTTACTATTAGCCTAATAAAACGAATAACTTTATAAAAGTATTCTGTTTTATATAAAAAGCTTTTTCTGTTTTATTACATTAATAATACTAATAAAACAAAACTTCATCATCATTATTATTATTCACACTATTAATCGACCAGGTCGTTCCCAGGAAAGAGGGGGCTTTCCAATAAGGATTTCTCCCTATCATGCAAAATTAGTGACCAAACCTCTCCTCGCGTAACTTCTAACATCGTTAATAATGCAAATAATAATATTAATAACTCGCTATCTCAATTATTGATTTAATAATATATAAAATATCGAATAATAATTGAATAAAACTAATGACTTCTCAATGTAAGCATCAATAATCAATACCGTGTGCTACTACGCAACCACGCCAATCATTCTCGCATTTTTTTAACACCGTATTCCTCGCATTTTTAACAATGTTTCAACAAGCTAATCTGTAAAACTTCCGCCGTTATTTTCATAAAATATTTTGTCGCTTTTCAATCCGACAATAATTCCGCTAGGGGTCCACCATTGATTGCATTTAATATTCCCTCGTTAAAACGAATATTCCCCACCAATCGAATATTATATAACAACTCATGATATTTTGCAAAATTTAAATATTACCCACAACTATAACATTATATCAAATTCATTCCATAATATTTAAAAAATGATAATTATAGAAAATTCATCTTTATTCATAAAAGTGATGTAAGCTCATCTCCAAATGTCAGGTCTTAGAATACTGAGTAATAGTGGCACTCGGGGTGGGAGAATCCATCACAAATGCTGGCAGCCCAGCAGTCAAATCATCGGTGGGAATAATAGCCTCCTCTATAGGCTCCTCATCATCAGAATCAATCCCCTGCACTGGGGATACTGCCGCAACCAATGCAGTCTCTGTCTCCATCCATGCGGAATACTCTGCAGAACAACCTGATGATCGATAAAAACTCACCACTTTTGCGATCTCAACAGTATACAACTGGATCTCGGCTCTCACGATAAACGCAACGGTGACGACGAAGCGCTAACTCACTGCCCCCTCATACGGATGAAAATCTTGGAACTGGTCAAACTAACACATCATGGCCAGTGGGTGGTAAGTAATCATGCCCCTCAATCCAGCTAGAGGGAGATAATCCATGCCCGGAGCATAAGTAATGAAGCTGTAGGGTGAACTAAGCCCTGAACATGGCAATATGGCAAACGGATCCCTAATTCCTGCCAGAAAAGCTGACCACGATGCAGCATCTGTACACTCCGCAAGCTAAAAGGAGTACGTGTTGGGTTTTGTGAAAATCAAAGTAGCAATCAAATTAAAAAATAGCGGAAGCGAAATAAAATCAGATTTTAAAATTTTTTCACAAACCAATTACCCGGATCATCCTTTATGCATATTATTAATTAAACAAAGAATAAGGAATTATGAAATCATACCCTTGTAGAAACGAGCTTCCTCAGGTACGAGTTCACCTCCTACTTCTCCGCGATCTCCTTGAATCTCCGGGTTGATTCCTTCCTTTGATCAATGTAAGCCACCCAAGTGTATGGCCTCTATAGGTGATCCACCAAAGAAGAAGAATTTTTCAAGAAGAAGGGGTATTGGCTCAAACCCTAGTTTTTCCTATCTGTATAGAAAAAGGAGGCGTACTCTCCATGTGACGCCCCCAAAATAGGTATACACAACACCCATTCTGAGTCGCCAAATACATGGTACA
The DNA here is from genome assembly GCA_020205615.1 of Panax quinquefolius. Taxonomy (NCBI): domain Eukaryota; kingdom Viridiplantae; phylum Streptophyta; class Magnoliopsida; order Apiales; family Araliaceae; genus Panax; species Panax quinquefolius. The sequence continues at coordinate 136,881,697 of CM035152.1, forward strand.
AAAAGCAAACTAAAACTTCAATAATACAAATGTCGTGTGAAATACGACAATATATACTGTGAGTTTAAATATAATATTGTCTTCTAGACAATATCCACATGCAAATAAATCCCCATCATAATTATTGATTCATTATTTTACAAAAATGGTGAGGACTACTAAACAACTCTCTCTAGAACCTTCATTCCATACCCCGACTAGTACTCGCTACATTCTCGCCTCCTGAGAAGAAAAAAAATGGAACAACAAGGAAAAGGGTGAGCTCAACTAGCCCAAGAAAGAATATTACGACTAAGATAATATACAACAAATTATCGTTAGTCTTCAACAGGAAAAAATCTGATAGAATACAATAGACAACAAGTTTCGCATCAATATTCGCAATGAAATAATAATTCATGTAAGAGTTACGTAGAGAATGAAATCTACTATAATCTATGAATTTAATAAATTCCATCATCAATATTTTATCCTCGTAACATCAATCAATATACATCCGAATCAAATATTCATCTTTGCACTACAGCCAAAGATATTCATCACCGGTCATGTTCATTTAAACACTGCTCATCTTTGCACTACAGCCAAAGATATTAATCAATCCATTATGTTCATCTCAACACTGCTCATCTTTGCACTACAAAGCCAAAGATATTCTTCAGAATCATTCATCTTTGCACTACAAAAGCCAAAGATATTCAATAATATCATCATTTAAGACCGAGGATGATGAAAATATTTTTAAAGAAACGAATCCAAAGGAAACAAAATGACAAGGATTAAGGATTAAGGATTCGTACTTGGTTTTATCCACGCCCAAAAATACCTCAAAAATAATCTTAGTGGTGTAAAATTCAAGAATGATCAAAACATGGATACAATCGAGTTAGTATCCGTAATAGATGTTTTGACGAAAAAGAAGAAATTTTATTTTTCTATTGAATAAGACCAGATACGTGAATAAGGTCAGATATCGTGAATAAAGGTCGATACGTGAATAGTAACTCTCGACACCAAAAGATAGAAATTCCACAAAAACATCTTCACGCTTCATGAATAGTACTCGTGAATAGTAACTCGTGAATAGTAACTCATGAATAGAACTCGTGAATAAGAACTCGTGAATAGTAACCCATAATAGTAACTCTCATGAATAAGAACCCATGAATAGTAACCCCACACATGAAAAAGTTCCAAATTTGATAAAAACTTCAGATCAATATTTCAAAGATAATGATATTGAAGAAATAATATCATTACAAAAAAAAAATATCCCTTACCTCGAAAGATCAAGATTTCTAATTTAAACACCTGATATAAAGGCTATGACTTGACTTGCACCGTATAGCAATACTCAAAGTATACTCAAAATACTCACAAGAATACACTCGATAATATAGAGAGAGAAAACTTCAGCTTCGTGTGTGATTTTTCAATTCTAACCTAAGCACCCTATTTATAGGAAATTGCTAGAACACCAAAGCGTAAAATTTAATAAATTAATATATATATATATATATATATATATCAAATTCATATGCCAACCTTAGAATTCAGATCCTAGCATTTCCCACATGCCACCTTCTAGAAAAGAAATGATAAAAACGTTTTTCATAAAATAAATAATTAAAACTTACAAAAATTAATTATTTTGAGCTTCGAACTTCAATAATTCATAATAAATATCCTTTCATCAGAAAATTCAAATCTCACGAGTTTTTATAGGAAATTCAATTCTCTACAACTTTGCGTAAGAAAGTTTTTCCAAATTCCAAATAAAAATTGACCAAAATCCACAAACCAAGCGATTTTATTGGCTATAATCAAATTTCAAATCAATAAATGGGGTCCACCGACATGTTTAACATGTTTTAAACATTTATTGCAACAAAAAATACTCTTCCTCCTCAGATACTCATATATCCCACATTCGTTGTAAAAATATCACCGTTAATATATTATTAAAATAATATATTTAAATGAATTATTTATCGTAAAAGATAAAATATTAATTTTCAACAATTGTCATTTTAAAAATTTTCTCATCTATATCCACATAAAATCAATATTTTCCTCATCATATAAATCAATAATTAATTATTCACAAATAATATTACAAAATCACAATATCGACAACCAGCGCTCTCTGAAAGAGGGGCTTTCCAATAAGAATTTCTTCTTCATGCCAAATTAGGTGACCAAACCTCTCCTTAGATGTAACTTTCTAGACATTGCCAATAATGTTATCTAATAATATTATTCAGATAATATGAATTATTGCTTCGATAATGAAAGATACCGTAATGACAATTATCAAACAACAATAATATAAAATATCAACGCAAAGAATTATTAACTCAATAAAATAATCGAATAAAGAATTATCGTAACCATTATCGAGTAGTGCCTTCTTCACGTAAGAATCAATAATTGGTGCAATACCAAGTGCTACCGCTCAACAACGCCAGACATTAGTGTGTTTTAACCACCGGGTATTCCAACAAGATTAATCTGTAATAACTACGCCTGCTATTTAAAAACAACTTATATTTGTCGCTTTTCTTCATCCAATCACTTTTCACATGGGCTCACACATGGTCAAGGCTGTCGCATTTAATATTCCCCGACAAAGATTTAATATTCCACGACCAAACGAATATTCCCCGACGATAATGAATATTTTATAACCACTCATTAATTTGAAATATTTGCATATTTAACCCTTAACTATCCACATTAATCAAATCAACCCTTACTATTTCAAAATAATAAATAAAGGAAATTCCTTTTATTTAAAAAATTTCTTGGTCTTACAACCTCCCTCCTTATGAAATTTCGCCCTCGAAATCGACGTGACGCATTGGTGTGTTTCAAAAGGTGAGGATACCTCACTTTCATTTCCGCTTCCAATTCCCGTGTCATTTCCTCTATAGCATGATTCCTCCACAAAACTTTAACTTGTGGTATAACCTTTCACAGTAGGACATGCTCCTTCCTATCCAAAATCTTGACAGTACCTCCTCATACGCTAAGTCTTCTGGCTATCTCGTCCTGGGTTCTAACTCAATAACGTGGTTCGGTCTTTCACATATTTACGAAGTACGATATATGAAACACATTATGAACACGAGACATACTCTTGAGGTAACGCAAGTCTATAGGCTACATTTCCTACTCGGCCAAGAATTTGAAATGGACCAATAAATCATGGATCGAGCTTTCTCTCTCCCAAATCTTGTAACACCCTTCCATGGAGCAACTCGCAACAATACATGATCCCCTACATTAAATTCCACGCCCTTTCAATGAAGATCCGCATAACTCTTTTGTCGATCTTGTGCCGCTTTGTATACGCTTGTCGAATCATTAGTCATACATGTACTAACTCGGTCCCAACAATGTTGCTTCACCCACCTCATCCCAACATATCGAGAATCGACATTTTTGTCCATATAATGCTTCAATGGAACCATGCCTATATTTGTTTAATAACTATTGTTGTATGAGAATTCCACCAATGGCAAGTACTTATCCCAACTTCCTTTGAAATCTAGGACACGTAGTTTTAATATATCTTCAAGAGTTTGAGTAGTCCTTTCCGATTGCCCATCCGCTTTGAGGATGGTATGCCAAACCAATCGTAAACTGCGCTCCATAGCTTTTTGCAAGCTAACCCAAAATCTTGAAGTGAATCTTGGGTCACGATCCAAAACTATGGATACAGTGCATGCCATGCAACTTCACAATCTCATTCACGCATATACTAGCAAGACGCTCAAGGAATAAGTCTCCGACGGCAAGAAATGAGCGTACTTGGTTAATCTATCAACAATAACCCAAATAGCATTGATGCCTTGAGAAACCGTAGGAAGACCCGTAACGAAAATCCATAGTAATGTGTTCCCACTTCCATTCCTAATCTCAAGTGGTTGCAACGGACCCTTAGGTACAAGATGCTCCGCTTTACACGCTGGCAAGTTAAACACATCGAGATAAACTTTGCAATCTCTCTCTTATTTGTTCCACCAAAATGTATGTCAAGATCACGATACATTTTAGTACTTCCAGATGGATTGCAAATGGCGATTGTGTGCCTCCATCATAATCTTGTACTTCAAATCGTAGTCGTTAGAACACAAAGTCTAGAGTGGACTCAAGTATTCCTTCTTCATCAATTCTCGCCCTAATAGCTCCTTCAGTACTTTCTTCTTCATACGCATCACCCCGGCCCTGGTGGCTTGAGCAATCTTAACTTTTTCTATTAAAGTCGGCTCTATGCGATACTTGACATCATCGCACTCGCTCCTCGCATATATGATCTTCTACTCATCGCGTCCGCCTACCACGCTCGCTTTTCCAGATGGCATGATCGTAACATGTGCCGAAATGAGTCTCCTCTTGAGTTCTTCAAGCTCTTCCCACATTCCTCGCTCCATTCGAATTTTGTATCTCTACGAGTCACCAAGCGCGTTAATGGAATAGCGATTCGAGAATATCCTTCAACGAATCTCCGATAATAACCAACTAAGCTTCTGTAAAGCTACGCCTTTCGATAATCGACTTAGGTTGCTCTCAACCGCGACTCATATCCCAATCTTGGATAGCACGTCACAATGACACCTATCGCTTTACTATCGCATCTAATATGACGCCCCTACAGAGAGTCTCGCTTAGTGAATTCCACAAAGGAAGTCACAAGATAAAGGCTCAGTACCAAATTCTATAGTTGAATTTTTAACTCCTCGAGTTCAATAGAGCCATTCGATATGAGATTTTAGAAATGAGTTTTGTACCGGGTTCAAAGTCGATACAAAATTTAATATCGCTTTGGGAGTAAGCCAAGAAATTCTTCAGAAATACGTCAGAAAAATCAATAACAACAGAATATTATTCAAATCGACGTGTCTTTATTCAAATCCATAACATGGACTAAGAAAATTTGACATCCGTAATAAACGAATGACTTCATGGCTTGATATGAAAATGTTTGACTACAATGGTTTGATTGCTTGAATTCAATAACAAAGTTGCTTAGGAATATGAAAACTAACAACCTTACGAAAATAATCAATTTCGGCATGATGAGTAGTTAACCTTAAAATCACATCAAAAACAAATATCTCTATAGAAATAAGGTTAACGTAATGTGATAGTGCCAACTCAATCAAGCAAGATTTATAAACAATGGATGTGATGAAAGTTTCTCCTAACTGGAGTTTCCACAGATAGGTCAAAGTCTAATTTCTCCGAGTCAAGTTTAAACGCTGAGCGCAAGTAAGAGAGATAAAAGAATGGGTAGAACCGATATCTAGTAAGGTATATACTTCACAAGAATTTATAATTAACTAACCCGTGCTAACTTCGTCGTGTTCCTCAGATTTTGACCGGCCACGACAAACGCTTCTTCCAAGAACCGCTGACTTTGACTTTTTTCGGGACATCCTTTTGAGTCACCATTCCTCACCGGATCTGGTTTCGATATCGTATAATCTCGAGCGATATGTCCTTCTTTTCCACAATTATAGCATACCTTAAACTGCTAGGGCGCTTTGACCGATATGTCCTCTTTCCAAGATTTGTAACATACGACCGTAAGTGGTCGCTTCCTCCCCTTAAAACTAGTTGCTATCGGCGCCGACGCCTTCACATGGTCGTTGTTGAATCTCCTCTTTAAAATCTCCTCCCGACTCGCTTCTTCTATTTTCATGGCCACGATTACCACCAGAGTGGTTACCGCTTTTGTCTCAGATTCTTCTTTCTCCGCCGGGTTATCGCTATTCGATGATCGCTATCTTCTAGATGATCCTCGGTTATGGTCCCTCATTTGAACGTATTTCGTATCTCGCCTAACAACCGAGCCTCGCTGACAACATCCTAATAGAGAGAAAATTTATGAGAAATGAGATATCGACGTATGTCGTGTTTCAAACCTCTCGTAAACATCCGCGGCATATGCTCCTCATTCTCCACCAAATGAGGTGCAACCTCGATAACTCCGCTAACTTCGCCTCGATCGGGACACCGCCATGTTATTCTCGCTTCTAGTCTAATAAACTCCACTTCCTTCATATGACGAATACTTTCGTGGAAGTACTTGTCATTGAACTGCTTCAAACGCTCCCATGACATGCCGAAAAGTACCGGATGGGTACGCTTCACGATTCCCACCAAGAATCGCTTCGCCACGGAACATAAAGGTGGCGAATGGAACTTTCTGTTCCTCCGCGCATCCCAAGACATCGAATATCTTGGTAATTTGTTTGACCCACGCCTCCTTTATTAATCGGATCCGCTTTCCTGCACTCGTGGTCCCAACTTTGAATCGCTTGGCATTGTGACCACCCGTGAATTGCTATCATTTCTCCTCATTTTGAACACGAGTCTCCTCGTCTGATTTTGCATGAATCGCAAAAAACTTCTAAACATCCCCTGCTCATCATCTCGCTTTCAGGTTTGTTCACGGGAGGAACATTGCCACTGCTGTATGCACTCTCTCCCTTGTTGGTAAGTACAGCATCTCCACTACCCTCATTTACTCCACTCATTAATATTCTCACGACATTCTCAAATACCGCATAAAATAAGGGTTAATTAAGGAAATCAATATATCACATAATATCCCTATATATCGACTAACTAACAAATAAGCTTAGTAGGACACACTAGCTAAGGATTTACTCGCCTCTCCTCCTAGTTTTATTCCCCGATCTCCGCCAGAGATCATATCCCTAAGCTCGATATTAACCGTGACGCCCCCAAAATAGGTATACACAACACCCATTCCGAGTCGCCAAATACATGGTACAAAAAGCAAACTACAACTTCAATAATACAAATGTCGTGAAATACGACAATATATACTGTGAGTTTAAATATAATATTGTCTTCTAGACAATATCCACATGCAAATAAATCCCCATCATAATTATTGATTCATTATTTTACAAAAATGGTGAGGACTACTAAACAACTCTCTCTAGAACCTTCATTCCATACCCCGACTAGTACTCGCTACATTCTCGCCTCCTGAGAAGAAAAAATGGAACAACAAGGAAGAGGGTGAGCTCAACTAGCCCAAGAAGAATATTACGACTAAGATAATATACAACAAATTATCGTTAGTCTTCAACAGGAAAAATTTGATAGAATACAATGTATAACAAGTTTCGTATCAATATTCGCAGCTGAAATAATAATTCATAGAAGAGTTACGTAGAGAATGAAATCTACTATAATCTATGAATTTAATAAATTCATCATCAATATTTTATCCCCGTAACATCAATCAATATACATCCGAATCAAATATTCATCTTTGCACTACAGTGCCAAAGATATTCATCACCGGGTCATGTTCATTTAAACACTGCTCATCTTCTTTGCACTACGTGCCAAAGATATTAATCAATCTGGCCATGTTCATCTCAACACTGCTCATCTTTGCGCACTACAGCCAAAGATATTCTTCAGAAATCATTCATCTTTGCACTACACAGCCAAAGATATTCAATAATATCATCATTTAAGACCGAGGATGATGAAAATATTTTTAAAGAAACGAATCCAAAGGAAACAAAATGACAAGGATTAAGGATTAAGGATTCGTACTTGGTTTTATCCACGCCCAAAAATACCTCAAAAATAATCATAGTGGTGTAAAATTCAAGAATGATCAAAACATGGATACAATCGAGTTAGTATCCGTAATAGATGTTTTGGACGAAAAAGAAGAAATTTTATTTTTCTAATAATAATCCAGATATCGTGAATAGTGCCAGATACGTGAATAAAACTCAGACACCAAAAGATAGAAATTCAACAAAAACATCTTCACGCTTCAAATAGTACTCACGAATAGTAACTCGTGAATAGTAAATCATGAATAAGAACTCGTGAATAAGAATCTCCGCTTAATAAGAACCCATGAATAGTAACTCATGAATAAGTAACCCATGAATAGTAACCCCGACATGAAAAAGTTCCAAATTTGATAAAACTTCAGATCAATATTTCAAAGATAATGATATTGAAGAAATAATATCATTACAAAAAAAAATAATATCCCTTACCTCGAAAGATCAAGATTTCTTCATTTAAACACCTGATATAAAGGCTATGACTTGGACTTGCACAGTATAGCAATACTCAAAGTATACTCAAAATACTCACAAGAATACACTCGATAATATAGAGAGAAAAACTTCAGCTTCGTGTGATTTTCAATTCTAACCTAAGACCCTATTTATAGAAATTGCTTAAACACCAAAGCGTAAAATTTAATAAATTAATATATATATATATATATATATATATTCATACGCCAACCTTAGAATTGAATTCAGATCCTAGCATTTCCCACATGCCACCTTCTAGAAAGAAATGATAAAAAACGTTTTTCATAAAATAAATAATTAAAACTTACAAAAATTAATTATTTTGAGCTTCGTAACTTCAATAATTCATAATAAATATCCCTTTCATCAGAAAATTCGAATCTCATGAGTTTTTATAGGAAATTCAATTCTCTACAACTTTGCAGAAGAAAGTTTTTCCAAATTCCAAATAGAAATTGACCAAATCCACAAACCAAGCGATTTTACAAAGTATAAATCAAATTTCACCAATAAATGGGGTCCACCGACATGTTTAACATGTTTTAAACATTTATTGCAACAAAAAATACTCTTCCTCCTCAGATACTCATATATCCCACATTCGTTGTAAAATATCACCGCTAATATATTATTAAAATAATATATTTAAATGAATTATTTATCGTAAAAGATAAAATATTAATTTTCAACAATTGTCATTTTAAAAATTTTCTCCATCTATATCCACATAAAATCAATATTTTCCTCATCATATAAATCAATAATTAATTATTCACAAATAATATTACGTAATCACAATATTGACAACCAGTGCGCCTCCTGTGAAAGAGGGGGCTTCCAATAAGAATTTCTTCTTCATGCGCGCAATTAGGTGACCAAACCTCTCCTTAGATGTAACTTTCTAGACATTGCCAATAATGTTATCTAATAATATTATTCAGATAATATGAATTATTGCTTCGATAATGAAAGATACCGTAATGACAATTATCAAAACAACAAAGAATATAAAATATCAACGCAAAGAATTATTAACTCAATAAAATAATCGAATAAGAATTATCGTAACCATTATCGAGTAGTGCCTTCTTCACGTAAGAATCAATAATTGGTGCAATACCAAGTGCTACTTGCTCAACAACGCCAGATTAGTGTGTTTTAACCACCGGGTATTCCAACAAGATAATTCAGAATAACTACGCCTGCTTATTTAAAAACAACTTATATTTGTCGCTTTCTTCATCCAATCACTTTCCAAGGGGCATGGGGCTCACACACATGTCATACTGTCATATTTAATATTCCCCGACAAAGATTTAATATTCCACGACCAAATGAATATTCCCCGACGATAATGAATATTTTATAACCACTTGCTTAATTTGAAATATTTGCATATTTAACCCTTAACTATCCACATTAATCAAATCAACCCTTACTATTTCAAAATAATAAATAAAGGAAATTCCATTTTATTTAAAAAAATTTGGGGTCTTACACTCCAACTCTAGGAATTACGTATATTAGATATCAGGTATAAGACTCCTCTTATAAAGATATCATGTAACCTATTTTAATTAAAATAAGGTATTATTTATTTAATTAAACTCTTTTAATTAAATGGGCTCCCTAATCCTATTAGGGGTAATTAATTAAACTCCTTTAACTAATTTTTCTTCCTAATCCAATTAGGAATAAATGAGAGTACTTATATTAAATTAATTCCTAAACCTTTTAGAAATTAAAATAATAATAATTATAATAATATTAATAAGACTCTCTTATTAATTTATATTTAATATTTCTAAAATATTAAATAATAAATATTAAGCTATTTAATTTATTCTATCACCATAGATTAAATTAAATATTCTTAACATATTATTACAATTATGCCATTAACTTCTTAAATAATTATTCTTCCTTTTATGGTGTGACCCTTTAGGTTCTCCATATTAAACCTAATGTGAATAAATCAATTAGAACAATTCTAATCTCATTTAAATAAATAAATTAAACAAATAATTTATTTAAATAAATAATATTTATTCTACAATAGGATAAGCCTCCCTAGCGATCAACGACTTTCCGATAATATAGATTTCAACATTAATCATAAAAGAACCTTTGAGTAAATAGTTACCGCATAATTCAATCCTTCCACCATACAATGTCCCAATTAAATATAAGACATGGAATTACTCACAAGTCTTATTTTATTTAATTATATGTATTTCGATTCCTAAATGCACAACTCCTAATGAATGCAAATTAGAAACTACTTTCTAATTTCATTCCACCTCGCCAAGGATTCTGGGTTGTCATTTATCGAATCACATAGACATTTCTCCTTTTACTAGAAGTGGTAGATTCTTTATTGATCATTCATTATCTTCATATATAACTTATTACACCCAAGCATACCCTTTGATATACTCTAAGAGTCTTAAGGAATAAGTCAAAGTGTAATTCATTATATATAAGATACTATGATGATCTCAAGTCTAAGGATCATTTGTCTTACTATCACTACAGAAATTCCTATTAACAAAAAGTAAAACTCCATTAGGTATTCCTTAGCGAGTCAATGCGTTCAAATGAACTTATTCTCTAATAAGCACCTACATACTTGCTTTAGTGTCTCCACACAAATGATCATGAGATCAATCATCCTCATCCAATGAGCAAGCAACGTATGTACCAATCTATCCGGATTCACTAATCCCCAATTTAGTAATCCAATGATTGGGAACTATTTTAGTTTTAAGCTTTCTAAGAATTTAGATCTCATTAGAATGATCATCATCATTATTCTAAAAGCATTACTTAAAACTATGGGTTTATCACATATTATTAAAACAAAGACACCGTGTAGATAATAAATGCCTTTAATAAATAATTCTTTTATTAATAAATAAATAAGATTGATTACACAAGATATGCTTTATCATCATACATGATTGGCTTGTATGAATAATACTTTCAATCTCCCACTTGCACTAAAGCCAATCGCCGTGGTATCTCATACCCATCTTCTAAGTGACGATCAAACCGTTGTTGTGTTAACGCTTTAGTAAATAGATCTGCAATATTGTCTTGAGAGTCCACACGCTCGTGGTGGCGTCTCCTCTTTCAATGATCTCTTTGATCAAATGAAATCGCCGCATGACACGTGTTTAGATTTACGATGAGACACGGGTTCCTTAGCTTATGCAAATGCTCCAAAGTTGTCACGCAATAAAGGCACCGGTCCTTTAATGCTAGAAACCACACCAAGTTCTAGTAATGAACTTCTTCATCCAAACAACTTCCTTTCATAGCCTTCACTTGCAGATATGTACTCGCCTCACATCCTTCGAATCAAGAATTGTTTCTTTGCTTGAACTTTTCCAACTCATCAAGCGCCACCGCTTAAGGTAAACACATACCCAAACGGATTTATGTCATCTTGGTCTGCTTTGAAAACTTGAGTCTGTGAAGCCCTCTAGTTTTAATTCGCACCCACCGTAGACAAGAAATACATCCTTAGTTCTTCTTAAGTACTTTAGGACATTTTTCACCGCCTTCCAAAGGTTCTTCTTCTTCCGGATTCGATAATATCCGCTTGTTACACTAAGTGCATGAGCGACATCTGGTCTAGTACATATCATACAGTATATGATAGATCCTATTGTCAAGCATAAGGAATCTTACTCATACTGGTTTCTCTCCTCGTGTCTTTGGGGCTTGTTTCTTGGAGAGATGTATTCCATGGCTCATCGGCATGAGACCTCTTTTTGGAATCTTCCATGCTAAACCTTTTTAGCATCATGTCAATGTATCGCCTTGGGATAAGCTAAGCATCCTATTAGATCTATCTCTATAGATCTTTATCCCCAAAATATAGGATGCTTCTCCCAAGTCCTTCATGGAGAAGTGTTTAGATAACCAGATTTTAATTATTTGCAAAGATAGAATATCATTCCCTATCGGTAATATATCATCAACATATAATACAAGGAATGAAACAAATACTCCCTACTAACCTTCTTGTACACACATGGTTCATCCTCATTTTTGATAAAATCAAACTTTTTGATTGTCTCATCAAAACGGATGTTCCACCCACGAGAAGCTTGCTTTAATCCATAAATGGATCGTCAGAAGCTTACAGCACTTGATTTGTTCCAACCTTTGAAACAAATCCCTCTGGTTGTGTGTCATATACACATCCTCCTCAAGTTTCCCATTGAGGATGGCCGTTTTCACGTCCATCCGCCAGATTTCGTAGTCACGGTAAGTCGCAATCGCAAGCAAAATCCGAATGGACTTGAGCATTACTCTTCGGTGAGAAGGTTTCATCATAGTCAACTCCTTGTCTTTGTTTGAAACCTTTTGCAACCAATCGGGCCTTATAGGTCTCTACCTTGCCGTCCCTTCCCCATTCTTTCTTTTAAAGACCCATTTACACCCAATAGGCTTAATGCCTTGGTGGTGAGACCAAAGTCCATACTTGGTTCTCATACATGGAGTCCATCTCGGATTTCATGGCTTCTTGCCACTTCTCCGAGTCTTTACTACTCATTGCACATTAAGAATTCAATGGATCATCATCATCTATGATGCGTACCTCATTGTCATCTTCTATGACAAGTCCATACCGTCTGGCATCTTTGGTACTCTTCCGATTTACGAATAGGGTGTGGTACAGAAGGAATCTCTACTTGGTTAGGTACCTCACTTTGATCTGTAGTATTTTGTGGTTCTTGAACCTCTTCAAGATATATCTTACTCCCAATCGACCCCTTCAAGGATAAACTCCTTTTCCAAGAAGGCGATGTTTCGCAACAAACACCTTTTGATCACTTGGATGATAGAAATAATACCCCGATGTTTCTTTAGGGTATCCCACAAATCTACATTTGTCAGATCTAGTCTGCAGCTTATCGTTTTCAAACTTTTTGACATAAGTTTGGACAACCCCAAGTCTTAACATGCTTAAGATTTGGTTTCCTCCCCGTCCATAACTTCATATGGGGTCTTGGGGGACGGATTTTGTAGGTACCTTGTTAAGTAGGTATGCAAATGATTCTAGGGCATATCCCCGTAAGAAAAGCTGGAAGGTCGGTAAAGCTCATCATAGATCGAACCATGTCCAACAATGTTCGATTTCTCCTTTCAGTACACCATTCATCTGTGGCGTCCCCGGTGGAGTCCATTGTGAGATTATACCATTTTCTTTGAGACAATTGAAAACTCACCACTTAAGTATTCTCCTCCTCGATCGATCGAAGAATCTTAATACTTTTACCGCTTGCTTCTCAACTTCACTTCAAACTCTTTGAACTTTTCAAATGATTCAGATTTGTATTTCATTAAATACACATATCCAAATCTTGAGTGGTCGCCGATGAATGTAATAAAATAAGAATACCCTCCTCGTATGCTCGTTGTCATAGGTCCACATACATCCGTGTGTACCAACGCTAACAACTCAGTAACTCTTTCTCCTTTTCCACTAAAAGGAGATTTAGTCATTTTACCCATGAGACAAGATTCACGGGTTGGATATGATTCATAATCGAGATAGCTCTAGGAGCCCATCTTTATGCAACTTGGATAATCTTGTTTCATTAATACGACCAGAAGTCTACAATTGCCACATGAAGGTATAATTAACATCATCTCTTTTCCTTTTCTTAGTTTGTTCAATTTGAAATATATTTTCATGCAAGTCAAGTATATAAAGTCCATTTTGCAAATTACCAACACCATATAAAACATTATCATTATAAATAGAACAACCGTTGTTCTTTATTATAATATTAAAACCATCCATATCCAATACAGAGATAGAAATAATGTTTCTAATGATATTTGGAACAAAATAACAATTATTTAAATTAATGAACTTGCCGTAAGCGGTGCTAAACAATAAGTCCCTACAATAATCAAAGAACCTTTGCTCCATTTCCCACTCGTAGGGGCGACCTCATCCTTCTCGTCACTTTCTACTTCCGACCGGTCCCTCATATTATTACATATGTGAGAACCACATCCCAGATCCAATACCCAAGTAGAAGATTGACTTTCGTAAAAATTAATTTCAATCATAAACAAACCTTGATTAGGATTCAAGCTTCTCCAAGCTTCTTCCGCTTTTGTTCTGCGAGATAATCCTTGCGCCCTCTTCCAAATGACCCGGCTTATTGCAATGGAAGCAAATTCCTTTGCTAGCTGGATCAGGTTTCTTTTGATCCTTCACTTTCACCTTTCCCTTAGCCTTCTTGGATTTCTTCTTTTCAGAAGATACCTTGGGCCTCTTCCTTTTCTTGGAAGAATCATCCACCAGTAAGACATGGTTCTTCTTGGATGGGAAGTGACCTTCAGCAGTTTTCAACATGTTAAGTAATTCAGGCAAGCTGACATCCAACTTATTCATGTGAAAATTCACAACAAATTGTGAGAAGGTGTCTGGGAGTGACTGCAAGACTAAATCTTGACTCAACTCCCCATCCATGACGAACCCAAGCTGTCCAAGACGCTCAATCAGTTGATCATCTTTAGGACATGAGTCTCAACAAGAGTGCCCTCGGTCCATCCGAGATCGGAAGAGCTCCTTAGATATTTCATATCTAGCAGTCCTACTTTGCTCACCATACAACTCTCCAAGGTGCAGTAAAGCATAGTAGGAGCATCCATGTTTTCATGCTGACGCTGAAGCTCGTTACTCATGGATGCGAGCATGATGCATTGAGCCACAGATGCATCATCTTGCCACTGTTTAAAAGTAGCAATCTCTTCCTCAGAGGCTGTCTCTGCAACTTTTGCAGGTACGGGCGAATTTAGGACATAAGAAATCTTTTCAAAGAAGTGAGAATAATTCTCGATTCCTTAACCAAATTCAGGTAGTAGTTCGGTCCAAATCGGTTTGTTAGCATCAAGTATGCTACGCAAGGAAATTAGTGAATGTGACATTTTCAAAATTCGCATGTAAAAAGACGATATTTTAGCAAACATTCATTTAATTAATTACCAAAATAAATTAGGTCTTATTTTATATTGGTATCTCCCACTATTTTCTTCAAACTATATTACCCTCATTTATATAGTTCTAAGAAATCTAATTAAAGTTTTTGCTAGTGAGAATAAGGATCCCATTTCAAATATATATAGCCTTGTGGTGACACAACAAACTATATATAAATAAATAGGTAGACAACTCCTTGTCAATTACATCAACATGTAACTCCTTATGTTTTGCCTCTTAGATTATTTTGATCAAGTGGTGGCACATCCGAATCAAAATTATCTAAGTTAAGTCCAACCTAGCACTTCCATATATTCAAAAAGAAAATATCGCCTTGTGGTGACACAACAAAACAATATTGTTCAATTTTCTTTATAAGCATCAAATGTGATAAATTAACATCTTAAATACTTAATACTTGCCTTGTGGTGACACAACAAACTCATATTAAATATTTAATACTCTATTAATTTTATCATGCTAGAAGGCGACGCTCGATATTCTAAATATCTTTGAACGCTTAAGACTTAATAAAAAACTTTGAGGATTTGTTATTATTTGTATCATCTTGTTTAGCGCAGCATGCAAATATATATATAAAATACGCATCGTATTATTATTAAACATGCAAGCATGTTTGCATAATATATAATATATATAATACTAGCATGCATATAGAATACTATATTCTACCCGATTGATTATGGACTTTTATTCTAGTTTGGTTCACTAGAGCCACCAAGTGAACCAAAAGGTCAAACCCTAGGGGTGCAAAGAATAAACATTTAAATATAACTATTACATTTAAACCCTGGCTCCATTACAAACGGGTCTTTTAGCGCTCCTTAGCTTTTGATCCTCGGTTCTTGAAAAATTCTAACTAGTCCTATTATATAAACTATTTAATTTAAATAGAAACCTTGATCGGCAATCGAGGAAGTACATAGAGAGAGATATAGAATTTACATCAAGAAGAAAACCAGTAAAAGATGAGGTACGCAGAACCCCATTTAATAAAACCCATTCATTCAAACATCCAACTAAAATAAATCCAATCACATTGGTCAATTGTCCATAATCAATCCCATTTATTATCATACATATCACCATATGTATCAATAAATAAAAACATTCCATATATATATGAAAGTATCATTTAATGGGCAATTTTATGTCAGTATGAAATCCAATTTCAAGATTAAAATAAACTCTTTTATTTTAATTATAAAATTATTAAGATATTATATAATATAATATAATAATATTAACTACTTAAAGGACGTACGGTTTATATATATATATTATATATGTATAATCTGTTAACAGATCTATATAACATATATATATATATATATAATATATATATATATATAATATATATAATATATAATACCCACACTTGAACTTAATGACGACCAAAAAATTAGCGAGTGCAGATAATCAATACGGTTTTCAAGTCATAAGTAATCCGTGAGTGTACAAAGCAATTAGCAGGTGCCACGGTTTTGTTTTTTTTTTTCGGCAAATATTTTTTTTTTTCATAAAATAATAATTTTATATAACAAATTATGCCCAATAAATTATTCAAAATATATACCCATACATATATGAAATCAAAATAATTAATAATTCGCATAAAGTTTGGCTCATGATACCACTGTTAGGTTTTGTGAAAATCAAAGTAGCAATCAAATTGCAAAAATAGCGGAAGCGAAATAAAATCAGATTTTAAAATTTTTTCACAAACCAATTACCCGGATCATCCTTTATGCATATTATTAATTAAACAAAGAATAAGGAATTATGAAATCATACCCTTGTAGAAACGAGCTTCCTCAGGTACGATTTCACCTCCTACTTCTCCGCGATCTCCTTGAATCTCTGGGTTGATTCCTTCCTTTGATCAATGTAAGCCACCCAAGTGTATGGCCTCTATAGGTGATCCACCAAAGAAGAAGAATTTTTCAAGAAGAAGGGGTATTGGCTCAAACCCTAGTTTTTCCTATCTGTATAGAAAAAGGAGGCGTACTCTCCAACTCTAGGAATTACGTATATTAGATATCTGGTATAAGACTCCTCTTATAAAGATATCATGTAACCCTATTTTAATTAAAATAAGGTATTATTTATTTAATTAAACTCTTTTAATTAAATGGGCTCCCTAATCCTATTAGGGGTAATTAATTAAACTCCTTTAACTAATTTTCCTTCCTAATCCAATTAGGAATAAATGAGAGTACTTATATTAAATTAATTCCTAAACCTTTTAGAAATTAAAATAATAATAATTATAATAATATTAATAAGACTCCTCTTATTAATTTATATTTAATATTTCTAAAATATTAAATAATAAATATTAAGATATTTAATTTATTCTATCACCATAGATTAAATTAAATATACTTAACATATTATTACAATTATGCCATTAACTTCTTAAATAATTATTCTTTCTTTTATGGTGTGACCCTTTAGGTTCTCCATATTAAACCCATTGTGAATAAATCAATAGAACAATTTAATCTCATTTAAATAAATAAATTAAACAAATAATTTATTTAAATAAATAATATTTATTCTATAATAGGATAAGCCTCCTAGCGATCAACGACTTTCCGAGAATATAGATTTCAACATTAATCATAAAAGAACTTTTGAGTAAATAGTTACCGTATAATTCAATCCTTCCACCATACAATGTCCCAATTAAATATAAGACATGGAATTACTGTCAAGTCTTATTTTATTTAATTATATGTATTTCGATTCTTAAATGCACAACTCCTAATGAATACAAATTAGAAACTACTTTCTAATTTCATTCCACCTTGTCCAATGATTCCTGGGTTGTCATTTATCGAATCACATAGGACATTTCTCCTTTTACAAAGTGGTAGATTCTTTATTGATCATTCATTATCTTCATATATAACTTATTACACCCAAGCATACCCTTTGATATACTCTAAGAGTCTTAAGGAATAAGTCAAAGTGTAATTCATTATATATAAGATACTATGATGATCTCAAGTCTAAGGATCATTTGTACTACTATCACTACTGAATTCCTAATGATGTAAGTAAAACTCCATTAGGTATTCCTTAGCGAGTCAATGCTCAATTGAACTTATTCTCTAATAAGCACCTACATACTTGCTTTTAGTGTCTCCACACAAATGATCATGAGATCAATCATCCTCATCCAATGAGCAAGCAACGTATGTACCAATCTATCCTGGATTCACTAATCCCCAATTTAGTAATCCAATGATTGGGAACTATTTTAGTTTTAAGCTTTCTAAGAATTTAGATCTCATTAGAATGATCATCATCATTATTCTAAAAGCGTTGCTTAAAACTATGGGTTTATCATATATTATTAAAACAAAGACCATGTAGATAATAAATGCCTTTAATAAATAATTCTTTTATTAATAAATAAATAAGATTGATTACACAGTATATGCTTTATCATCATACATGATTGGCTTGTATGCATAATACTTTCAGTACGACATGGCTATCTCCTAGGTAAAACAAAACCCCTGCCGTCTAAATGTGCCAGTCGGTCTCAAGTGTGACATAAATCACACATACAACATGACCGAGCTACCTATAAACATTCCTGCCGGATAAGTGCGATGATGTAGTCGACCTCGGTGTCTCTGCGATGATCATCGGTCTGATGGTATGACCCTCCCGAGAGCTCTCATTGCCATAATGACGCCGATATCCAGCTCATCCATGTACCGCGGCATGAAGACGTATGATAATACGCATAAAAGCAGTACATCTACTCTGGATGAACGCCAATGGTCCTCCGGTGTGGTGAAATCCCCGAAATGACGTGCATAGCTGTCCTCAGAGCCAAACCTGTCAAACAAGAAATACTGGGATATCACGTGGCTGGATGTAATCTCGTCCTGGACCACTCTACGTCTCAATTCGGTGAGGGTCATGAATTGTCTGCTCATGTCTCCAATAGCCATATGCACGCAAGGTCTGTCCAGTGGTAGCATCGTCAACCGTGTATACTCTTCCAAAGTAGGAGTCAACTCATGGGTCCCAAATCGAAAAATCTGTCTCTCCGATACCCAGTGCTCTAGCATGCCCTCTACAAATCCTGTGGGAACCTAAAACATCAACAAGGTCATAGTATGCTACAACAAATCATCTACGATCACCATGTCTGATGGTGATATACTATCATACCATGAGCGCATATCAGCTACCACTACAAATGGTGGGGTATGATCAATACGGCTAACTGTCGAAGAAGACATCTGTACAGGCCGTGTCATAAGACCATCCAGGGGTCAATGTTGAATATCTCTGGATATACATACATATGCATAACATAATAACATGCATGATATAATAGATGGCAATATGATATAGGGAATGGAAAACTGTACATACATTCCTAAGTATATCATCATCTAATACATCTCTGTACAACTAAAATACAGGAAAATGGGGCGAAGCTACCCAACATACAACAGAGGCTTATCAAAAGAGATAGCAAGAAATACATCAGAAAAAGTCAAGAGTATCGATGTCTACATCATCGATCCTGTCCACCTGATGTAACTCCTCCTGAGTCACTAGATCTCTATCTACAGGGATGTCAGACCAATACAAAGGAGGATCTGCGCCGGCAAAACCATATGGGTCACCTGAGGGACCAGCGCCAGAGCTGGAAGGATCAAAAGTATCTACCTCTGCAGGATCTCTGCCCAAATGCCAAATGAAAAGATGTGACCGGTCCAGCTGCCGAGTCAATCTGTCAATCTGTGTCACATGAGTCGGATCTCTGACACAGGCTAGCCAATCCGTCATCATCACGGATCCTGGAACCATATCCCCCATAAACTGTGTGGCGCGGGTCTGAGCTCCAATCGTACAAGGGATCCACCAATGCTGGAACATCTCCTGAGAACAGGGGCCCTCTGACAATGTAAAGCCGTCAATCCCCATCAATGGGATGTCAATGACGGATGACTGCGAAACAGGCCAATAACGCCTGGCAGGAGGCAAGATCGGTATACGAATCTCTCCTGTAGTGCTCCTAATAGCACGCTCTTTTAAATAGAGCTCCCATCCTCCATCTGTAAAGAGAGGAATCCTGCGGGTGGAAATGATGTACTCTATTCCAGTCGGGTACCCATCCTCAAAACCAACTCCCAAATGCTCTCCAGAGTAAGGAATCCATGTGATGACATCGGCTGTTAATAACTCCAACTGTAGGCGACAATGAGTGAAACCCTCAGCAACAGGGACCTCCGCCAGTATGGAATGATGCCATCTCCGTCCTTGTCGATAGGTGTCTAAACCTAACACGCTCACAGGACGCAAACAAGAAAGCCTCTCATAGGCCCAAAACTGCCAACACAAAGGCAAACATCCGCTGTTAGTTAACACTCTTAACCCATACATGGGAAAAGACAAGAGAAACACTCACCAGTAGAAATGGGTAGAATCCTAACCACGCCTCGGTCAAGCCCTGCGATCGCATGCGCATTCCCCTGAGGAAATAGGCA
Source organism: Panax quinquefolius (assembly GCA_020205615.1). Lineage (NCBI taxonomy): Eukaryota > Viridiplantae > Streptophyta > Magnoliopsida > Apiales > Araliaceae > Panax > Panax quinquefolius. The sequence continues at coordinate 136,902,363 of CM035152.1, forward strand.
AAGGTGTAGGAACCCCAATCATAGTCTCCTATACGGTCCACGTGTTGAGTGGCGTTGATCAAAGCGAAGGACACCGTAGAAGAGTTATCTGCTATGAAGCAGCCCCTAATGATCATCAGGAACAATCGTCGGAAAATGAGATCCTTGACTCTCACATCATCGGGTATGGGCTCACTCAACAGCCCGCTCATAACATCTATGCTCAAAGGACCTGTACGAACAGTCCTGCCCTTGAGCGCCTCCGCTAGAACTCCCAACAAGGATCTCGGCAAAAGAGGGTGATATCCGTCGTAAAGGCACCCAAACCCCTCCAAACTCTCTATACCGTGATAAACCGCTAATCCATCAGTCATCATCATCACTTCGCAGATCTAGCAATGGAGGATGAGTGCGTGAAACCACCGCTCGAGACAATGCCCCGAGGTAACCCTGTGGACAACGATGGGGTAGAATGGAGAAGAACCTCCGAATCCCCACCATAGATGATCGCTTCTATAGTCATCATGCAAGGCCCGATACATAGAGTGGATGCTAAACCGCCCCTCGAGGTCAGTGTAGTGGAACCTACATCAAATGTAGATCAACATCGACTCCTCGACTCCTCATCAATAGGAAATAAGGAAGATTAAAGATCTAACTTCATACCTCGTTTGCGTGCGGTATCTTTGAAGGATGCCTACTCAAGTCACCCGTAAGATCCGGGTTCGCCACTTGAATACTCGCAACTCCCTACGGAACACGCACAAACAGAGCGGGAACCTCGATCGGCAGCATCCTCCTCCTCGTCTCGACATTCGGCACTTCAACCCGAATAGGACGTATCACCGCCCCGCCAAGTGACGAGGTCATCCTAACGTAACAAATGGCCGAGGCTCTTCAAAAGCCCTCCTCCGTACACCGTAAGTGGTCCTGCGGGAACTACTCTACCGATCCGGATCTATGATATCTGGACAGCAAGTCTCCAAATCACCTCAGAAAGGGTGTGGTAATTTCTTACCTGGAGTCTTTTCAAAATGCATTCTATGATTACATGCATGCATGCATGCATTACTTTAACATACATCTACAATAGTTAAAAATGCATGACTACCCAATACCTACATTTTGGGATGTATGTAACGATTGAAAAATTTGTAATTTGATTTAAATATTTATTGAATTAAATAAATATTTTAAATAATTTATTTATTGAGGAAAATAAATAATTGATGAATTATGGTGAATTAATTTAGTAATTAAATTGATTATTGATAATTAAATTGAGTGTTGATAATTTTATCTCAAGGATTTAATTTAAGGAAATAATTAAATTAAATCAATTGTTTAATATGTAAGAAAATAATTAAATTAAATGAATTGTTTAATTTAATGGAAATAAATTAAATATAGTGATGTGTCTAATTTATTAATTAAATTAGATATATAATTATTTATTAATGATAATAAGATTTTTATTATTAGTATTATAAGTTATTTAAATTAACTAAACTAAGTTAATTAAATTAATCAACTAAAAGTGTGACATAAAACTATATAATATAAATATTATTAAAATAATTTAGTTGGGAGAGTTTTGGTTAGCCAAACATGGCCTTATGGCCTTTGGCATTATTCTAACTGACAAGTCTTTTTATTTTTCTAACGTAAGGGAGCGTGGGAGTGGTTATATTTTTCCTACGTGTATTGTTTTCTAAAGCTTGCTAACAGAGGAAGAGAGAATTGCTGAGTATTGAGGGTGAGAAATTGAGAGAATAATCTTTGTGAGATTGTCAAGAGAAGGAAGAGACTCACCATCTTATGCTAATCAAGAAGATTAAGGTATAATTAACTCCTAAATCTCTAAATTTTAGTTTTGTCTGAGTTCTCTGTAAATTGATTTTGTTGAATTGTTGTTTCAAACGTGATTATGTGATATTGGTTATATTGTATAATATGTTGTCATCATGTATCAGTGTTGTATCAGTTATTCAATTTGTGAGAATTGGGTTTATAGGAGGGAATTGAAATATCAGTGTTATGTTCGTATAAAATGGCCTTAGAAATTACCAAATTTCTTGTCCAATGTGTGTAGTAATCTGTAAATAGATGCTTATATATGGTAGTTCATTGAGATACGAACATAACGTAATTTGAATGGAATGATTTGGTCAAGTAACGAGTTCACAGTGATGATTTTTGGGATAGACTATAAAAAATGGAGTTTTATATGAAAAACATGAAAATTGAGAAATTAAAATTGTAATAACCCATTTTTTTTTAAATTATATATCAATTGATTTTATCTTATACAATTGTGTTTAAATTGAAAAAGGTAAATAATTTTGTTTCCCTCTTTTCTTCCTTGTTTGTTTGAAAAAATTAAATTCGTTTAGTAGATAATTAAATAATTGATTAAATGGAAATTGAGGAAGATAATTTCTTTTGTTAAAGTATTGTGGTAAAATCATTCGGAGCGGGAAGCTACTTGAGAGATAGAAGAGTCTATTCGAGCGGAGTATCCACATCTATTGATAATTAGATACGTTCATTCTTTTGATTCCGGGGACGGAATCCTTTTAACGGGTAGGTGATGTAATACCCGGTAAAAAATAATAATAATAATAATAAATAAATAAATAATATTTAAATCCATATTTAATTGGGCTTTTCTTATATTTGGGTCAAACTAGTTATTTAATTTGTGTGGGCTAATAAATATTAATAAGTGACGGATAAATTAATTTAGTATAATTTGGGCCTTAAAAATTAATTGGGTTTAATTTAATTAAATGTGGGTAATAATAAATCCTATTAAAATTAGGAGAGTTAATAAGATATGTTAATAAATAAATATCTAAAACCTAACCCTGTGTTAATTAGTTCTGTTCGGATTAAAAACAATTGTGCGTGAGGCGAAAAGGAAGAACAAAAGCGACAACAAAAAAGGAGGAAGAGGAATTGAAATTCCTTTCTAGCATATATGTAAGTCTGCCTTTATTTTGTTTTCAAAATTATTAGGAGTATAAATCATTTTAAGTATATTATATATATTCAATTGATGACACCATATGTATATATATACAATTAACCATGCATAAGCATGTTCTGCGCTCTTTAGCAATCATAAGCTATGTACTTCTTTGAAATAAATGTTGCAGTTTAATAACTTAGATATTATATTTATATATATATTGAGCATGCAAAAAAAAAAACAAGCAAAACGTTAACATGATGCAACAAAAAAAAAAAAAAAAAAAGCTGATGTACTTGTTATATAATAAGGACTATATATATATCATGTTTAATTATAAGTTTGTTGGACGAATTTTATATATATTATTTTACTAAGTATTTAATTTATGAAGCGTATAAATCGAATTAGTGAATCAAATTGAAAGTTATGTATATTAGTTTAAACTAATTAATCTGGTTGATAATATTATAAAATTTACTTGGTAACAAATTTAACAATATTACGTAGTTAATCTGTAAATTTAAAATAAAATTTTATTTTATTTTATTAGATCGGATTGAAGGAGACTAGCATAATCTTATTTAAATTTTTGGGTATTATGTTGCTCAATTCAGGTACGGATTTCGTACTCCTTCAGCGATACTCTTATTAAATTTGATTCGTTCGTTTTGTTCCTTATTTTGAATTTCGTTATTATTTCACATAATTGTCTCTTGTGAAATTCATATAATAGTTTTATTTTGGAGTTGATACATATGACTCGTAATTGTACTCTTTGAATTAGGTTATCATGTTTAGTATTTATTTTTGATAATTGTAGAGCGGTTCATGTTGCTACTTTCTTTTTAAGGCATTGTGACTATGATTTGATTTGGTTCAACATGTACATATAGAACCCTTTTGTTGGTTTTATGCCGCATGTGTTGTGATATGATATTTTTGTTAGAATGTACCGTAGGGTATACCTGAGCTATAACTACCTGTGGGGGTACCACAGGCATGTCGTCTTTGCACGAGAGGCATGACACTTTCCGTGGCGGTGTGATTAGTCCACGGCGTCTCCGTTTGGGATTCGGAGGAAGTGGGCCATTTGGTGTTTTGTTGTGGGAGGCGTATGGGTTAACCCTAATTTTCTGTTCTGCGGATTTATGATGTTGTGCCAAACACACCTATCCGATTTGCATACATTTGGATTCGCGATCCAATGTGTGATTTGCCTGTGTGGCATTATTTTGACTTGCCTATGTGGCATTGTTTTGATGTGCATGTGTGGCATTATTTTGGTTGCCTATGTGGCATCATTTGATTTGCTTGTGTGGCATTAGTTTGACTTGCCTGTGTGACAATGTGTATTTCTGAGCTCATTCGGTATGAAATAACACCCAACCATTTGATTCAGCCTATTATCTCATTGTATTGGTTTTGTTTATTTCTGTTCAGGTTAATTCATTGAGTTAGTTACTTCAGTTCGTTATTTATTTACTCTTTTGTTAATTCAGATATATTCCATTCAGATCTTTGGAGATTATATTTTTGTCAGTATTTACACTTGAGGCTTTGTTCAGTATTTTGTCTCAGTTGTTTTCATATATCACCAGATATCTTTTGTATATCTCAGTATCCGTCTTTGGGCAATTGGCTCATCTTTGATTTTTCTTCCCAGCGAGTTTGCGCAGGGGTGATTCAGGGCTAGTGTGATGAGAGTGTTGCCTTTGACCATCTAGGTTAATTCAATTTTTTTTATTTTTTTTGGTGTTGATTATTTTGACTTTAGTTGGAGAATTGTATTTAGTACTTTATTAATGGATCACCATTATTAATATTTTGAAGTTATTAGCGCTCTGTTTACTTATTTTGAGGCTTGTTGTGCTTTGCACGTGACCTCCCTTTCCTTTTCGGGAAGGGGGTGTTACAAAAATAGTTCTAGTTGTTGTTAAATTGTGCTAAGTGGTTGAATATGTTAGCAATCATGATATGATAGTTGTATAATTATTTTACATGTTGTTATCACCGTTTGATGGGTGAATTTCGTGTTAGTTGGGCTAAAATGGCTACTGCTCACTTCTCTCTCGTATGCAATACGAACACTTGGCAACTGCCACGGCATGTTAAGGCAAAAATGGCGCGACTCTGGCGGTCCCAAGCCTAAGTGTGGCGCACCAACACCACACCTTAATCGACACGATGAGAGGTCCAGCTTGTTTGTTTGGTGTCGTCGCACAATAGACTTATATTAGTATTGTAAGCATGTTATTGATGTTGAGACATGATATAAACTATAATAACAGATGTCAATGTGTTGAAATGCAAAGTGTTAAGATTTGAAATATTTATTTAAATAAGTTATAAAATGAAACCAAATGAGATATTTTTTAAAGATAGAGTGGACGATTAAGTTATGTTGATCAATGTGTAATTTCAGAATCGTTAAGTATGGTAGCTTACGTGGTTAGGTGCTAAGTTAGGGTTGTGACTTAAATGATGGTTTAAACCCTAAAGTTAATATTCATGCGATTAATTGTTGTTGCGATTTCAATGATATATGTAGGATAATTGGAGATTATTTCATTTGTGTAGCTTACAATCAAGGCAAGTTCTCTAACTCTATTTTATATTTGTACAAGTTTCTAAACCTTATCTCTTTACAATTGAGCAAGCTTTCGAACTTCATTCTTTTCATATCGAATGCAAGTTTCCATTCCTATATTATTGTTGTTCAAGTAATTGAGCAAGTCTAATCTATCTTGCGTATGTTCGTACAAGCTTATGTAACCTAATTCGTTACATCGAGCGAGTTTTATTTTCCTAATTATTATTCAAAGCATATGTTATTCTAATACATTGATTCAAGGGAGATTGTTTTAACTCGTCCATAGCACTTTGCATGTATATCATGTTTATTCGATTATGTATATTGTTGATATCCGAACTTTGACTTTAATAGCCTTGTACAGTTACATATTCTTGTGTTAAACCTTTATTGGTGGAAATTGAGTAGTGTTCTAAAATTTCTAGAAACACTAAAAAGCTAGTTCCAAACTAAACTTTCTTTAGTGCGGAAATTCTAAATTCAAACTAAGACAACAACCCTAACATAGGGGATTTTGTACATGTAATGTTTAAATGTTTGTGCACAATACATGGTACAAAGGGCTGATCCCCCTAAGTACGTTAAGAATGGTCCGTATAGTCTAAATGACTGTTAAGGTTGAGTAATAATACCTAAGTACCAGGGACATAGTTCGTGGTCTTAAGACCCTCAGATAATTAAAGTTCGAACTTGTTTTCTAGTTTGATTTGTAGAACAAGTTCCTTATTGTTCAGCTTTCTTTGTTCACTCTCATTTTACCATCATTGCTACTTTTTATATCAGTGAGCATTTGTTTGCTCACTCTTGCAATTAACACTGTAGCTAAAGTGGAGAAAGTTGATGAGCCGTCGACTAGCAAAGGCAAGGGCAAGATGTCCAAATGATGAAGACTTTTGAGAATTTTATTTTAATGAATTATGTTTCAAGACTTGTTTTATTTTATGAGGTATTCCGCAAACTGATGTAATAATTTTAAGGTTAGATTACCTGGGATTTATTTTGAGATGATGATGTAACCCTTTAATGGGAAGGATTATTGTTTAAGTTATTTAAATTATGTTTTTATCCTTTATTGATGGGTAGTTAGATATAATAGTTTTGACAAGTGAGCACCAAATCCTGTGGGAATGAAGTACCTGGATTTGGGGGTGTCACAATGTATACCTATTTTGGGAGCGTCACACAACCCTGGGACTCAAAATCATCAAATCAAACCCCGATAACAACCCCGGGAGATCAAATCAAACCCCGGGAGATCAAGTCATGCCCTGGAGACAACCCCGGAGATCAAACCATCCTCAGAGACAACCATAAGAATTGTCAAAAGTCAAATGACAATCCAATCTCGAAGACAACCCTGAGAAAAGACGGCTACAACTACATAAAGCCCAGAACCAACCCGAGAGGGGTAAAATAGTAATTTTGCCAACTCAACGTCAATTCAGCCCAAATCATTGCAAAAGAAGTCATGCAGAACCATAACATCAATCCGGTGAAAGCGATAAAGAAAAGATGACTTCAACGCGTGGATCGCGAAGACTTGAAGATCTGGTCATGGACCTATCTTACTGGATTCGAAAAATGTTAATCCCAAGTCATTGTGTTGCTCTCGTCAAGGACTTTCTGGAAAGGTATAGAACGCCTCCATCGAATTCCCGGATTGAAAGTTATGAAGATTCGAGCGGATAACGTGTTGGCCCGAGTGCACGTACTTCGAGACAACAGGACCCACGGGGCCCAGGCCCACCGGCGTTACAGAGTAAACTCCGCTGACTACTTTGGTCTATAAATAGACCCCCCCCATCAGCCAAAAAAATAAGAAAAAAGAAAAAAAAACTCTGTCCATTTCAACTCTTAACCCCACCTATAGTGTTCCAAACTTCAATATTCTTATTTCTAAACACTTGTATACATATATTCTACGATATATCAAATTTAACTCTGGTGGCCAGTTTTTCAAGCTCAGCGATTAAAGATTTTTTCAAATTTAAAACTTTCTCTTGCTTCAATATATATATATATATATATATATATATATATATATATATAAAGAGAGAGAGAGACTCTCATGGAGATTAGTTATGTCCGGATCATCGATCCGTGATTTTTCTCTCTTTAATATATATATAAATATATATAAACTTGGACCAAAACAGTTGAGCACAGTCGACTATCGATGACTTTTACTTGCTTTCATATATATATATATATATATATATATATAATCCGGATCTTAAAACTCACTTCTTATCATTCATTACCTAGCTCACTTTTTTAGCTACGGATCCGTGACGGTTTTATTATACAATCTGTCGTACATACTTTTAAGCGACGCTATATGTTGTCCGTCGCTAAAAATATGTATTTATTTATTGAATGAATCAAACCGTCACGTAGGAATCCGTCATTAAAGGGTATTTCGAGTGAATTGAATAAAGGGTGAAATTGAAACTTAAAATTGAATCATATATATATATATATATATATATATATATATATATATATATATATATATATATATTTACCAATTTAACATGACTTGATGAATTATATGAACCGGACCGGACTCTTTCACTATGCAGTCCCAAATTACAAACATGAATAAGCAATCACTTTTCTGCGAATTCATCCACAACAAGTTTTATTTAGTTTAGCAATTAGCAGATTCATTTTCGTATTGATCTTGATTTTGATTTCGATTTCGATTTCTTCCCCCATCCCAGAATTGAATAAAAAGGAAAAGAGAGTAATGGGGAAATGGACACCATCATCGTCGTCCTCATGCTGCTGCGATTATCGGTACTTACTCGTCGTCGCGGCACTAGCATTCTTCTACTTCCAGGTAAACTCCATTATTTTACTAGTCTTTTCTGTCATTTCATTGCTTCAAGCCCTAATCTCCTTGTGCGTTATTCCTATGCAATATCCCCTCGGTTACTCCCTAAAAAGAGTCTTTCAGTTAAGGTTTGCGTTTGAGATTTGCTATTTATTTATTATAATTATATTATCATTAAAAGATTCAACTGTTAAATATTCTTCATGCTTCTAATTTTTTTTTGTCTTCTTTTCTTTCTATAATGAGAGATGTGATGAACGTCCTACATTCTCTGTAATGCTAGTTTCATTTCAACTCCAATCTAGATGATAAAAAATATTGCTAGACATTGGTATTCCATTGCATGAAAACTAAAAATGTTGCAATTTCGTGCATTTGTGTCGTATAGTCCAAAAACTCTCCCCAAACTTCATAGCTGATAGGTAGTGGTGCGAGATTCTTGGGGTTACTGATGCAGGAATTTTTGATAAGAGGGCAAGGTTTAAAATATTATAATATACATTAAAATTATTAAGAAAGATTATTTTAAAATAAAAATAATAAAATCAAACAAAATCTTGAAGGAGCGCAATCAAACTATCAAATACAAATCCTCAAGAAAAGCTCTCAGCCAAATAAATGAATATAAACAATTAAACACTTGTCCCCAATCAACCATGTGATAAAAACAATTAAGCTGAAGTCCTCAAGTATCTCTACTAACCAATTGATTAAAACAATTAAAATCAAAATAACACAACATATAATTGTTAAAAAAATTAAACAAAGAAAAATAAATTAACACAACATATAATTATAAAAAGTAAACTGAAAGAGTAACAAAGTGGCTCTTAAAAGTAATGGATTCACATTCAATAACATAAAGTAAATTAAACACAACATATAAATTTAAAAAGAAGAAGTTGTTAAGAGTTTATTTATGTTTAAGGATTTGGCCTTTCAATGAGATTCAAGAGAATTAGAAATGAAGAGGTGTTATTTGTTTAAAGACTAGAGAAGGACTTGAGATTAAAATTTAGGAGAAAAAATTGAGTGATAACTTAGGTTAAGTTGTCAATGTCAGTCTTATGTTACAATTTCAGTTAGTAGCGGTCATATTTATTTATTTTTGTAAAAAACTACCTTTATTTCCCTATACCAACAAAAGTATTTGAAATTAAAGCGGGGTTCACTTGCACCCCCGCCCCTATTTGGGTCTGCCCATGGATTCTTGGTTTCATAATTAACATTTTTTTCTCAATAGAACTGGTTTTTGACAAAGGCATAGCATGAAAGCAGGCTATGTCCGCGTATTGCCATTAAGGACCTTAAATAATACAAAATTGGCAATGACAATGCAGAAACTCATAGTTTTATATTATTATCCACAATCATGCATATATTGTATGAGTTGCATGTAATTAATGTGGATGAGATTATCTTTAATCTTCCTACTACTTATTCTCCCACAGATGCGGCTTTTTGCCACACAATCTGAATATGCGGATCAAATTACTGCTGCGGTAAGTCTTGCCTTTTTCATTTGATTTGTTCATGTCAACAGTTATGTATAGTAAATTTTTGATCTGCCATCTTGCTACAATTATTGATAACAAACTATGTAAATATATTACGATTTCGGAATGGGTTAAGTAACCAATGGATTTATTGTGGTCCAAAATATGTCACTTTTTCTTGAGATGGATAATAAGAGAAGTTTATTGCCTTTTGTTTTTCCTTTTACGCCCACCTATTTTCCTTTTGTTTTCATTTCCATTTTTTCCTCTTACTGCACTTTTGTTGTTTTATTCGTTTTCTTATGTCTTTCAGTTTTATCATTTTGTTTATTATTGTTATTATTTTTCTTCTTTGCTCTTTATTTATTTATTGCCTTATGGTCTTTCCAACTTTTTCATGCGTTTCATTTGCAGTGTACCCCAACTAGGGTGGGATAAAAGGCATTGTTGAGTTGATTAAGTTGATGTGTTATCTTTTAATGGATTTTTTAGTAGATTGAAGTTAAGGGGGAAGGGGGAAGGGGGAAGGGGGAGGGGGGGGGGGGTTTATAATTATCTGTAAAACATAAACTAAATTTTTTTGTGTGCAAGAGCTTGTAAGTTTCATGGGTTTTACTTGTCTTCAAACTTTTACCGTTAGTAGATGTACCTTTTTCTGCAGTACTTAGCATATAGTCGCACATTGGATTAAACAGGTGGAAGCAGAAAATCATTGTACAAGTCAGATGCGGTTACTAATTGATCAAATAAGTGTGCAACAAGGACAAATTGTGGTCCTACAAGGTTCGTGTATTTCTCAATCAAGTCCGTTTTGAGCAATGTTCTAAAAAGTGCTGGCTAGAGTAGGTGATACGTATTCATAAGTATCTGCAGAGTGTCGGTGCTTGACACGTATAAAATACGGATACGTCGATAACCGAGAAGTATTTGCTTCATAGATGGCATGGTTAGGCGGTGAGATTTAGTGCCTCACAATGTTTAGTGGACAATGTGGAAGGAACAAAATAGGCGCGGTTGTGAAGGGAGAGTGAGGCCGATTTCCCACATCCATTTTCTTTTCCCAAACCTCCTTTGCTTTGGCGTAATTAGGCGTTTCCTGGTTTCTATTGTGCATTTTGTTAAGTTTTAGGGAGAGTTTGCATAGGAACTTAGTGTTGGTATCTTTTGGAGGTTTTTTGCAAAGACGTGGTTTTGTCTGAGGCGTAGTTTGCCTTCTATTTCTCTTCTTTTTCTCTTATGCTTTGTTACTGCATGTGTGCTCGGGTTCGCCACCTTCTTGAGCCTCTAATAGAATTATTTTCTTAATTAAAAATTAGAGAAAACTAAAACGGCATCTTTTAAACTCTTTTCGCTGAATTTGGAGAAAAATTGCATTTCTTTTTTAAAATTTTGCTTCCCCTAGTCTTTTTCTCCTAATATTGACATCTGTTGCTGACCCAAAACGCATTAACATTCAGTTATTTTTATTTTATTATTAAATGTTGCTTTCATTTCTTAGTGAAATTATGTAGTTATCTGCCGTTCACAACTAAGGCCTTGTTATTTCAGAAGAAAAGAAACGTCAGGACGAGAAGTGCAGACAATTGAGGGTTCTTGTTCAGGATCTTGAAAGTAAGTCCCAGCTGTAATGCAACTTTTCCCTAGGTTTATCCTTGAACCATATGTTTTTTTTGAGATTTTTTAATAAGTCAGTCTATCTATGATTGTGTATTTGGTAAGAATGTCATATAGTGGAATACCTTCAGTAACTGTACTTTCTATAGTTTTAAAAAGCTTTCATGTCTTTCAGCTGCATTTACTTGTACATCTTCCAAATGTTGTTATCTTTTCAGATTAAAGCTCCACACAAGTAACTGCTGCCAAGAATGTTTTGGGCTATTTAATAAAAATTGTAGGAGAGAAAGGGAATTTTAGATTGAAATTTTTTCTTGGACCTTTAAAACTTCTAAAAGATCAATCATATATTAGGGGATATTATCCTTGTCACCTTCTTGATGACTGTGTGTAAGCCAGAAGAACTTTGGTTGAAAAGGAGCCAACCCACCTTGTTTGTGTACTGGAACAGCTACCACTTATATCAAAAGATTGTAGTACATGATCATTCTTACTTCTTTTCTATTTCCTTTTAATCTATAGTACATGATCATTCTTACCTCTTTTCTATTTCCTTTTACTTTTATTTGTAATCTATTTTCAGTTGTCCAAAAAAATATAGAGTGGAAGGTTACATTTTAGTAATTTAGTTTCCTTTTGGAAGGTTGAACATAGGTTTGGATGGATTGATATGGATTAGTAATCCATGGGTGCATTTTAAGTTCTTAATTCCAAAGAAGTCATATGAAATGAAATATTAAGGGTCCCGGAGACCAAGTGATATTGCAGCATTCTCTTGAGTTCAAATTGTTGTTCGGATGTTTGATATTCCTATTAACTACAATTATTGAACTTCTATTGTTTGTGCTTTTCTATGATTGACTTTGTACAATCTGCATCCCCTGCCTGTTTAGTGGGTATAGGAACATGTAATTCTATATAAGATCAGTGGACTTTAATATTTATGGTTGATAAAACAGCTCCTGCCCAAGTATTACTGGTTCTCTATATTATTTTCTTTGATCCAAAAGTTTGAGAGAGCAAGACTTCTTAAAATGGGGGACCCTCAACAATTCTGGCATTAACATAAATTTAAATTAGGCATTGTTTTTTTGGAAAAGTAGGTTTATTATTTTTGACGATTTTATAAGTTATGCTATTTCTTTTGACTATATTATGACTAAGAGTTATCAAAATTTTAAAATTGGGGGTATCATTTTGAAAATTTACTATGAAAAGTGAAGGTTTGAAAAAATGTTGGAGGGACAATGGTCCTCCACAGTCCACTCTATAGTGTAGCTCCTCCCTTGAACTTGTTGTCTTATATAAAATTACTTGCTAGTTGAAGGAAAGGTAAATGGGCCTTCTACAAGGAGTCTTGACATCATCAAGTTGCTACAGGAGGTAAATTCAAAATGAGAAGGCTAGGAATCCTATATCCTAAAGATTTCTAAATGTCTGTGCTGGTCTTTTTGTTTGATACCTGCATGCTCTAATCAGCGCTCCTCCTGTGGATCAGATGTATTTGTCTTTTAGAAGATAAAAATAAATAGATGGTTGTTAGACAAATCTCAAAAATCTATGGCAAAAATCCTACCAGATGATTTTCCTGACTTTTAAATTAATATTGTTACGATTCAGTGTTCTAAAGTGGTGGCCCCTAAGCGCCCCCAGTGTCTAGGCTGCCTAGGCACTGCTAAGTGTTTTCCTAGGTGGTCTTAATTAATTAATTATTATATATTTGTATATACCTTTTTCGTTGATAAGTAAGCATATACTTTATATAAATATTCTTAATTATACATGAAAAGTTACCAGAAAAACAATCTTATAAGTCGTAACAAATTCATTTCAAGCATTATAGAGCTTAAAAAAGCCTTCACTATGCCATTCTTAGCCATTATTGTAGTTTCATATTTGTAGTCTTTTCTTAGGAATTATTTTGACTGATTTCGCCAAGGAGGAAGCAGAAACATTGATTACATTTCTATGATAGCTCCAATATCTGTTAGAATTGTTGCAGTCTTTTTTATGTCGGACTTCTAGGACTTCTGCGCTTGACATCTCTTTTGACTTGCTCTCTTCAAACACACACATATCTCCTACTCCCAACATACAGAGAAGTGTTTATACTTTATATAAATGCATAAATGACCCATGCATGTGAAGTTTGATGGTTATTTTTTTGTGTTGCAGGGAAAGGGCTTAGAAAGATGATTGGGGAAGTGCAGGTTGAGATGGTTTAGAGAGATTTTGATACTTGTATATACGTTGTTATCCCATATTTCGTGCTTCTGTGCTTTCATTTTAATCATTCTATGGGTCAACTTTCTTTATTAGGTGCCAGTGGCAGCAGTTGTGGTTATGGCTTGTAATCGTGCTGATTATTTAGAAAGGACTATTAAATCTATCCTAAAGTATGTCTTTTGCAGTTCCTAATATTACGCTTTTTGTTAAGTTTATAAATTCAGCTGACTCAGCCTTCATGATACTTCAACTTTTCTAGATACCAAAAATCTGTTGCATCAAAGTATCCGCTTTTTGTATCCCAGGTACTCATCTAAATTAGGTTGTCTCCTCTATCTAGGCGATATTTATACATTGAGACCAAGGTTGATGGCAACTAAATTTTGTACCTTCCTTTTCTTCTCGAAAGGATGGATCCAATCTTGATGTTAGAAGGAAGGCTATGAGTTATGATCAGCTAACGTACATGCAGGTATGTAACCTGCTGATAATTAGAATTGTGGTTTGGCCTTTTTGTGTCAGCTCGGCCATTCATTACTTGGATTTTCAAGTGCTGCTGTACTCGTTGTTCTTGCAATAGTTTACTCATCAAATCCTGTTTAAGAGGAGATGGACTAGTTGTATCTGAGGTGCCACTTCCTTTAGCATAGATAAACAAGTTCTCTCATTAGCTGCTAGTTCTATGGAATTCCTGTACCTTCACCTACAAATATTTTTGATTGAAAGATAAAATTAGAATATTAAAAATACCTTAACAGGGTGATTATCGGGGTAGTTGAAATGTGTAAAATCATCTTAACTGTACCCAACCCAAAGCTTTCCTAAAATACTGAAGGAAGAAAAGAGCCTGACAAAGATTCTTCAGTCAATAACTACAAAAGTGTACAGAAAAGAACCCTAGACCTCATTTAGACAATTTCTTGTCTCCAGAGCCCTACTATTTCTTCCTTGCCATATGCTTCAAGGAGACTTCTGAAACAAAAACTTGACATATATATATTGATAAGAAAGAAAAACTTGATATATAATCATTGTACTTCAAATTTAGTAAATATAACTTGAGTATACATTTGGGCAAAACAAAGATTTCTGATTTTTGGACCTTGTATATGCGTGTTTGTTTAAAGGTACTTGATTGCAAAGAACATGGCACAAGGTTTGAAGTTTCAATATGCTTTTGGTTGGTAGAGATTGAGAAATTTCTTTCTCTGTTTAGCTCAACTGATGTGCTTTTCAATTTTAGATATTTAGAATATCAATATGTGCATATTCATTGCAGCACTTGGATTATGAACCTGTGCATACTGAACATCCAGGAGAGATTATTGCATACTACAAGATTGCACGTAAGGATTGGTTCCCCCTGCGCTCTCAACTCCTTGTTCTCTTCCTTCTTTTACTTCTTTTTTCCTTGAATAAAGTTTTCTTGCAAACTGACACCAGTAAACCACTATTCTTTCTTTTCTAGGTCATTACAAGTGGGCATTGGGTCAACTGTTTAACGAGCACAACTTTAGCCGGGTTATCATACTTGAAGGCACAACTTTTTGAATTATTTCACTCTCGTCTCTCCTCTTTTCACTCTAACAATTTACTGAAAAATGTTGTGCATGGAATGCAGATGATATGGAAATCGCTCCTGATTTTTTTGACTATTTTGAAGCTGGAGCTGCACTCCTTGATAGTGATAAGTAAGCCTTGTTTGTGAATTTCAATTATTCAAGCACATTTTAGCAACATTTCATTCTTTGGAAGTTTAATACCAACAGTTGACAAACTCTGAATGTGGTTATGCACTTTGTTGGGTTGAAAATGTGACAGATCCATTTTAGCTATTTCCTCGTGGAACGACAATGGACAAAAGCAGTTCGTGCATGACCCTTGTAAGTTTATTCAATCTTGTTTCCGTGCAATTTTATATATTGAACCAAATTAAGCTAACAGCAAGACATGCATAATTGCATATTGACAATCATTTAAAATTTAACTGTTTCCAATTACTATTAAGCTCTATTGTGACTATTCCCTCCAGTGCTCCTTCAAAGCACATAATTACTTATTTGGATGAAATGTAGGATAAATTCATTTTTGGATTATGATTTTACAATATTCAAGTTGCAAAAGAGTTTCCCAGATTTGTTTGTTCATTAACCAAAGACTCTAGTAGGGTATGGTTATAAGATCCAATTTATAATTGGTTTCGAAATACTAATTAACAATTTTTTCACTTTACTCAACAAGTGGTCCTTCTCGATTTTGGTCAAACCGGTCAACATTGTATCTGGGCCACCTTCTCAATAATCCATCTGCTCCCTATTTCACCCTTGTAGCATTTTTTACATGATCCATATCACCTTTTGTTATTTGGTACCTTGTATAGGCACGGTTTCACTTGTTTGCCTGCTTTTGTTGGAGCTACCTCTAACCTCTCACAAGTGTACTTTTTATGGTATTGAGCTTTCTTGTCAATTTCTTTTTTTTTCTTGGACATGTAAGCGCATTTAATTGACTTAATCCTTTTAGTCTTCCTGCTGACCCCCCTGTGCCACTTTCAATTGATGCTATATCTACCCTCACTAGCAGCCATAAAATAGACTGCCATTTTAGACTCCTCATATTCTCAAATATCGATCCTGTCTCTGTTCCCTTGAGGAGATCATAACTGAATCTTTTCTAGCCTTGCCCCTGACATAATATGCCTGTCCCATCCAGTTACATTTATGGGATGCTTAAGTCTGGTCTGAGTCTATACACCTTTGTCTTTGAATATTAATAAAATCTATGTCTATATAATCCTGGTGGAAAGGTTATCAATAGTTTGATTCCTCAAAACTTCGAAAACTGTTATCTGATATGCTAAATAAATACTATGCAGATGCACTTTACCGCTCAGATTTTTTTCCTGGCCTTGGATGGATGCTCTCTAAATCTACGTGGAATGAACTATCTCCAAAGTGGCCGAAAGCATATCCTTGTTAACTATTGTATTTAATTTCTAATTCATACCTACAGATATTTCTATTCATTTATCTGATCCATCATAAGCAAATTCTTTAACAATATATTTACTTATTGGGATGATTGGTTGAGATTGAAAGAGAATCATAGAGGACGACAATTTATTCGCCCAGAAGTGTGCAGAACATATAATTTCGGTGAGCATGTATGTATATCCGAACCTATTTCAGGGTATTACTTGTTCAACTACACCCCGGCTTTGATTTTTTATGCTGCTCATCTCCTCATGAATTGTTCCTTAATCCTTGAAATAACAAATGTACTTGGTTTACATACGTAGAAATTTTCATTGCTTTGCGTTACTCTTTTCTCATTTAAGTGGAAATATCTGCTTTTCATACATCATAATACAAAGTCTCTCTCTCTCTCTCTCTCTCTCTCTCTCTCTCTCTCTCTCTCTCTCACACACACACACACACACACACACACACAGATGTGCTTGTACAAGTTTGCTCACTCAAATGTAGACACTCTACCCTATTTTTTGTCTACACTCAGTCTAACTAAAGTTTGGGAATCTACTCATTTAGGTTGTTATTTAGCAATCAACAAAGAGGTATATATTTTCTCTCATTCGTGTGCAGTTAGAGAAATTATTTGGAAATTGCATCAGTCTTCATCAGGAATAATAACACTCTTGGTTTCCTTTTGGATGCTGCTGTAGTAATGGTCTTGGTTAAGATCCCTGTTTATATATAAATCCTTTTTCTCCAAAAAAAAATAGTTTCCTTTAAAAAATTTCTTTTTGGACCCTTATTCAGTTTCTTGCAGGGTTCTAGTTTGGGTCAGTTTTTCCAAAAATATCTGGAGCCTATTAAGCTGAATGATGTCCAGGTATGCAAAAATTCACTTTAACCATTATCCTTTTGGTTCTGCATTTCTCTTACAATGTAAATAAGTTTTGTTTCTGCTTTGAAAGGTTAATTGGAAGTCAATGAATTTGAGCTACCTAATGAAGGTATAATATACATTTCGGAAGTAAGAGTTCACCTTACAATAAAAGAAATTTTTAAAGAGAGTACCACTCAGCATTCCAGACATTTGTTGTCAACTAATGGTATTTACATATTATAGGACAAGTATGTTAAGCACTTTGCTGAAATGGTAAAAAATGCAAGACCTGTCAGTGGAATTGATGCTGTTCTTAAGGCATATAATATAGACGGTGATGTGCGTATTCAGTACAGAGACCAGGCAGAATTTGAAAACGTAGCAGCTCAGTTTGGCATTTTTGAAGAATGGAAGGTAATATCCATTTGTCCGAGAATATATTCTTATGAATCAACACAGGATGATTATATTTGATTGTTTTTGGTTGAAGCTAGGAGCCTAGGATTTGTCCTCTTGCATTGTCAATATATGGTCTTTTAATTGGAATACCCCGAACTATTTGTTTCTCTATTTTGTAAGCACAGGTCTCCATTTTCTCATCATTTTCCTAAAAAATGCTAGTATGAAAATTATTCCTGTATTTATAGGCAGTCTCTCTCTCTCCCCTCTTTCTCACAAATCTGACCTAGATTCACTTGCACACTCTTTGCAAGACGCAGAAAATTATGCATTTTGAATAATTTCGATTTACTAACCAAAGTTTTCCACTGCTTATGCTTTTTGTACACATGCATGTAGGTCTGTTCCCTGAAGTAGATATTGTTTAATATTATATTTATGCATTTCTTTCCCCAAAATAACACTCCTTCAGGATGGCATACCAAGGGCAGCATATAAAGGGGTTGTAGTTTTCCGATGCCAAATGCCAAGACGTGTATTCCTAGTTGGTCCAAATTCTCTCCAGCAGCTTGGGATTGAACATGCTTAATAGAAAACGTGGTTAGTGAATACATACTGTTTACTTATGCTTGTAACTTTTTCATCATTATTAAATAGCTATATTTGTTGCATTCCTTTTTCATATATAAAATTTCAAAGCTAAATGTAATCTGATACTGGTGAATGTATCTTCTTCTATCTTGTAGACACAGTTTCAAGCAACAATAGTTCTCATTTCAGGTCCAACAGTGAAGCATATGCAGAAATATAATTGCTTGGGAGCATGCAGACAAATCATTTATTGATTATATTATCATGATTGCCTCAAAAATAAATATACCGTGTTTGTTACTGCCCGAGTTATTTTAACTATTCATAGAGTTATGTTATCACGTGAAACACAACAATATGTATATGGCAGGTGCGACATCTTTGTGGTCTTCAGATTGTCTTTCCGCGAAGAATAGTAGACTCGGGCAGAATCGCAATTATAGGCAAAAAGAGTAATTATCTTTTTGCTCATGCTATAACTCTCTTCTATCAGCACCTTTGAGGTAAGCATGTAATTGTGAGCTAACTTATAGCATTTTGCATCCATCCGACATTGTATCACATGAGAGAATATAGCATTTTCAATTTTTCCTGATAGTAATTGAATACATGGGGCTTTGATTCCCAGAGATCTTGTAAAATTTTTACTGTGTCCCTGTACCTTAACCATCATATATTTTTGGCATGGAATAGATGGGTTTTATACTACTAAGGAAATTGATCTTATGTATTGGAACTGAGGGAGTTGTGTTAGCCTGTTAGGTCCTATACATGAATGTTTATAGTCCTCTGCATCTTTTGGTCTTGTACATCATTGTTTGTGAGACTCCTGTGTTGGAACAAATTGGTTCTTCAGGAAAAGAGATGGGATTTACGGTAATTAGTGAAAAATAGTAGTCCAAGTGCACCTAAACCTAATGGTGCATTTTCTGTTTGATGGCCTAGTATTCATTTATTCTGGTCTGGATTACCAATCTCGACACTGAAACAGAATTTAAAGACACTCTTAACAGTTATGTAATTTTCTTTAATGTTACGTTTCCATGTGAAATAAAATAAAAATAGCTACAGCTTGAGATTCAAGATTCTTGTTTGGGCATAATATATAAGGAAGGTTTAATAGGTTGATACAAAATAGTAGGGATATTAGGAGGTAGGTGATAACTAATTAAGCTAGTTTATAGATGGCCTTGCTCCATCAAAGATGTAACACAGTCGTCAAACATCTCTTGAATAGACTTGAACTTGAATCCTAAATTCTTTAACCTGCTGGTGTCCAGCTCATAATATGGTCGATCAACTCTGTCGAACCTGAAATATATACATACATGTATAGTAGGTATAGACACGTTACGTCAATCCTAATTAAATATTTTATGGGGAGAGGTGTTATACTTGTACTTGCCTCTTTGGAATTGGTAGGGTTGGATATCGTGGTGATAGAATTGATGTGAGCTCATCATTGTCCAAAACAGTAGAGCTACAGATGTATCGTCCGTGGGCCTCTTCCCGCTCATAAACCAGGATGTGGCAGAGCGCCACATCGTCTATATGTATATATCCCATCCTTCCATGCCATTGGAATTTTATGGTCTCCCCTGTTTATTTTATATTAACAACATCATATTGTCAAATTAAATGACCGTTATATATGTTATGTGGGTGTATGTAACTGTACTTTCAGACTTTTTTTTTGTTAATTAGAGCACAAATATATAGCTAGCTATATATACGTTACCTTTAAGCAAGCCAAGAACATCAGCTGCAGTAGAACATAAATCAGGAGGTAAACTAGGTCCGATGACGAACGAGGGGAGAACTGTGACTAGATCGATGTTGTTCTCTTTGCAGAACTCCCATGCAGCCCTCTCAGCTAAGGTTTTTGATAATACATACCAAATCTTGTTGCACCAATAAATTAAATTAATTAAGAATATAGAAAGAGAAAAGTTTAAAGAGGAGAGGAGAGAAGAAGATAGTTTTTATGAAGGAAGAAGAGTTGAATAATTATTATTAGATATGAATGATACCTCGAGTCTCTCACAGAGTTCCACGGAACTCCAAGAATACTCGTCCAAAGGCACATTTGGGTTGAAATCATCTCTTGCTCTTACGGTTGAAGAAGAAGAGGTGAGAACCACACGGCTTAATGATGGATTCCTTTTGCAGGAGCGTAGGACGTTCAGAGTTCCATCAATGGCTGGTTTTAAGATTTCTGCCTATATATATATACATAAAAATAAGTATGTTAATTGCAACATTGTGGAAAGAGCTATCTAATTTCTTTCTGCCTGCCTGCCTATATATATATATATATATATATATATATATATATATATATATATATATGCTTGCCTTGGGATCATGGGCAGGGCGTCCAAGTACCGGAGAAGCAGTGTGGAAGACTCCAGCACAGCCAATGATGGCGTTGTCGAAGCTGCCTTCCACAGTTAGTTCTGCCTTCACCAGTTGGAGTCTCTCTTTGGCCCCTTCCAGCTTCCATAGATGAGCTAATTTCTTCTCATTTCCTGCAATATAATATAACATTCATGTATGAGCAATGTTCTAAAGGAACTAGGCGGGAGGGGGGCGCCTAGGGTCCTAGGCGGGGTATGAGCGGGGTCTAGGCAAATTTTTTTATTTTAAGCCAATTTTAATATTTTATCTTGTATTTATCCAAACAAAACAATAATATAAAGTAAAACTATCTATAATAAAGATAATAAAGGCATTTGGTTAAAGTTTAAACACATTCATATTGTTAATGTCAAAGTTCAAAGACAAACATGCAATTGTTCAACGTTCAAATATATTTTTAACGTATTAGTTCTATTCATAAACAAGATTGTTATTAAATAATAAGATTTAAAATTTGAAGAATTTAATTCAATATTAAAATTTATGAAACTAAACATAAATTTAAGAATTAAATTAAATATTACTAATGTATTATTCATTTTGACTTGATGTTATTCACTTCTAGTTATGATTTGATATACTGCGACCTCTATTATGAATATTGGAAATCATTAGAAAAATAAATATATTAAGATCTGGTTTAAGTAGTTATTAAAAAAAAAAAAATCTCTTCGCCTAGCCTTTGTCTAGGTTCCGTTTAATTTATTGGAGGAATTTTTTTGCCGCCTTGGGCCTAGGTGAGGCATTAAGGGGGCCTAGCACCTAGGCGGAGCACCAATGGGGAGCTTAGCGCCTAGGCGGAGATTTTTAGAATACTGTGTATGAGTCAATTAGCTTAATAAGCTAGGTAGAGAGAATTAATTAATTAAAGGTGCCTAACCTAACCTGGATCTCTTACTGTCCCAATTACATGATAACCAGACAGGAGTAATCTCTTGATGAGCCATGAAGCCAGAAAGCCAGATGCACCAGTCACACACACTTTACCTTTCCTCATCGCTGCTGCTATTTCATCACCCCTTTCCAATTCATTCACTACCATGCATATATATATATATACCCAGTCATTGGATTTTATTAAAATTGCAGGAACTGTCTAGCTAGGAATTAGGATGCAAGGAAGGTGAGTCATGCATGTAAATTGCAGGAATTATCTAGCTAGGAATTAGGATGCAAGGAAGGTGAGTCATGCATGTTACCCCTCCCCCTCGCCTCCCCTCTCCTCCCCTCATAGTCACATAAAGGGAAACAAGGAAAAACAACACATAAAGACGCATTCTTGGGAAATGTTTAGTTTAATATTTGGTGGCGTGATAATTGAATAATTAATGATAGTAATTTGACTTCATTTTATCCTTTGTATTATGAACAATAAGAAAAAAATATATATATATATATATATATATATATATATATATATATATATGAAAAATGATCCATGTAGAGACGCGTTAATGCGTGAATTTATTTTGATTAATCTTTCATTCGACTAGTTCAAAATTCAAAATTAGAGTGAATGGGTTGAGATGAGGTCCGTATTCTTCCTCTAGTGGCCATCAAATTTTTTTTGTTGGTAGTTACTCTCTGAAGCAACTGCCAAGCAAAGCGAGTGTTTTTACCGGCCAGATCAAAAGTAATAGTGTTTAACTTAATTAGTTTTGTTTGGCCGGCCGAGAGGAGTAGCGACCAACAAAAAAAATTTAACTTAATTACTGATTATCCTTATATATACTACATAGTAAAATAAAATAATAAAAAATTATAAGTATAATCGATAATTATCCTATACTTATTAATAAAATAAGTATATAAGGATAATTACTTGATTATCGCCTTATAATTTTAATTATAAATAAAAATAGTGATTGAATTTATATTATATTCTTATTCAAATATATAAATTCAATCACTATTTTTATTTAATTATAATTAAAAATTATAAGATGATAATCGATAAAATTATTCTTATAGATATTTATTTTGTTAATAAGTATAAAGATAATCTTGATTATCCTTATAATTTTTATTATTTTATTTTGATTAATAAGTAGTATGTATAAGGATAATCGAGATAATCGATAAATAAATCAATTTTTTATATTTTCTATTTATAATTAAAATTCATAAGAAGATAATCGAGAATTATTCTTATACATACTTATTTTGTTAATAAGTATAAGGATAAGTATAAAGATAATTATTGATTATTCTTATAATTTTTTATATATTTTATTATTTTATTTTACTGATTAATAAGTAGTATGTATCAGGATAATCAGTAATTAAGTCAAAAAAAAATTTGTTGGCCCCTATTCCCTCTAGTGTTTTAACCTGTCGCTAGAGGGAGTAGCGGTCAACAAAAAGAATTTGGCTGGTCGCTAGAGAGAGTAGCGGTTGGGTCCTCATTTCAGCCATTTACTCTAATTTTGGACGGCTGAATGAGCGTTAGTTGAAACAGTCCCTCTAGCTAACGTATTTTATGGATCATTTATATATATATATATATATATATATATATATATATTTGAAACAAAAAATTACAGATAAAAAGTGTTTTTGTAATGTTTGTAAGTATGGACTTTGGATGGAACGGATAAGAAAATATTATAGTGTTGTTTATAAGTTTGTAGATGACAAATTTATTTTTCTCTCCCTTGAACAAACTCTCAACAATTAGAATACGGGTCATTGTGACGTATGTATATGCATGAAATGGAAAGAAATTAAGTCTCGATTTAATTTATTTTATTTTAGGGAGAAGGGTCAAAAATATTCTCGACTTTTATCGCGATATTTATCGAGCACTTTATATTTTTTTGTCTAAAAGTACCCTTAACGTTACAATTTTTGGGTCAATTGTATCCCTGTCGTTGATAGACATGCCAAATAGACTAACATCCGTCCAAATTGCTTACGTGGCTGTCACATGAAAATACTAATTAAAAAATACTAAATACTACTTAAAAAAATATTAAAATACTAATTAAAAAAATACTAAATACTAATTAAAAAAATATTAAAATACTAATTAAAAAAATATTAAAATACTAAAAAAAATCAAATTAAAAAATACTAAAAGGGAAAAAGTTCAAAAATGCCCCTGACTTTTACCGCGATGTTTACCGAGCACTTTATACTTTTTTTTTGTCCAAAAATATCTTTAACGTTATAATTTTTGGGTCGTCCGTGCCTCTGTTGTTAACAGATCTGTCAACTAGACAAACGAGGTTGACATTTGGACATATTTTACTGACGTGTCAAATAATTAAAACAAAAATTACAATCGTACCATCTGATGTGTATAAAAATAATATTTTATATATATTTGATAATTTATTTATTATGTGTATATCGTATATATTTTTTTCTTTATTTTCTCTCTCCTCAACTATCCCCAATATTCTCCACCACCATCCGCCGCCCATCACCGCTGTCCGCCACCCAAAAAAAATTCATGGAACCAATAATCCAAAACACACACATGCTCTTGGGAACTCAGGGGAGAGAGATGCAAACCCGTTGCAAAAGTTGCAAATGGATTTTGAGTCAAAACTAGAGTAATCAATTTGTATTTAGTCTTCATTAATCCTAACCGACCGGACCCATTAATAAAAGTCAATAACCTCCTTCCATGACTACAAGTCAACCCCGACCCCTCTGAATTGTCGATTCTCTCTCTTCTGAGTTCTGAGAGTCAGCCACGAGAATGGGCGACAGACGGCCAAGACAAACCCATTCTCACCAAAGTGATAAAATACAAATTGATTGTTCTAGTTTTGACTCAAAAGATCTCTCTCCCAGTTGGGTATATAAAATGAAAGATAATAAGGAGACAAAGTGAGATTCAGAGAGTGAGGCTCAGATCTGAGAAGAATGGTAGATTTAGAGAGAGAAAATGGATATGGATTTTTGGAAGAATGGTGGGTTTAGAGAAGAATCGTGGGTTTAGATCCGAGAAAAATGAAAGATTTTAGTATTTTTTTAATTTAATTTTTTTTTAGTATTTTTGTATTTTTTTTAAATTAGTAGTTTAATATTTTTTTAATTAATATTTTTAGTATTTGAATTAAATATGTTATGTTTTGAATTTTAGTATTTTGATAAAATGATGTAAATAAGTTATACAACTTATTTTATTTAATTAATTGTTTTGATTAGTTAATAAAATAATTTGAATTTTAATATTTTGATTACATGATGAATTTTAGTATTTTTTTTAATTTGATTTTTTTAGTATTTTAGTATTTTAGTATTTTTGAATTATATTTTACTAAAATATGAATTTGCTAAAATTTAATGTTAATTTTTTCAATTACTAAATTTTGTTTTACTAAAATACTGAATTATATTTTAACGTTAATTTAGTATTTTAGTATTTTTTTAATTAATATTTTAATATTTTTAATTAGTATTTAGTATTTTTTAATTAGTATTTTTAATATTTCCATGTATGGCATTCACGTAATCAATTTGGACGGATGTTAGTCTAGTTAGCGGATCATTAGCGTGGCGAGAAACTGACGACGGCCAAAAATTATAACGTTAAAGGTATTTTTGGATAAAAAAAAAGTATAGGGTGCTTGATAGACATCGCGGTAAAAGTTAGGGGCATTTTTGAACCTTTTTCCAATACTAAAATACTAAAATTCAAATTATTTTATTAATTAAAAAAATACTAAAATACTAAAATTATTTTATTAAATATTAGTATTATATACTTTTTACATATTAAAATATTAATTACATATTTACATCAAATACTAATTAAAAAAATATTTACATATTTACATATTTATAAGTTTTTTTATAAATAAAAATATTTTTATGAAATGTAAGGATTAAAGAATATATACTATTTTAACAATTATTAAACTGAAGAAGATGAACAGCAGTAGCTCCATCCTTAAACCCGCAATTCGTTCCTCTTTCCTCTCGAAATTACCGCCCAATCTTAATCTCAATCGTCTGAGCAACAACAAAAGGAGCAGCAGCAGCCATGGCCACCGATCAAGCCCACCAATTACAGTCCACTCCGTCCCTAACTCTGCATCTTTTGTAGGCAATGTAGCAGGGGTATCCGTTGAAGGTGAAATATATAAAGGATTGCACGAAAGATGATGGTTCCCATCTGACGGAGGGGTGTTCGCTAGCACTGCAGTACTCACCTTGGAGGAAGCATTCTTGAATGCACCAGAAGAATTGGTAGGAGACTTTTGCTTCTTCTCCGAAGCCAGACCACCCAAGCTAGTGTTTGGCTTTGAAAGTTCCCTTAGACATTCCACGCCTGTAATTTTCTATATGTAATGCTCTCTGCCGAAGAATGTCTCTCTTGAAATTCCCCGTGTCACCTTCTTGATAACCCTAGATTTGTCTTCCATGATAATTGTTTGAGAAATGGGTTGGATATGCCCTCCAGTAATGCCCACTGATTTACTCCCAGCGACTGAAATCTGTATCCCACACCGAGACATTTGAGGATCAGGGTTTGAAAGTTCTGAGATATGTGGTTTACTTGGGTTAAAAAGAGTTGTTTTAGATGTTTGTTGGTGGATTATACGGATCTGAATTTTGTTGGTGGTGTTGATGTCCCTAGTGGTGGTGGTGGTGGTGGTGGTGGTGGTGGAGGAGTGGGTGGTTCACATGGTCATTTTACACAATACAATTATTAATAAATAAAACTTATTAATAAAATACACATAATAAATAAATTATCAAATATATATAAAATATTATTTTTATACACATCAGATGGTATAGTAGCATTTTTTGTTTTAATTATTTGACACGTCAGCAAAATATGTCTAATTGTTAACTCCGTTTGTCTATTTGGCGTCTGTAACGGCAGGGGTACAATTGATCCAAAAATTGTAACGTTAGGAGTACTTTTGGACAAAAAAAAAATATAGAATGCTCGATAAATATCGCAGTAAAAATCGACATTTTTGAACCAACTCCCTTTTATCTTATTGTATATACTTATACGTCATTTAATCTCACACACATGGTTTTATAAGATCGATCAACGGTTAATCCACTCACCCACTTCCCCCCTAAAATTGAATGACTAAACAAACAAAACACGAATTTTAAATTGAACATGACTGCCGCTGCTCTTTGGATCCAAACTCCAGTCTTTTCTTTATTTCTTTTCATTTTTTCACTAATTTTATGTTTTAGAATAATAATAATAATAATAATAATAATAATAATAATAATAATAATAATATGTGAATCTATTTTTTGCTCTCTTATTTTTACATGTAGCATTCCCATTTATATTAAAAGGACGTTTAAAGTATAATTTTTTTTTACATAAATTTAATAAAATATTTTTAAAAAAGTTTATTCTTTTGATTCTACATAATAAATACATAAAGTGATGTACCTTTCCCTTTTATATACGGGTAAAAAGCATTTTAGACTACACCATTTGATCATTAACTTAATAATCTAACCATACAGATATAATGAACATGTAAAAATATAAAACTATGTACAATTTTATTTAATTTGTAGCATAATATCATTTTTTAATAGTGTAAATAATTTGTATACAAGTATATTCTGACATCTCAGATTTTAATAACTACAACATGTAGCAGTTGGTGTATTAAAAATAAAAATTTATTTTTTTTATATAAAATTTGTGACACCCCCAAAATAGGTATACATCACACATTCTGAGTTGTTAAATACATGGTACAGAAACAACTACAACTTTATTGATACAATTGTTGTGCAAAATACGACAACATATAAATTGTGAGTTTAAATACAAATATTATCTTCTAGACAATATTCACACTCAAATAAGTTCTTATTACAATTATTGATACATTATTTTATAAAAATAGTGAGGACCACTAAAATAACTTTCTAGAACCATCATTCCATACCTCGACTAGTACTCGCTACATTTTCGCCTCCTGAGAAAAAAAATGGAATAAAAAGGAAAAGAGTGAGCTTAACTAGTCCAATAAATAATATTATGACTAAGATAATATAGAACAAATTATCGTTAGTCCTCAACAGGGAAAAATTTGATAGAATATAATAGACAACAAATTTTAAATCAATATTTGCAGCGGAAATAACAATTCATTTAGAAGAGTTAAGTAGAGAATGAAATCTACTATCTTCTATGATTTTAAAGTTCATCATCAATATTTTATCCCTGTAATATCAATCAATATACATTTTGAATCAAATATTCATCTTTGCACTACAAACCAAAGATATTCATCAGTTGGTCATGTTCATTTCAACACCTGTTCATCTTTGCCCTACGGGCCAAAAATATTCATCAAGAAATCATTCATCTTTGCACTACAGGCCAAAAATATTCAGTAATATCATCATTTAGGACTGAGGATGATGAAAAATATTTTTAAAGAAAACGAATTCAGTGAGACAAAAGAACAAATATTAGGAATTCGTACTTCGGTTTATCCATGTTCAAAAACACCTCATAATATACTATGGTGGAGTAAAATTCAAGAATGAATATCAAAACATGGATACAATCAAAGATAGTAACAAAAATAGATATCTGGGACAAAGAAGATAAAATTTTATTTTTTTGGTTAATAGTGTCGTATTCGTGAATAGTGTCGTATACGTGAATAGTAACCCCGACACAAAAAGGCAAGAATTTCACAAGAAAATTTTTACCAATATTCCGGCATAATGATATTGAAAGTGTAAGACCCCAACTTATTATTAATGAAATTTAATTTTCTCGATTTATTATTTTAAAATAGTAAGGGTTGATTTGATTAATGTGGATAGTTAGGGGTAAAATACGCAAATACTTCAAAATAAGCAAGTGGTTATAAAATATTCATTGTTGTTTGGGAATATTCGTTTGGTCGTGGAATATTCGTCTTTGTCGGGAATATTAAATACTGACGAAGCCTTGACCGTGTGTGTGGGCCCCATAACTGAAAGCGATTGGATGAAAAAACGACAAATATAAGTGGTTTAAAAATAACGGCGTGGTTATTTATTCAGATTATCATCTTTAAAAAAATACCCGATGGTTAAAACACACGATGCTTACACCAGTATTACTAATTATTGATTCTTACGTAAGAAGCGTGACTCAATAATGGTTACGATAATTACTGTTCATATTTTATTGAGTTAACAATTCTTTGCGTTGATATTTTATATTCTTTGTTGTTTGATAATTGTCATTACACAAGATTTTTTCATTATCGAAGCAATAATTCATATTATCTGAATAATATTATTAGATAACATTATTGGCAATGTCTAGAAAGTTACATACAAGGAGAGGTTTGGTCACCTAATTGCAGCACCAAAGTGAAGAAATTCTTATTGGAAAGCCCCTCTTTCTCGAGGACCTGCTGGTTGTCGATATTGTGATTACATAATATTATTTGTGAATAATTAATTATTGATTCATATGATGAGGAAAATATTGATTTTATGTGGATATAGATGGAGAAAATTTTAATGTGACAATTGTTGAAAATTGAAATTTTATCTTTTTACGATAAAATAATTCATTTAAATATATTATTATATTTTAATAATATAATAATGGTGATATTTTTATAACGAATGTGGGATATATGAGTATACGAGGAGGAAAAGTATTTTTGTTGCAATAAATGTTTAAAACATGTTAAACATGTTGGTGGACCCCATTTATTAACTCGCAATTTGATTATAAATGTAAAATCGATTAGTTTGTGGATTTGGTCAATTTATATTTGGAATTTAGAAAAACTTTCTTACGCAAAGTTGTAGAGAATTGAATTTCCTATAAAAAATCGCGAGATTCAATTTTCTCATGAAAGGGCTATTTATTATGAATTATTGAAGTTCAAAACTCAAAATAATTGATTTTTGGAAGTTTAAAATATTTAAAATTAGAAAAACGTTTTTTCATTATGGTGTGTTACATGTGGGTTGAATGAGCTGAATTCAGTTCTTGGAAGGTTGGCGTAGGAAATTTTATTATAAATAATAATATTATATTAAATTTTACTGCTTTGGTGTTCTAAGCATTTTCCTATAAATAGGGTCTTAGGTTAGAATTGAAAATCACACCGTAAATCAAGTTTTCTCTCTCTATATTATCGGCGTATTCTTGTGAGTATTTTGAGTATACTTTGAGTATTGTTAGATTTGCAAGTTCCTTCAAAGACTATATCTAGATTCCAAATTTAAAATCTTAATCTTTCGAGGTAAGGGATGTTATTTTCTTCTCAAATGATATTATTTCTTCAATGTCATTATGCTGAAATATTGGTTGAAACTTTTTATCAAATTTGGAACTTTTCCATGTCGGGGTTACTATTCATGAGTTACTATTCACGAGTACTATTCATGAAGCGTGAAGATGTTTTTTTGGGAAATTTCTATCTTTTGGTGTCAGAGTTACTATTCACGTATACGGCACTATTCACGTATACGGCACTATTCACCAAAAAATAAAATTTCTTCTTTTTGTCCAAAATATCTATTCTGGATACTAGCTTTGATTGTATCCATGTTTTGATCATTCTTGAATTTTACACCACTATGATTATTTTTGAGGTATTTTTGAACATGGATAAAACAAAATACTGAATCCTTAATCCTTAATCCTTGTCATTTTGTTTCACCGGGATTCGTTTCTTTAAAAATATTTTTCATCATCCTCTCGGTCTTAAATGATGATATTATTGAATATCTTTGGCACCAAAGTGCAGATGAATGATTTCTGAAGAATATCTTTGGTAGTAGTCAAGATGAACAGTGTTTAGATGAACATGACCAAATCGATGAATATCTTTGGCTCAGAGCAAAGATGAATATTTGATTCCGATGTATATTGATTGATGTTACGGGGATAAAAGATAGACGATGAACTTTTAAATTCATACATAGAAGATAGTAGTTTGCATTCTCTACTTAACTCTTCTAATGAATTATTATTTCATTGCGAATATTGATTTAAAATTTGTTGTCTATTGTATTCTATTAGATTTTTCCCTGTTGAAGACTAACGGTAATTTGTTGTATATTATCTTAGTCATAATATTCTTTACTGGGCTAGTTGAGCTCACCCTTTTCCTTTTTGTTCCATTTTTCTTCTCAAGAGGCGAGAATATAGTGAGTACGAGTCGGGGTATGGAATGAAGGTTTTAGAAAGGATTGTTTAGTAGTCCTCACCATTTTTGTAAAATAATGTATCAATAAATGTGATGAGGATTTATTTGAGTATAGATATTGTCTAGAAGATAATATTTGTATTCAAACTCACGCTTTCTTGTTGTAATAATAAAGTTGTAGTTGTTTTTGTACCATGTATTGACAACTCGTAATAGGTGATGTATACCTATTTTGGGGGCGTCCACATTAGTATCGAGCTTAGGATATGATCTCTGGCGGAGATCGGGAATAGAACTAGGAGGGAGAGACGAGTAAATCCTTCGCTAGTGTGTCCTACCTAAGCTTATTTTTTTTCAGTTGGTCGATATATAAGGATATTATGTGATATATTGATTTCCTTAATTAACCCTTGTTTTATGGCGGTATTTGAGAATGTCGTTCGAGAATATTAACAATGGAAATGAGACCGTGGAGACGCTTGTACTCACCAACGAGGGGAACGTGCAACAGTGGCAATGTTCCTCCCGTGAACAACACCAATCGAAAGATGATGAGCGGGGGATGTTTAGAAGCTTTTTGCGCTTCATGCAAAATCGAGACGAGGAGACTCGTGTTCAAAATACGAGGAGGAAATGATAACAATTCACGGGTTATCACAAACCAAGCGATTCAAAGAGTTGGGACCACGAAATTTAAGGGAAAGCCGGATCCGATCATGGCGGAAACATGGGTCAGCAAATTACCAAGATATTCGATATCTTGGGATGCACGGAGGAACAGAAGGTTCCATTCGCCACCTTTATGTTCCGTGGCGTGGCGAGACTCATCGGTGGAGTGCGTAAGCGTACCCATCCAAACGCTTTTCAAAGCGTGTCTTTTGGAGACGTTTCAAAACTATTTAATGACAAATACTTTCACGAAAGTGTTAAATCGTATGAAGGAAGTGGAGTTTATTAGGCGGAGCGAATAACAACATGGCGGTGTCTCGATCACGAGGCAAAGTTTGCGAGTTATCCGTGTTTGCACCTCATTTGGTGGAGAATGAGGAGCGTGTGACGCGGATGTTTCTTAGAGGTTTGAAACCCGCGATACGTCGATATCTCATTTCTCATAAATTTTCTCTATTCGATGATGTTGTAAGCGGGGCTCAATTATTAGGCGAGATAACGAGTAAGTGGCGGTGGCTGAGGACCACAACCAGGATCGTACGGAGATAGCGATCAGCAATGTAATAATGATAACCAAATGAGAAAGAAAAGCAGACGGACAAAAATGGTAACCACTCTGGTGGTAATCATGGCCATGAAAATAGAAGAAGCGAGTCGAGGAGAGATTTAAAAAGAGGAGATTTAACAATGACCATATGAAGATGACAATCTGCCGCAAGAACAACCGGTTCTAAGGGAGAGAGAACGCCACCCATTATATGTTACAAATCTTGGAAAAGAGGGACATATCGATCCAAACCGCCCCTGACAGTTCAAGGTATGCTTTAATTGTGGAAAGGAAGGACATATCGCTCGAGATTATGCAATGAGAATGAAACACAAAACACTTCCGAATCTAAATACCGGGATCTAGTGTTAAAGGGAACTTGTATAGAAACACTTAAAGTATCAAAATACTCACAAGAATACGCTCGATAATATAGAGAGAGAAAACTTAAGTTTCTGGTGTGATTTTCAATTCTAACCTAAGCACCCTATTTATAGAAAAATGCTTAGAACACCAAAGTAGAAAATTTAATAAAATATTAATATATTTAAAAAATTTCACGCCCACCTTAGAAAATCTGAATTCAACATGTTTATCACTCATGTGGGGCCCACCCAATTGCAAAAAATGTTTTTCTTAAAATAAATATTTTAAACTCCAAAAATCAATTATTTCAGAACTTCAATAATTCATAATAAATTGCCCTTTTGTCAGAAAAATTCGAATCTTATGTCCATTACATAGGAAATTCAATTCTCTACAACTTTGTAAGTTTAAGTTTTTCTAAATTCTAAGCAAAAATTGAACAAAATTCACATACGGACGATTTTGCACGCTATAATCAAATTTCAGTCAAAAATGGGACCCACCAACATGTTTAACATGTTTTTAGCATTTATTATAATAAAAATATTATTCCTCATTTATTCATATATCACACATTCATTGTAAAAATATCACCATTATTATATTATTGTAATATAATAATATATTTAAATGAATTATTTTATTAGAAAAGATAAAATATCAATTTTTAACAATTGTCACTTTTTAAAAAAATCCCCCATTTATATTCACATAAATAAATATTTTCCTTATCATATAATCAATAATTAATTATTCACAAATAATATTACGTAATCACAATCTCGACAACAGAGGTAGTTACTGGGAAAGAGGGACTTTCCGATAAAGATTTCTCTTACCATAGTGCGATTAGATGGCTAACCCTTTTTTTCTGCAGAACTTTCTAGACATTACCAATAATATTATCTAATAATATTATTCAAATAATATGAATTATTGATTTGATAATGGAAAATATTATGCGATGAGACATATATTGAACAACAATAATATAAAATATCAACATAGCAATTATTGAATCAATAAAATAAAATATGAAACGAGAGAATTCTTTGTAACAATTATTAAGTAGTTGCCTTCTTACGTAAGAATTAATAATTGGTGCAATCACCAGTGCCATCGCGGTAACTTCTTGCCACCTTGCGTATTCTTTGTTTTTTAACCACCGGTATTCCAACAAGTGTTAATTGAATAACTACGCTGTGAGTTATTTATAAAAAAAACTCATACTTGTCGTTTTCTTCATTAAATCGTTTTTTGTTATGGGGCCCACACAAGACTGCGTCGTTGTACGAATATTCCCCGACAACAAGAATATTCCACGACCAAACGAATATTCCTCGACAACAATGAATATTTTATAACCACTTGCTTATTTAAGATATTTGCGCATTTTACCCATAACTAACCACATTAATCAAATCAACCCTTACTATTTCAAAATAATAAATAGAGGAAATTCAATTTCATTTATAATAAGTTGGGATCTTATAAAATTTGACAAGGTGGGACCAATATTTTGACTTGTGGAGTTCCGGGTGTGCCAAGCCGTTACAACATGTAACGGTCTGTGTATTTAAAAAAAATATTTTTTTTAATAAAATTTGACGAAGTGGGACCTATTTGATATTTTAGTTTGATCATGTGGGGCCCTTATATTAAAATAAAAGTTGCTAGAAGTTGTTATTCGGGCATAACATGTTGTACGGTCTGGATCTTAAATTTTACCCCTTATCTAACATACCTTGCATACCTTCTTTTAGCGACGGACCGAGCGACGATTCGGCTCGTCGTTATAGGTTCGGTCCATCGTTATATGTTGTTTGTTGTTAAAAGCTAAGACGATGGTTCTATATATTGCGACGGACTGAATCGTCATCCGATCCGTTACTAAAGGGAGGTATGCAAGGTAGTTAAATAAGGGGTAAGCTTAAGATTCGGACCGTGTATATATATATAGGGTTATATGTATATACACAGCTGTGTATTACACAATTGATCTATGCTGACGGATTTTTTGAGCTATGACGATTATTCACTCGTAGCCGTAGCCCGGAATAGCTATGGCGACGGGTGAAACATTCGCGCCATAAAAAAAAAAATCATCATCTTCTATTGTTTACATAATTTTTTATAATCTCTCTCTCTCTCTCTCTCTCTCTCTATATATATATATATATATATATATATATATATATATATAGGGTCCTATTCCAACTAATAGATTTGTGACCGTTTATTCGATTAATTGAGAGCTGAGATTAATTTTGACCTGGACATAGCCGCACCTCTTAAGTGCTGTCAGTGCAACTCCTTCTCACGGCCAGACTAATGACTATTATGTCCTCAATTTGATTTTTCAAATTGGCCGCTAAACAAAATATTGAAGATAGAACAGATGAGCAATAATATACTCTAATATTTCAACATAATAATAATGGGAAAAAAATATTAAATTTATAAATATTAAAGCACTAAATTTGATATTTTGATACAAACAAATGAAAGGAAATGGTTAGTATCCATCTCCTGCGTGATCAGAGAGAGAGATGATTGTGCAGAAGAGTGAGTGAGTGAGAGATCGATCAGACCAAAACAACACACACACACACAAATATATATATATATATATATATATATATATATATATATATATATTATTAAGATAAAATTCATTTTGAATTTAAACAAGAAAATACAAAGACGATTCAGATTCATTCTAATTGATTTAAGCATAAAAGATGGTGAGAGGAAAGAAGAGAAAGAGAATGAAAGTGAAATTGTTAAAACAGAGAAAGATAATTTCGTTACTCCGTGACTGAAAACAGGTGCAATTATTAGTATATATATATATAGAGAGAGAGAGATCATTTGGTTTCACCCCTAACAAAATACATCACAAATACCTCATCCAAAAATATTCATAATTTGGTCAAATTAACATCTTAAACACAAGCCAAAGAATAGACTAATAAAAAAGGAAATACCCTTTCCCACCAAACAGGAATTTTTCTTTTCCATCTATGTCCTTCTCCAACCTCTCACCTTTCACAACCTTTGTTCAAGGGCACATGACTCTTCTGCCATAGCCAGTCTTCCCACAACCATAAATATCAACAACACAATCACTAGATTAATATCTAATTCTTCTGAATAGCCGGCAAACTTACTAAGTATAAATTCTTCACAGATTTTATCTTCTCTCCCATGACAAATATTTATATCAAGTAAAAAAAGCCAAATATACATAACATACAAATTCTCACATGTTTAACTAATGGGAGCCCAGCTGCGTAACATCAAACATATCCCATCCTCAAAAAAAACAAGGGATTCAATGAAAAAGGGAAAAAATTACATTACTCTTTGGTATCAGATAATTAAAATCTACATAAGGTGCGCCAATTATGTTAAATAATATCTATTGGCAACTGAATTGCAAATAATAAAATCCGCAAGAGAAACTGGCGCCCGCTCTATGTGGTTTTGTTGCATGTCTAAATAGATTTTGTCCCATGACTGCAAATATTGAAAGGAAAGTTAGAATCCAAATATAGCACAACAGCTCCACCCTTCAAGAATTCAGAACACAAGGAATAAAGTTGATCTACAGAGACATGAATCAAGTCAGGAACAGGTAAGCACATAATAAATACATAGTCCGGAACAAATTTTGGGTCAAATCTCAAGTACGAATCGAAACAAATTCATCCAAACAAGACTTCAAACCACTAGCACAATAGCACATGCTCACTCAAAAGGTCTTGACTGAAGGTACTATTGTTAATTACTTAATTCTTTATATGCAGACAAATTTTTCTCATATCTTTCGATATGAGACTGGGGTGTAACACTATTTAACTATTTAACTTAAAGGTTATTTGTCAATATTCATCATATAAAAATTATTATTCCAAGTCTCATAAATGTTTGAGCTGCTGTACTAGGGGGGTAGTGATGGTGGAGTGGCAACAAATATTGAAATGGCATCGCAATGAGTATTGCTTGACTTGGCGGTGTGGAGAGGACTGTAAGGCTGACTTGAGAACTAATCCCCCAAGCTTGTTTCAATAGATAGAGAGACAAGGAAGCATTGGTAGTAGAGTTTCTCAAATTTTCAGATGATAGAAATGTTTCAATGCCCATTTTCAGGAGAGACGTCCAAGATTCGGAGTTATTACTTGTTCAAATTACTTTAAAGGCAGTATACTATGGATGCTAGGGTCAGTAATAATATTTGATGAGATATAAGATGGAAAACATGAAAAAGTTACATTAATGTCCTATTATTTTCTTCTTACAAGGGCTGGGGCAAGGCCTCACTTTTTCTTGGAAGATTGTTCAGAAATGTGCAACTCCTAGGAGAGTAGGTTTCTTTGTTCGAAAGGCAGATAAGAAGAATGATCTGACAGGTGATACTTTGATCGAGGAGAAGAAAAAAAATGTATATCAGCTGGTATTGATGTCCTATATATTACATGGACTCTTCACACTTTGCCCTGAAGTACCCATGTCTGCTAATTGACACTCGGAAAAGGATTCGAGTGCCGGACACTTCATTTTAGTGTAAAAATTGGCAAATTTGAGGAGTACCCACGTCGGACTCTTCAAATTACCTGTGTCCGAACGGAAACTTCATGTCCATGCAACTTAGTTGATGTCTATGGCCCATAAAATCTTTTGTTTTTAGCTAAGTTGTCAAATTTAGCAAAAGGAAATGATTTTATACGCCATAGTGCGGGAACTTGGGAGTTTGCTCTTGGATCACAAGATATTAAGATAGTACGGATGTGAAAGATCAAACAAATCCTCCTATATAAGCCCCCTCCAACCCCGCAAAAAATAAAACAAAACAAAAAGCATGACAGGCTTACATCTAAGTTCAAAGTCTTGTATTCAAAATTTTTGGCAATACTATGCATTACATCAGAATAACACAGCATTTCAGTTCCAAACAAAATTAATTGGTATATAAGGTACAACAACATTTTATTCTATAAAAATATATATTCCATAGAAATATATATTTTCATACTAAATTGCATAACACAAGTTACATAAGATTTAATAATCTATATTAAGGTGAATTAAAGGTTATGGTCACACGGAAATATAAAATTCACTGACTACCAAATATCCACGGATGCAGCATGAATTGAAATACATGGTAGGAAGAAGTTCTAGCATGTTAATAACCAATTACCGAGACAACTAAGTCGGGGAAAGGGACCTCATGTTGATAAAATTGCCTAATGTTGTTTGGCATATTTATTAGCATTCTTAGTTATGAATTCATAAGAACCCCAGAGGCACAATATTAAGATCATTCGGTCCAAATAAACATGACCAACTAAGCATTTACAACAAATTATGATTACTAAACACGCAAAAAAGGATGTCTGAAACAAATTTATAAGATTAATGCGAATATAAGAAAACTGTAATCTCCACATACTGATATTGCACACTTTCAGAATAAAGAGTTGCTATGTGAAAGCTCTGTTCTTTTATATTGGACCAAGATACAAAACCATGTGTGGTGCTTCCGCCTTCATGTGCTACCCCCAATAGTAATATCTCCATTTGATGCTATAGGCTTGATGTGTACATAGTTAAAAAAACGAATTACGACGTCTCAAAAAATCAAGTTGCAGCATCCGATATATGCTGATATTTTGGTGAAATAAAAAATCATGTGCATATCGGCCGCTACAGTGCTGCGACTGTCTGTTGTGGATGTTATAGTGTACAACTACAAACTATTTTTTTTCCCTCTCCACAGTGTTTTGCCCTCTAAAGTTTAGATCTAGTTCAACACAAGAATCATTCAACATATTATGTACATAAAGATGGAGAAGAAGTCTGTGGTTATGTTCTATATAAATATTATGTAATTGTAGTATTTGTCGTTGATTTCGTTTTGAGTTCAAAATGTTCTCAGAAGTTCATTTAGTGACTTAATACATGATAATAATATATATAAATTATGCTAAAATTATGTTTTTGATTGAATTAAAGTGACTAAAATTCAACTTAAGGTGAGGTGTTCACACCTCATATGTCACCGCGGCCACATCCTACAGCAGCAACAACTGCTGTTTAAAACTATAGATGTGTCTGCTTCCTAAGACATGATGATACCAAGAAATAACTACCGTCTAGTGAGGCATATCATGAAAATTTCCCTCTTGGATGGGAAAGCTCTTCAGTTCTAGTTCATGGAGTCTTTATGCGTGGTGGTTCATTTGGGGAGATATTGGGCTTCAAGATATAGTAAATGGTCAAAGATATTCCTCCTGTTCCAAACGCAAAACTCAATTTATAGTTGTCTATATATATTATTTGTCTCAAAAGAAGATTACTCTCTTCACCATATGACCTAAACAGATGTGCAGATCTAAGTACAATCATTTATGAGAACACGAGACCAGAAGCTGTGTACGCCGGCTCACGAAAACAAATCATTATCCAATCTTAGGAAGTAAATGAGAATGGAACTACAAAGGACTGAACGGTCAACGGAGTAAAGTTCCAATTTCTAATCAATATAAAGTGATTTTTTAACATAAATTTGTACAAGTAAACATACCACAAATATATGACATGGAAAGTTCACAATGTCTTTTAAATGTATGTTAACAGACCTTCAAAAGTTAAATAGCAATTCATGAATGGAAAAAATCAATATCTAAGGTTGCTTGATCTTTCAAGAGATAGAGATGAAAAACACTAGATAAACCTATATCCAAGCAAAATAATATGCCAGACATTCGAACCCCAATTAATTTTATTTTGATAACGAAAAATAAAACCTTTTAAAACACACACACACACACACACACACACACATATATAGAGAGAGAGAGGGATAGAGATTTACTTGGAAGTTCAAATGTGAGAATTCACATAGTTAATGCCTTGTGTGAAAGAACCCTGATGTGCATACTGCGATATTTATACACCACCAAACAAAATAACAATAAAGAGTTAACTATTTGTAGTTAGTTCATTCCAACATATCAAATATGCTAAATATAGTTATTACAACCCAAAGAAACATTCAAAGATTGACTCTTTGCTACCATACCTGTGGATTCGTAAGCTGAGCTCCAACTAGCTCTTTCTTGGCAGATACATCTCCAATCCTAGCAAATCCCTTAGTATCACCCTGATACAGGTATATCAACATGTCAGAGGTGATCTCTAGCCACTACTAAAATCACCCGGAATAAATAAATGAAACAGAAAATAATAATAATAAAAAACACTAAGAATGTTATTACATACCTCTAACTGCAGCATCATATGGGTTACAACAATATCAATGAAACATAGGATGGGAAAAAATTGGTGTTAGTTAGATCCACAACAAAACATGCATACAAAGATAGAATTCACACTAATGCTCTGTCATTTGAAAAAAATATAGACAAAAGAAAAGTAATCCTCTATGACTGTACCCAAAACCGAAAATAATAGAAAATCAATTTCCATAGATACTGAACATTAGGAGAATAACAAACCTATGAGAGGCGGTGGAAACCTGTAAAAATATCAAATTAACCCACCCCAAACTCTGAAAAAGAACACAAAAAACCCAAACAGCCAACCTCCCAACCCTACAACGAGCCACAAATACACCTGGAAACAGACCCTATAACGAGCCATCAATTAATACACAAAATACTAACCAAGTGGAAAGTCCTCTATAAAACTCATTAGGGAATAACAAAAAACATTTCATTCATATCTTGTCTGAAAACAAAGATGTACAGGAAGGATGCACTCAGAGAAATGTAATTGCTATCTTCTTGTTTTTGATAAGTAAAGTAATTTACAAACAAATGCTTCAAAAGGGCTGCCACCAGAATACATTTGGAGTATAACAAAAAAAATATGGAAACACAGCCAAAGCCCAACCCAAAGGGTAAAAGAAAAATGAGCCAAGCTATTAAGCTAAATTCCATGACATTCAACAAAAAAGTTCAGAGAATCCAGATATGATTCATGTTTCCAAAAGAACAAAAGACTCGAGAAGAAGATCAAATATGAACTATAGACTGCTTCTATTCAAAGTATCTACGCTTTATTTGCCTAAAAAGAACCCAAAGAAACAATTCAGTACCATTTCCATCTTTTACCTTATCTCTTAAAAATTCTCGCTCCATTCCAAGCCACCAACAAATCACGCACCGATCTCGGCATCAGCCACGCAATCCCAAAAAACATAAAAAATAATCCCCAAAAGTCTCTAGTGAACTCGTAGTGGAGCAGCAAATGATCCACATACTCCAAACCCTTTTTACGCATGTAGCATCGGTTAACCACACATTTTCTACGCCTCTAGAGTCAAGATAGCCCTTAAAGAAGCCGCCAAGAATAGAAGGCCAAATACTCTTCCAAGTAAAGCCCCTCTCCCCTAATCCCTAAAAGTCTGATAGTGCAGTCTAACCGAGAACTTTCCACTCATAGAAGTCCACGGTAGTGTTCTAAGAATCAGTTGGCGGTCCTAGGCAGCGAAGGGGCGCCTAGGCCTTTTCCGAGGAGGCCTTATTTATTATTGTATATAATATATAAAACTTATATTAAGTGCTTGGTTATTTACCAGCTTATGAAGCGTTTGGAGGTCCAAATGCACTTGAGAATCTTATATGTCTTCTAGTAGCTTATTTCAAATGCAACTTATTTAATTCACAAACGTAATGTTTGAGGCTTAGACGCAATACATGAAAATTGGTTTGGCGAGGTCCAAACGCACGAAATGCTACCAATGTAAACACCGGTAACCATACATACCTAGATGTAAGTATTCTAAATTGTATTTGACAAACATAACAAATTCATTTCAAGCATTTTAAGCTTGCCGTCACTAAATACTGCTATATTGAATACATATTTGTAATCATCTCTTAGACAATTCTTTTAACTTCAGTTACAATCTATCATTTGTGGTAAAGTTCATTTAACACTTAAAAAAGTAATGAAGTGGTCTAGAATCTAATATTAGAGTTGTAGATTGAAAAAAATGTGATTTATTACAAAAATTATGAAAGTTTATAACTTTTGACATATAACTTGAAAATTTTGGGTCATGTCCTAATAAAAGTAATCAAATTTAAGAGTTAGCTACAAGGTCCAAATCGAGATTGAAGAGGACTGATACTGCTTAGGCACGTAGCCAAATCAAGAAATAAAAAACTGATTCAGTCTAGGAGGAGCCCTAGAAGGATTTTCAGAACACAGGTCCTGCACCAAATCCTCACCCCGTGAAAGGTACCAACCTTGACCAGAGGCCCAGAAGTGTCAAAAGATTACTCACCTCCTCTTAGCTCCCAATCTTGAAAATGTCAATGAAATACCGTTTGCCAAGAAAAGCTAGCTTAAGCAATAAAGGTACCATTTTTATTCTAGAGATATGTCTTTCTACCCATAAAAACAGAGGCTTTTAGTGCAAACAAAGAACTAGTATATCTAGCATATACAGATAACAAATGAAAAGGAACAAGACAACTCATTTATGCAAATAATACTAAACAAAGAGAAAAATAAAAATAGTAGTAATGGGGAAAAAAAGAGGGGAAAATACCTCTCTGTACCTAGCTAGGTAGGCCTTAAGGGGATCAATGTAATCTTCAAAACCTAAAGTGGCCATTGCCCATAGCAAATCATCGCCGTTGATTGTCTTCCTCTTCTCTTTCTGACACTTATCACTCGCCCTACACACCAAAACCCCCAAATCAAAGAAGGCTTTTTTTTGAAGCATAACCACCAAAGTTTCTTATTTTGTAACGCATCCATTTAAGATTTTACACAAGTAAATAAAATCATGTGTATATGTATGTGTGTGTGTGTTTGTATGAGAGAGAGAGAGAGAGAGAGAGAGAGAGAGAGAGAGAGAGTGTACTCGCTAGTGATGAAACTAATGAACTCAGAGACGCATTCCTGAACGGTATCCTTGGCGTCCTTTGCAATCTTCCCATTGGCCGGCAACGCCTTCTTCATTATCCGGCTAATGTTCGCGATGGGAAGATACCTGTCCTGCTCGCGAACATTGGAGCGGGGACTCTGATCGCCGCCGCTCTCGTGGCTCCCGCCGGCGGGACTCGCCGGAGCATCAGCCATTCCAGCCGGAAACCTAACTTCACACGGAAATGTTCACAAAACAAAAGTATCTCAGCTTTGGCTGCAAAACAAGCAAAACTACCACAGAGAATCGCGCAACATTTAGAGAGAGAAAGCTGAACAAGATGAGAAAATTAGAAAGTCACCTATAGAGAGAGAAAGTTGAAGAAGATGAATAACGGATTTGTATTTGGCGCGCTTGGGGAGATTTGATTGTTGTTTTTATGCAGAGACAGCGAAAAAAAAAAAAAGAAGAGATCGGACGCTGGAGAAGAGATGAGAGGGAGACGACAATAGAGAGAAGAAGATTTTATCTAATCAGAGATTTTTGGGGATATTTTACTTTTTCTTATTATTTCTTCTTTTTTTATTTTAATAGTATTAAATCCTTTATTTTGTTTTAAAAAACCACTTTATTTATGCACGCTTCCACGATCGACATGTGTGAAGGGTAGTGATATAATCCTATTCTTATATATTTATCTAAATTATACCTAAAATACTATATTTTATATAAAAAAATTTGAAATAAATAGTATACATTTTTTGAGAATCACAAACAAAAAATAAAAATAAATTGAAAATATCCAATATTCTGGTCTGCCAAGATTTATTGTTTTATGAGTCCTTAACACTAATATACAACAATTAGAAAGTATTTATAAAAATAAAACATACACAACATAATTACAAAAATAACGCAACATAATATTACGTTGTTAAAATTACGGATCATTATCTCCCTACCGTCGATTCTGGGCTTTTTCATACTTCCAACTAACCGCACCTAAATTCAAGCAACTGAACAAAACATAAAAGATCGACAGCAACTCTGAGATCGGAGAAGAACAGATCCACGACGTATCTATCGGAGAAGACGAAATCTCTTGTCGCGACGCAACTCTGAGATCGGAGAAAAACATATCAACGACGTATCTACCGGAGAAGACGAAATCTCTTGTCATGACCTTGACTCTCGAGATCGGAGAAGAACATAAAAGATCGTAACAACTTCAAGATATATAACCCGAAACTTCACATAGCTGCAGATGATTGTTGATTCGTTACAAATTTGTATACTGAGGTATTTGAGTTTCCAATTTATATGCATAGTGTTACCTCGTGTTTACTATGTATTCATCTATTGGTTACCTTTCTCAAATTTTTCGCTCTTTAAATGGTCACAAAGTCATAATAATGAATGTTTTGAATGCAAAATGCATTTGAATATATGTTTTATACTCTGGTTACTAAATACATATAAATTGGTTACTGTTTATTATTGATTTGGTTATTGTTTATTATTGATTTGGTTGATGTATAATGTTTATTTGCTTGCTTTATAATTTTAAAGTTTATTCTACTGATTTTTTTATATTAATGATTACTTATTAAATACATTGGTTACCTTCCTGCAACTGTTGGTTACTGTCTAATCTGGATTTGGTTCGTATATAATGCTGACTTGGTTACTGTGTAAAATTGCAATGGTTACTGCATAATAT
Organism: Panax quinquefolius; assembly: GCA_020205615.1. NCBI lineage: Eukaryota > Viridiplantae > Streptophyta > Magnoliopsida > Apiales > Araliaceae > Panax > Panax quinquefolius. Next base: position 136,946,668 of record CM035152.1, read on the forward strand.
TACCCCCAGTTCATGTTCTGGTTACTAATTAACATTATGTAGTTTGGTTACTGTCTGACGTTGAGTTGGTTACTTTACAGACCATAAGCTAACAGTAACAAAAAATATACTAAAAAGTTGCTTCATCTGATATACTGGTCGGTGGAATATCGCTTATAATCTGAAATTTGATTGACAATGTGAGACCCCAAATTTTATGAATAAAGATTTAAATTTCTCAAAATATTTTTTTTCAAAATTATGGTGTGGATTTGAGATAATGTTATAGTTGTGGGTAATATTTATAAATTTTGCAAAGTATCTGAGTTGTTATATAATATTCGATTGGTGGGGAATATTAGTTTTAACGGGAAATATTAAATGCACGCGCATGATCATCATTAGTGGACCCACAACGTAATTATTGTCGGATTGAGAAAACAACAAAATTTTTATGAACATAATCTGAAAGTTTTACCGTTAAAGCCGTTGAACTAATCGGTAGTAAAAAGTCTGATGTCTGGCGTGGTTGCGTAGTAGCCACGGTATTGATTATTGATGCTTACGTGAGAAGTCACTCGGTTTTGTTCAATTATTACTCTGATAATTGTTGCATAGTATCTCACGTTATTTGATTCAATTATTGTCGATATTTTATATATTATTAAATCAATAATTGAGATAGTGAGTTATTAATATTATTATTTTTGCAATATTAACGATATCTAGAAGTTACGCGAGGAGGTTTGATCACCTAATTGCTTGCCAAATAGGGAGAAATCCTTATTGGAAAGCCCCTCTTTCTTGGGAGCGACACAGTCGATTAATATTGTGAATTATAATAATGATGATAAATATTATTAAATATATTGAGGTGACTTTTATGAAGTCATGAAAGTTTATATATATATATATATATATATATATATATATAAATTTTGTTTTATTAGTATTATTAATGTAATAAAAGCGAAAAACTTTTTATATAAAATAGAATACTTTTATAAAGTTATTTGTTTTATTAGACTATAAATAGAATATATTATATTCTATTATGCATAGTATTTTGCATAGTAAAATCTTTTTATATAAAATAAAATACTTTTATAAAGTTATTTATTTTATTAGATAATAATTAGAATATATTATATTTTATTATGCATAGTATTTGCATAATACTGCATAGTATTTGTATAGTAAAATCTTTTTACATAAAATAGAATACTTTTATAAAGTTATTTGTTTTATTAGACTATAAATAGAATATATTATATTTTATTATCGTAGTATTTGCATAATACTGCGTAGTATTTTTGCATAGTAAAATCTTTTTATATAAAGCAGAATACTTTTATAAAGTTGTTTGTTTTATTAGACTATAAATAGAATATATTATATTTTATTTAAAAGATTTTATTTTATTAGAATATTTTATTAATCTTTATAGTAAATCATCGATATGGATGATCCAGTTTAAAAAAAAATCAATCTGGACCGTTCATGAATTAGTTACTACTCGGTCCATTCTCCTATAAATAGAAGCTCATTCTTTCACTTATTTCTTACGAATTCAATTGAAACTAGAGAGAAAAACTATAGAGAAAGAAGAAATGTATTCTGCTACTTCACTACTCCTATATCCAGGTTTCTTTAAGGTAAGGAGTATTATTTCTTTCGTATTCATGAAGAGAACTTCATTATTCCATTCTTTATTATTACATTGGAATAACTTTTATACTGCGGACTACCACTATACTTGGTGAAATTCTTCTTATTCCATTCTTTATTATTATGTTGGAATAACTTTGTATATCAAAATCTGCCGCATACATGGTGAAATTCTTCTCATTATTCCATTCTTTATTATTATGTTGGAATAACTTTATACATCTGAATCTACCGCATCATGGTGAAATTCTTGATTTATTCCATTCTTTATTATTATGTTGGAATAACTGCGCATATCGCAATCTACCGCAAACATGGTGAAATTCTTACATTATTTCATTCTTTATTATTACATTGGAATATCCGATGCATGCGTATTCATGCATGACACAGTTCCATTATATATTATTACATTGGAATAACTTTTATGCATGCGATTATCGCATATGCGTGGTGAATTCTTCAGTTATTCCATTCTTTATTATTCTGTTGGAATAACCTGTCTATGTGGATTACCACATACATGGTGAATGACCCTTCGTATTCATTTCTTATTAAATTGTGAAAATGATCTGTTTACGTGGATTATCGCGTGGCGGACGAAAATCCATTTGTAGTTTCATATATTCTGTTATACTCAGTTGGTTAAAGCTTTGACTTCTATACTCTATGAAATTAGTGGAATATCCTTGATATTTGCGCTTCATCCAGTATCTTTTCATGGAAATATTCTTCTGAGCATTCTTGAATTTTACTCTACAAAGCAGTATCATGTTGTCAATTTGGGCGTTATTGAATTATGGATAAATTAATTCTTGAACTTGTTTTTATTGAATTCTTATATCATTGTCATCATCCTCATGCTTATATTATGTTGAAAGTTATCTGTGGCCTGTTGTGCATAGATGGACTTGGTATGATTATGACCAGGGATTATTCGGTATAATCATGACCGTAATGTTACAAATGATGTGGTAAAAGTCCCCATTGGCCCGTAGTGCATTGATGGACAATTGTTGGCATGATCATGACCATTGATGAATACACGAATATCCTTGGCCCGTAGTGCATGGATAATTTGTGGTTGTGATACTAATGAATATCCTTGGCCGTAGTGCAGGGATTGTAACGCCCCCAAATCCGGGTATCTTACAACCCGACAGATGGTGCTATACTGTACAAACATTCATACATTTATCCAATTGAAAAGTCTTAACAAACGAACATAACTTATATATATTCAAAGTAATATTTACATTTCCCAGGTTCTAAACCCATTACAAAGGTTCTTTGTCATAATATTCATTACATTACAACAATAGACCTATACTATTACAAGACAGCTTAATAATCTACCTTAGCTTTTCCTTTATCCTTATTCAATCCTTCGAGACGTTCAGTCTTAGCTGCATTCATATGGTTCAAGCAAGAGTGAGCATAACTAGCTCAGCAAGTATAACAATTTCAATAACAACATGCTTGATACATATGAATCGTATATCTTCGATAACTGAACAATAGTTATGAAGTACTATTGATAAATCAAAATAGCACTTTATCTTTCTTTCAAAATGTTTCACAATGAATAATATTCATTAAAACATACACTCCGGTCAAAGACCTCGAGTATTCATTCTTTCTTTGAAAAGGACAACCCGAAACTAATTTCGTAAGCCCGATATTACTTACGAGCACTTCTAGGTGATCAACCTATTGTACTCTATGTTGATCAACACTACATCTATTAAACGTATGTACGTTTAATCATTTGGCAACCTCACGTGCACATGTCGTTTCTGAAATAAAACATTTGTTTAACATTTCAGTCTTCTTTTGAAAACCATATCAAGTAGTTGACAAAAGATAATCACATTTGATAACAGATGAATAGATTATCAACAATCCACTCAATATGTCAAATCTAGCCAAAAGAACTAGCTTTAACTTCATTGTACTTCAATTCATGCGTAAGGATACATGAACTTCAAAAACTTGTTCAGATTGAACTGAGACAAGAGTTAGAATACTTACCTTCAGCATCTTCTACAGTATAATTACTTTACGATTGAATCTTTCAAGTCTCTACAACACATGATCACATAATGCCTCACATTAGGTCACATAATCCAGTGTGTATATGACTATATCTTACCCTTCATCTCAATCTAATCATATATTAGATTTGTTTACTATCAATTCCCGTTTATTATTCTACTTGCATTCATAGTTGGATAAGTTATTATCAACCTTTATACATTACTCTTTAAGGTTTAACAATGTTTTACCAATGTTACTTCCATACAAGTTTATTTTGAATTCATTCCTTTCTGTTCTTCATACTCTTAATCATTCTTTACTATCACTTGTCTAGGGTTTGGCTTTGCTGTCACTGACTTACCCTCTCTCTCTGCCGTATTGCGGTATGAGTTGACAATGAAGAGGTTCCGGACTTGGCTGTTGTGGCATGAGTCCTTACTTTCGATGGCCGCATTTGCGGTGCCACTCTCTATGATGTCATGGTCCTAAACATGGTGGTCATGTATTTCACCAACATGATCTTAAGGTTTGCCTTTGCGGTGTGAGTTTCGAGTGTGCTTCGGACCTTTGCTCGCTAATAAGTGTGGCGTGACCAATTTGGTCTAGGGTTGGTGGCCATGGCTGACTCTGTGCTCCAAAAAAAAATTCAGTTTTTGACATTTTGCGAACTTCCCGAATGCATAACTCCTTCATTATAAGTCCGAATTGGCCCGTTCAAAAGCCTACGGTTCACAAATTACGTAATCTATGCGTTTATGCAAGAATTTCATCTATTTGACTTCGTTTGCTAAAAATTCACCTATTGGTTCATTTTTAACGAAAAGCGATAAACGTTCATGACGTTCGGCGCTTTCGTTCTTCGTTTCTAAGCAAATCCATTCATTTTCGAGTCCGCAACTCTTAAATGACGAATATGACTTGTCTCCATTGGAAAATAACCTTTCCGAGTTCAAACTCAAAATTTGACTTCTAATCCGGGAATTTCACGAATTCGACGATTATCGTCTAATCGTGCAATTTCTGGAAAATCTTCATTCGTATGATTTGTTCAACCTTACAAATGAATTCCATTCATCATGTGAACATCTTAATATACCTATACCAACAACTTATACTCATGGTTGGATTTTGACTTTTTTTTTCACAAGCTCATAACTTGATAAATTATAAACTACTTATGAACTTATCATTCATGACTTATGATAATTAAAGTTTCTTAAGCATCATACCTATATGTTCTCAACATATAGCTTTACTTATGTATACTTGATACATATGATCATACAAGTTCTTTTTCTTCCATATTACTTCACTAATAAACTTATTACAAGTTCATAATAGTTTCACATAAGTTTATAACTTATGCTAGCTTAAATGACTTATTACCAACTTATGTGGCTTAAGTTCATTATTTACACATACTTCTTACTTTTTATCATTCATGTTCCTTAATCCAAACTTTTCTTATCAACCTATCATGATATAGATAGAAGATAATTGGAGAAGGAGTCTTACATTGAAGTCTTTGGTAAATAGTCTTCTTCTTCTTCTTATATAAGTAGCTTATTTGCAACTTAATCTTCCTAAAAATTAAGCACTTTGAGAGAGAGTGTTTGGATTATTTGAACAACTATTAAATGACTTGCCAACCTTCACTATTTATAGAATTCCTAAGGTTAGGGCAATTTAGTCAATTTCGTCATCCCACCTCCTTTTGCACCTCCTTACTATTCATTACTTGCAAGGCACAAAACCTATCCCTTGCTTTGTTATTACTCATTTAACTTGGTTATCACTTATCTTGGTCACCACTTTTAATACTTGGTAACCACACATTTACCACATTAATATGGTTTACCCCATGGGTTTGCCAACTCATGGATTCTAGCTTGGGCTTGGATTACATAAATCCTTGGGCTTTGCTTTAACAAACACTCACTTGCTTATTAATTCAATAATTGGGCCTTAACCTTAATTGACTTGGGCTTGTACAAAATCCTAACCAATCTTTACAAGTCCATTAATATTACATAATACATATACATATAGTTTATGCATCATTCTCGTATTCTAATTCATATAGAATTTATATACAATAATTCATCCTTCATACAAACTCGTATAATACTTCGTATTACACTTGTTTTCATTCCTTTGCACAATACCAAAGTATTGTACAATTATTACTTTACTCATTCCTACTTTGCTTTTCTTAACGTTTATAACTTAAGTCCGCAAGCGAAATATTACGTTTTCCATAACTAGATTATTATTACATAATCCATCTTACCTTAATATTCTATCATTACGTATTTCTCGAAAATTCAAAAATAACTCATGAGCAAATACCGATGAATAGTGTTTTTCGGAAAATTTCTCGGAAAACTTTCATTTTCGTCTTAGAAATTCAAACACTTTAATTCCTTCACGTAGCTCAAATACTACGACATTCCAATATCAATAGGTTATAGAATGACAACCATCTTGATAACACATAGAATATAATTTTATTATTATTTAATTTAATAAAATCATTTTACAATAAGATCCGAATTTTTCGGTCGTTACATTCTTCCCCCCTTATAAAGATTTTGTCCCCGGAATCTCGTCTTACTTAATCAAATAGATGAGGAAAATTTTTCTTCATCTTTTCTTCTAATTCCCACGTTGCTTCTTCGACATCGTGGTTCTTCTATAATACCTTCACCGACGGTATTACTTTGTTCCTCAGAACTTGCTCTTTTCTATCAATGATTTAAATCGGCGATTCTTCATATGATAAATCCTTCTCGATATGAATCGGCTCATACTCAATTACGTGCTTATAGTCCGACTTATATGGATGTAATACAGATACGTGAAACACATTATGTATTATTTCTAGGTCTGGAGGTAATGCTATCATATATGCTACCTCTCCTACCCGTTTTAATACTTCAAAAGGTCCTATAAACCTTGGACTTAACTTCCCTTTCTTTCCAAAGCGTATCTTTCCTTTCCAGGGAGATACCTTTAGAAACACATACGAACCTACTTCAAACTCTCGGTTTAATCTATGTGAGTCCGCATACTTCTTTTGTCTATCCTGAGCTGAAATAAGACGCATCCGAATTAACTTAACCACATCCGCTGTCTTCTGCACCAATTCTGGTCCTAGCATCCGGCGTTTTCCCACCTCATCCCAACACAACGGTGTTTTGCACCTTCTGCCATACAGAGCTTCATAAGGCGGCATACCTATGCTTGCATGATAACTGTTGTTATACGCAAACTCTACCAGTGGTAGGTGATCATCCCAACTACCCTTGAAATCCATTACGCAAGACCTCAATATGTCTTCTAACGTCTGAATTGTTCTCTCCCTCTGCCCATCAGTTTGTGGATGATAAGCTGTGCTTAACTTCAATTGTGTTCCCAGCTGTTCTTGCAAACTCCTCCAAAAGTTCGATGTGAATCGTGGATCACGATATGACACAATCGATACTGGTACTCCATGTCTGGAAATAATTTCCTTAACATAAAGTTTAGCTAACTGGTCTAAGTTATACTTGACCCGAATTGGCAAAAAGTGAGCCGACTTCGTCAATCGGTCCACTATTACCCAAATCGCATCGTACCCTTTTGCTGTTATCGGAAGTCCTACCACGAAGTCCATCGTGATATGCTCCCACTTCCATTCTGGAAATCTCCAATGACTGTAACAAGCCACTGGGTCGTTGATGTTCGGCCTTAACTTTTTGATAAGTCAAGCACCTACTCACATACTCTGCTATTTCTCTCTTCATGTTTGGCCACCAAAAACTCTGTCGAAGGTCTTGATACATCTTAGTGCTACCAGGATGTATCGAGTACCGTGAACTATGAGCTTCTTGTAACACTTGCTCTTTTAATTCCGTCTCACTCGGAACCCAAATTCTTCCTTCAAATCTTAATAATCCTTCATTATCAAGACTATACTTAGTATCTTCTTTATCGGTTAGCCGCTTCCTCATTTGGTTACACTCATCAGATTTGAGTTGTACCTCCTTTACTCTTTCTACGATGGTAGATTGCATCTCCATCATAAAAAAAGTATCTGTCCCCATTCACTCAAAGATCTTCAACTCTATCTCCATTCTAGCCATCTCTCATTATTAACTCATCTTTGGTAGTTAACATAGACAACCTTTCCCGACCCTTCCTACTTAAGGCGTCGGCAACTACATTGGCTTTCCCAGGATGATACAAGATTTCACAATCGTAATCCTTTATCAACTCCAGCCATCTTCTCTGTCTCATATTCAACTCCTTCTGGGTGAAGATATACTTTAGACTCTTATAGTCCGTGTATATATCACATTTCTCCCCATAAAGATAATGTCTCCATATCTTTAGGGCAAATACTACCGCGGCCAGTTCCAGAACATGAGTAGGATAAACTTTCTCATAATCTTTCAACTGCCGTGATGCACACGTAATGACTTTTTCATGCTGCATGAGCACACAACCAAGTCCTCTATGCGAAGCATCACTATACACCACGAAATTTCCTGTGTCATCGGGTAATGACAATACAGGCGCTTCGCTTAATCTTTTCTTCAGTTCTTGAAAACTATCTTCACATTTATCCGTCCATACGTATTTCACCGTCTTCCTTGTTAAATTAGTTAACGGGGTAGCTATCTTCGAAAAATCCTGGATAAATCTTCGATAGTATCCCACTAACCCTAGGAAACTCCGCCCCTCAGTCAGAGTTTTCGGTTGTTCCCAGTTCATAACTGCTTCTACCTTCGCTAGATTCACTGAAATCCCTTCTTGATCAATGACATGACCTAAAAACTGTACTTTCTCCAGCCAAAATTCACACTTAGTAAATTTCGCATATAACTTCTCCTTTCTTAGTGTCTCCAACACTAATCTTAAATGTTCAGCGTGATCTTCTGGCATCTTAGAATAGACTAGAATATCATTGATAAACACAACGACAAACTTGTCTAAATATGGTTTGAACACTTTGTTCATCATATCCATAAATGCAGCTTGTGCATTCGTCAACCCAAATGACATCACCAGAAACTTGTAATGACCATAACGAGTTCTGAATGTCATCTTTGGTACATCTTCCTTCCTAACCTTCAATTGGTGATACCCCGTCCGCAAATCTATTTTAGAAAAATACTTTACCCCCTTCAACTGATCAAAAAGTTCATTGATCCTGGGCAATGGGTATTTATTCATTATCGTTAACTTGTTCAACTCTCGATCGTCGATACAAAGCCTTAACGATCCATCTTCTTCTTGACAAACAATACCGGTGCACCCCATGAGGAAACACTAGGTTGAATGTACTTCCTATCCAATAGTTCCTGTAACTGAACCATTAGCTCCTTCATTTCCACAGGTGCTATACGATACGGTGCCTTTGAGACTGGTGCCGCTCCTGGCACAATGTCTATTACGAATTTGATCTCCCGATCCGGTGGTAACCCCGGTAACTCACTCGGAAACACATCCATAAATTCGTTTACTATAGGTATTTGTTCCATGGTTGCTCCCCACACGAGAGTCAACAACATAACATGATAACCTATACATCCCTTCCTTAAAAGTTTTCTAGTTTGTGTCATCGTAAGACAACACGAGCGCCCCGACGATTTATTATCGTAAAATACTACAGGAGGTTGTTTCAACGTCCTGATGCTCACACATTTCTTTTGGCAATCTATAATTGCCCCATGGTTAATCAACCAATCCATTCCGAGAATTACACCGAATTCTCCCAACTTTATCAGTATTAAGTCTACCGATAACTTACAACCACGTACATCTACGCAACAACTCCTAGGAATACTTTTAACAGGAATTATCTCTTCGTTTGCTACCTTAATGTTCAAAGGTATAGGCAACTTTTCAGGAAGTAATTCTAGTCGTCTAGCAAAATCACATGCTATAAATGAATAAGTAGCACCCGAATCAAATAGCACGTAAGCATCTATGTTGTTGATCGGAATAATACCCGCAACTACATCCCCTGATGCCACCGCATCTTGGACCGTCATATTAAAAGTGCGGGCCATTGGTCTACCCGGCTGAGATGGACCACTAATAGCCAACTTACCGCTATTAGTTCCCTTATTTCCTTCCATACCCTTCTTCGGGAAATTCTTCGCTATGTGGTTAGTTGATCTACATACAAAACATCCGTGGTTTTTCTTCGGATTTGGACAGTTAGGCGAAATATGCCCTTCCTGTCCACAGTTATAACATACCGCCTTTCCTTTGAGACAGACTCCTAAATGAGTCTTCCCACAGGTTTTACAGGCATCCATCCTCCTTTTAGGATCCCCTTGCTTTACTCCGGTATTCTCAGAGTTAAAAACCTTCCTCTTGTATAGTATGTCACGCCACTTCACCGCTCCCTGGTCTTCATTCCTCCCTCACCGCTTTACTTTTTTTTCTTATCTTTGTGGTACTTGGATGAGCCTCATTCCCACCTTCGACAATTATTGCCTTTTCTAGTATGGTTCCAAAGGAAGTACTTTGAACACGTAAATTCGGCTATAGAGCCGAGGATTTCAAGCCACCTTTCGAACCTTTCTAGCCTTTCTCGCTTCAAAGGTCCACTTGATGTGGAAATGAATCGTGCCGATTCATTAAACTTGGCGATATCTTGAGGCTATCGTGTCCCTTGTTTCAATTCAAGAAACCTCATCTCCATCCTCCCTTGCATACTCGTGGAAAAATAGTTCTCGAAGAAAATCTCCTTAAACCTTACCCACGTTAAATTTCATATATCGGCCCTAGCCTGGTTTGCCTCCCACCAGAAGTTGGCCTCTCCCTTCATTAAATAGGTTACAAAGGCAACCTTTTGACCCTCCTCCATATTTGCTATTACAAATGCTTTCTCAATTTCTTTCACCCAAGTCTGGGCTTCTATAGGGTCCGTAGTTCCCTTGAACTTCGGTGAACCTACACTTTTAAAATCCTTAAATGTAGTAGCTCGTACTACTCCAGGAATTACAGGTACATTAGCCCCTGTTCTATTAAATGCGGCCGTTAAAAGATTAACGAACTCCTGCATTGGATTAATCAAACCACCCTCCGGTTGGTTAACATTAGTGTCTTGATTTCGTTGTCTCCTTCTTGGCGGCATTTTGCTGTTAAGAAAATAACACATCACTATTACTTTCTTCTTGTTGATTAGTTATTATTTGTAATGAAACAATAACTCATACTCATTACTCAATATATTCCATAAAAAGACTTATATTGATTCATAACTTGTAGTATAACACTACATTGTTTACATTACTCGACTTTTTTAGTTTACATTACCATCCATGATTACTTTCCAAAATTGGGATTTACAAAAGACTACCCTTTGATATACAAAAGAGGGTTTTACGTCACTACTAGATACATACTATTTACATATCTAATCTATTCTAGTCATAACTAGATTACATCTGCCGAATGGCATTCTCGAAATCTTTCTTGGCCAAACCGCCTATGACATCTCGACTAATAATATGTCGAGTCTGCCCTGCTTCCACTGGATATCCAGCTACTTGCTGCTGGAAGTCCACGTGAGAACTCCTATGTATATAGGACATCCTCTCCAACTTCTGCTATTTAGTCTTTAGCTCCTGCTTGAGCTCAAAGACTTCACATTTCAGCTCTCAGACCTTGTCCTTAGCTAAAATTCTATCATCGTGCTCTTCTTCCCACATACCCTCCATGCTAGTCTTGTTCTCACGGACAGCTTGGAGTTCCTCTTCAACTCCTTCACCTCTTGGCGAGAATGGACATTCCTATCCAATCTTGACATAAATAGTCTGCTTCATTGACTCTTGAAGAGTCAATTCTTACGTAGGTGGAACTCAGGTCAAAGGACATCACGTCCACCTCCTCATCTAGCATGCCATCAAAAATAGACATATAGTCTAAATCGTCCGAGTCTCCAGACTCTATTACTACCACCTCCGGCTCAATCGCTACGGATTGGGTAGTATCTTTACCCGATTAATCAATCTCGCTCACTACATGTATATTTCTATACATATCATTTTCTCCCGACATCTACAATAAAACAATATAGTTTGATTAGTACACGTCAGTAAAATAATAAAAACACATAACATAATATAATGCATTTGTATAAGGTTATCTTTCATCTTTTACTTCTTTATTAAGGTTATGACTTAAGGTTCTAATCCCCCTTAAGTTTTATAACCTAGGCTCTGATACCAACTTATAACGCCCCCAAATCTGGGTATCTTACAACCCGACAGATGGTGCTATACTGTACAAACATTCATACATTCATCCAATTGAAAAGTCTCAAAGAACGAACATAACTTCTATATATTCAAAGTAATATTTACATTTTCTAGGTTCTAAACCCATTACAAAGGTTCTTTGTCATAATATTCATTACATTATAACAATAGACCTATACTATTACAAGATAGCTTAATAATCTGCCTTAGCTTTTCCTTTATCCTTATTCGATCCTTCGGGACGTTCAGTCTTAGCTGCATTCAAATGGTTCAAGTAAGAGTGAGCATAACTAGCTCAGCAAGTATAACAATTTCAATAACAACATGCTTGATACATATGAATCGTATATCTTCGATAACTGAACAATAGTTATGAAGTACTATTGATAAATCAAAATAGCACTTTATCTTTCTTTCAAAATGTTTCACAATGAATAATATTCATTAAAACATACACTCCGGTCAAAGACCTCGAGTATTCATTCTTTCTTTGAAAAGGACAACCCGAAACTAATTCTGTAAGCCCGATATTACTTAAGAGCACTTCTAGGTGATCAGCCTATTGTACTCTATGTTGATCAACACTACATCCATTAAACGTATGTACGTTTAATCATTTGGCAACCTCACGTGCACATCGTTTTTACCGACAAAACATTTGTTTAACATTTCGGTCTTCTTTTGAAAACCATATCAAGTAGTTGACAAAAGATAATCACATTTGATAACGAGATGAATAGATTATCAACAATCCACTCGAATATGTCAAGTCTAGCCAAAAGAACCGGCTTTAACTTCATTGTACTTCAATTCATGCGTAAGGATACATGAACTTCAAAAACTTGTTCGATTGAATCGAGACAAGAGTTAGAATACTTACCTTGAAATCTTCTACAAAGATATAATTACTTTACGATTGAATCTTTCAAGTCTCTACAACACATGATCACATAATGCCTCACATTAGGTCACATAATCCAGTGTGTATATGACTATATCTTACCCTTCATCTCAATCTAATCATGTATTAGATTTGTTTACTATCAATTCCCGTTTATTATTCTACTTGCATTTATAGTTGGATAAGTTATTATCAACCTTTACACATTACTCTTTAAGGTTTAACAATGTTTTACCAATGTTACTTCCATAAAAGTTTATTTTGAATTCATTCCTTTCTGTTCTTCATATTCTTAATCATTCTTTACTATCACTTGTCTAGAAATTTGGCCACAGCGTGACCGGCTTGCCCTCTCTCTATGTCTTTACATGCACATGAGTTGACAGTGAAGAGGTCCCGAACTTGGCGCTGCGGCGCGAGTCCTTACTCAGTGGGCCGCGTTGCGGCGCCACTCTCCAGTATGTTATGGTCCTAAACATGGCGTTGCGGCGCCACCAATAGTACTAAGGTTCTCGCTGCGACGCGAGTTTTCCAGTGTGCTCGGACACTACTCGGCGCTGCGGCGTGACCAATTTGGTCTAGGGTTGGCGTCACGGCGCCAACTCTGTGCACCAGAAAAAAATTCAGTCTTTGACATTTTGCGAACTTCCTGGATGCATAACTCCTTCATTATAAGTCTGAATTGGCCCATTCAAAAGCCTACGGTTCACAAATTATGTAATCTACGTGTTCATGCAAGAATTTCATCTATTTGACTTCTTTTGCTAAAAATTCACCTATTGGTTCATTTTTAACAAAAACGATAAACGTTCGCGAACGTTCAACGCTCGTTTCTTCGTTCTAAGCAGAAATCCATTCATTTTCGAGTCCGCAACTCTTAAATGACGAATATGACTTGTCTCCATTGGAAAATAACCTTTCCGAGTTCAAACTCAAAATTTAACTTCTAATCCGGGAATTTCACGAATTCGACGATTATCGTCTAATCGTGCGATTTCCGACAAATCTTAATTCTTATGATTTGTTCAACATTACAAATGAATTCCATTCATCATGTGAACATCTTAATATACCTATACCAACAACTTATACTCATGGTTGGATTTTGACTTTATTTCTTCATAAGCTCATAACTTGATAAATTATAAACTATTTATGAACTTATCATTCATGACTTATGATAATTAAAGTTTCTCAAGCATCATACCTATATGTTCTCAACATATAGCTTTACTTATGTATACTTGATACATATGATCATACAAGTTCTTTTTCTTCCATATTACTTCACTAATAAACTTATTACAAGTTCATAATAGTTTCACATAAGTTTATAACTTATGCTAGCTTAAATGACTTATTACCAACTTATATGGCTTAAGTTCATTACTTATACATACTTCTTACTTTTTATCATTCATGTTCCTTAATCCAAACTTTTCTTATCAACCTATCATGATAGAGATAGAAGATAATATTAGAAGGAGTCTTACATTTGATGTCTTTGGTAAATAGTCTTCTTCTTCTTATATAAGTAGCTTATTTGTAACTTAATCTTCCTAACAATTAAGCACTTTAAGAGAGAGTTTTTGGATTATTTGAACAACTATTAAATGACTTGCCAACCTTCACTATTTATAGAATTCCTAAGGTTAGGGCAATTTAGTCAATTCCATCATCCCACCTCCTTTTGCACCTCCTTACTATTCATTACTTGCAAGGCACAAAACCTATCCATTGCTTGGTTATTACTCATTTAACTTGGTTACCACTTATCTTGGTCACCACTTTTAATACTTGGTAACCACACATTTACCACATTAATATGGTTTACCCCATGGGTTTGCCAACTCATGGATTCTAGCTTGGGCTTGGATTACATAAATCCTTGGGCTTTGCTTTAACAAACACTCACTTGCTTATTAATTCAATAATTGGGCCTTAACCTTAATTAACTTGGGCTTGTACAAAATCCTAACCAATCTTTACAAGTCCATTAATATTACATAATACATATACATATTGTTTATGCATCATTCTCGTATTCTAATTCATATAAATTTATATACAATAATTCATCCTTCATACAAACTTCGTATAATACATCGTTATTACACT